>VDFB02000003.1:419119327-419270755 GCA_007258455.2 Sequoia sempervirens | reverse complement strand
TACTAGAAAGTGCTAGAACTAGTTTTAGGGAATTGGGTATCCAAATCTTCAGAAATCACTATTCAAGCCCACAAATGGGAGTGATTCACCATCAATGGAAAATGAGTCTTCTTCTAGAAAACAAAGAAATCTAGACTAGATTGTGTGGCTTAGGATCTGCACTTTTATTTCTAAAGAATCTATAGATCTGAATTTGCAAAACTGGACCTGTAGACTCTCTCCAAGCTTGAAATAGGACTTGAAACACCTTAAATGACTTTGATGAGATGTGTACACATTTTCTCACCTTTCCACTTGATAAATTTTCATACACAAACACATGCAAAGGGGAAAAAGTGTTGAAGGTTAGGATATAGGATTTTTCCTTGGTCAAACCCCTTTTAGGTAATTAAACCAAAATGATGAAATAAAGTAATGAAACATGCAACAATGGAATTGATTACCTTATCATGATGATTTGATCTTGAATGTTTGCAACAATGGAGGAAGATTCAACCCTTTAATTCTTTAGAAAGATAACTTGAGGAATTCTAATGAAGAAACCCTAACTTGCTTGATTTGGATGAGAAGATAGAAGATGAATTAATGATGAGAGATGTAAAAGTGAATTGTTAGATGTAAAATGCTGATAAAAACACTTATTTATAAACAATTGTTCCTTAGTATCCTGATTATACCTCATCACGAGCTGACATGTAGTGAAATTAAACTTTAAATTTCACTTTTTCCCACTCAAGGATCAAAATGGGGCCAGATAGGACTCATTCACCACACATGGAGAATGGGTCCCACCTAGATGGGACTGATTCACCATGCATGGCGAATGGGTCTCGTAGGGGCTATTCCAACAACTCAGAAGCCAAGGAATAAGGAAATAAGGTTTAATTTACAACTTTGTAAGATATTTGATCAATTAAAGCCTCATGATGCATAATATGGGTCATTAGGGACCTATTAGTGATGATGTAAATGTAAAATAGTTTGTACACATAAATCAATGTGAAAGTGTGATAAAATACACTTTACAGTATTAAGTGGCTATGGGGAAAAGTCATGCCACTAGGTGGGCTTCCTACTTAATCATGTCAAAGTTATACCACCTAATAAATTTAACAAGGTGCCACAAAGCAAAAGGAATGTTTATGAACAAAAATACAAAGGTACCAAATTCATACAAGTTGCATTATGCAAGGTGACAAAAAGAAATGCAAAAATGTAAAAATGCAAAAAGTGTAAAAATGTAATGTAAAATGTAAAAATGCAAAAGATGTTCAAAGGAGTCTTGTTTAGTTTGTGCAAGGTCAGTCACTTAGGGAACATTATGTCTAATGTCTCCAAAAGAGGACCAATCAAAGAATAGTATATTTGCAACTTAGGGGATGTAGTGCGTCGCATCAGGCCACCAAGAGGAATGTAATATGCTAAGATAGACATCATGCCCAATGTCATCCACAAAGTGATGAACACATGACATAAACAACAATGCTACACTAGGAACAAAGAATGCAAATGAATTATGGTATTGTATGCCCCCCACTTTAAAGCAGTTGCTAACACCATTGTTGTGAGCAATTGCTTTAAAGTAGAAGAGAAGAACATGACAACTTATCCGAAAAGTCCTATGCCAAGTCATATGTTTCCAATAAGCTATTTCATGAAGAAAGGGAGTATGTTACATGCGAGTCAATCTTAAGACATGTCGTTCAAATCTCAAGCTTGCTCTTATATGTTCATGAAAGGTTAACGAGTATTCAAAAGAGATAATGATAAGTGACATATAAGCATAAGGTTGTTGAACCCCTTGCTCCCACTTAGTGCAGGATGAAGGTGAGCCTAAAGTGGATGACAGTATGATGCCCCTTGCAAGGGATCAAAACATGTAATAGTGAGAATACTATGATCCTACAACTATTACATGGTAAGGAGCAGAAAATAATGTTATTTATGTATTGATTTAGGATGTAACAAGGGTAAAGGTTTCTTGGAAAAATGGTTGGTGATAGTATGGATGTTGAGTGAGAGGTGGTTGGATGGGTTGATGGTTATGAAAGGGAAATCACAAAGACTATGAGTTGGAAGAATGAGGTTAGGTATAGTGTGAGCTTGCATAGGGTGATGATTAAGAGTTGAATTTGTTGGAGTAGAAAAAATGAGGATAGGAGAATTTTTTTGGTTGTCGGTTGTCACTAAGATATCATTCTTATGTGCCATAAGAGTGACCCTAGGAGGAGAGCTAATATGTTCATCATATGCCATAATTAGAGTAGGAACGATAGTTTCATCGCTCATAGGAGAGGCATCAATAGATGGATTACTAGGATTTTCATGGTTACTAGTAATCATTGGACTTTTGTGTTCAAAAAGAGCTTCCCAAGTGGGAGAGATATCACAGAATGAATAAATAAGTGTATCAAGAGTTTCGCCAATGATATCTTCTAACACTAGACTATCTTCTTCCTGGGTAGAGAAGATATTAGTAGAAGAAAATGGTGGGTTGTGATTTATACTTACATCCTCATGTCCTAGAATGTCTTCTTAAGTAGGATTGTTATAGTTCTAATTCATATCCTCCACAAAAATGTATTTTCCATGATCATTCACTATTGTAGTATTTTCACCTTTAGGGGAGGTGTTGGGAGATGAATGAGGAATCGATATGGTAGGGGAGATGATTTCATCTATGTGCATGTCATAATGTGTTTGAAAGTGGGAGGAGAAGGAAGACAAGCAAGACTTTCATGATCTTCAATGATTGTGTCTTCTTTCATCAAGATACCTTCATCACCAATGGAAGAGATACCAAGAGAAGAGCAATAATGATTATCATGATTAATAATGCTTGCATCCTTTTGGAGAAAAGCTTTAGTGGATGATTTAGAAGAGACAAAGTCATTTTAGGCTTCCTCTAACATTGAAAAATCATCACTACTAAAGGGCTTGGATGTTATGTGTGTTGTAATTGGTTCTTTTGATATGTTGTGTGATTGGTTATGGATATTTGCGAGAGTTTCCTCAATGTAAGTTGATCTAAAAGGACTATGAAATATGACTGAAAATGGAACATGCAAGAGTCTAAATTCCATGAATGTAAATGATACTTATTTCTAATAAAATGCAATATAAAGAAATAGGATTAAATGTAACTTTTCAGATTGCAAACAAAGTAGTTGACTAATACACTAATCTAAAAGATGAAATGTTGTAAATACAAATGTGAAATTGAAACAATGCATGAAATGAGATAATTGAAGCAAGATGTGACAAAATGCATGCTACATAAATGTAATTCACTAATATATACAAGTAAAGGCACCAAATAAAATTCTAAAAACAATTTTTTGAGTTATGTAAAGTGTTATGTCAGGGATCAAAAGGGATTGGTTCACCCAAGGTGGCAAATGAGTCCCAGTATGGACCATTTTTAAAATTTTCAGAAATTTATAACTGATTTTAATGTGTTTTGAGTGCCAAGGTGCAGGTCTAAATGAAAAATGCATAATTTTAGAGTTGTTCAATGATGAAAGATGCACAAATGCAACCTATTATGCACTTTTACCCATGCAAAAATGAAATCCTAGAATGCAAGCTAACTAAAGAAAAATGGAAAGCAACAAAATCTAGGAAGATTAATGGACTCCAAAATCAGATAAGAAGGAATTCTAACAGTAGGTTCACCAAAATGTAACAAAGATTTTGGCTCCACAAAATCCCTAGCTTCTTCTTAGGGTTTTTCACCTAGAAGGAGAGGAAAATGGGCCAAAATGACTTTGTTAACATTAAAAGAAATGGAAAGAGGGGATATGAAGTGTGTGTGGATGTGTTTAAATGATAGAAACTTAATGAAAATGCAGATTAAGGAATCTATTCTAACCTAATTCAAAAGTGTTGGGAAACACAATGCATATTCAAACAATTTGACTAGGAATGTAAATAGACTGAAACAGAAAACAACCTAGTTGAAGATATGAACCTGGAAGATGGAATAGGTTGGAATGAGGATCTGAACACTTGCAGAAGACACCAAAAATTCTCACTGGGACTGATTTTCCATGTATGCCGAATTAGTCTTATTTTTACCAAAAAGTGTCAGAACTAGTTTCGGGGAATTGGGTATCAAGATCTTCATAAATCATTGTTCAAGCCTAGAAATGGGACTAATTCACCATCAATGGCGAATGATTCCTCTTCTAGAAAATAGAGAAATCTAGATTGGATTATGTGGCTTAGGATGTGCACTTCTATTTCTGAAGAATCTCTGGATTTGAATCTGCAAAACTTGACCTATAGACTCTCTCCAAGCTTGAAATAGGACTTGAAACAACTTGAATTACTTTGATGAGATGTGTACACATTTTCTCACCTTTCCACTTGATAAACATGCATACACAAACACATACAAAGGGGAAAAAGTGTTGAAGGTTAGGATATAGGGGTTTTCCTTGGTCAAACCCCTTTTAGGTAATTAAACCAAAATGATGAAATAAAGTAATGAAATTGTAGACACCTAAAAATGACCTAGGCCTGCAAGCTTCATTTTTACCACTTTCGTCCTAGCATAATTATGACAAGTTTTAATTATGTTCCTTACCCATCTTCAACTATTAATTAAATAATTCACAATTATTTAATTAATTCAGGGTCTTCTATTCTTTTTTATTATTAAATAAATAAATCATATTTATTTAATGTGTCACTAATTATCTAAAGTCAACTCATAATTAAATAAAATTCTCATTTTATTTAATTAATCTTTGTCATTAATGTCCTCCTAATTATCAAATAAATATATTTTAATATATTTATTCAATATGTCACTAATCCCTAAACCCTCTCTATTAATTAAATAGATTTGCTAATTTATTTAATTAATTAACCACTTCTTCTAAATTAAATAATTATTTTTAATTATTTAATTGTTGTATGTGACACTTCTTTATTTTTAAATAAAACAATTTATTTAAAAATGTCTCACATAGTTAACTAATTCTTCTTTTAGTAATTAATTTCAAAAATCAATTACTCATTATCTCACAAAATCCATATTTTGAATTAATTTAATTCAAAATGGAAATATTCTTCTACAAAACAAGTAATTTCTAAAATTACTAATTCTCTAAAATCCCATCTTCTTATCTTTTGATTTATTCTTGATTTAATTTGTTTAATTAAATCTTATTCACACATTTGGGCATTTTTCTCTAACCCTAATTGAGAGTTGACACTTTGAATCTTAACTGTTGATTCTAGGGCATTTTCTCAATCTCTCATCTCTTTCGTCCATTCAAAATGGAATTTTCTATAAAATTCCATTTTCCTCTCATTTTCTGGCATTAGGCAATATTTTAGACAGGCATTTCAATTGTATTGTCATAGTCATCGGCATTTAGGCATTTATCAAATCCTTCAAAGCTTGGTGTAGGACATAGACATTTATTTGCAAATTACTCGCACAATGAATCTGAGGGCAAAGTATCATCCAACAAGCAAGAAGGTGTTATGAAGGTGAGTCATGGAAGCTTCAGCAATTATCAAGTATACTTGTTCTTTTACATTTCACTTCCTTTGCACTTTGTAATCACTTTGGGTTTTGTCTTTCGCATTGATTTGATAACTTGAATCTAATCCAAAAATAAATTCATTGATACATTTGGTGAATCCGACATGTTTTAACACATTTTCAGAAATCTTGGAGTTTGATTCTTTTGTTCAGGTTTTGTTTGTTTTTGGTTGCAGGTTTGGCATCATTTTGGATAAAGCCCTAGTTCCCAAAGATTTGACCATAACTTCCAAACAACTTCATATTTTCTCACAAAATCTTGTCTACGACTTGGGGACAACATCATGCGCTTTCATTCCAAAAATCATATTTTTTGGATCTGGTTTTAATTTTTTATTATTTTTTTCTGTTTTTCATAAATAAAAAAAATTCGGGAGCAAATAATCCAATTTTTCAGATATGTTTACATTTCTAGAAAGCTCTCTAAATTTTAATAGGGGTCTGTTCTTTATATTTTAAATTTGGATGCAAAATTGTTGGTCAAACAATAGATCTTTTCAAATTGGGTCTTAAAATAGATTTGCTTATATCTCACACACAATTACAGATCTTCTCACAAGTGTTTTTTTGTAAAATTGGGCTAACATCAGATGACTCCAGTCCAAAAATCAGAATTTTTGGAGCCTTTTTGTATTTTTAATAACTTTTTTATGATTTTTCATAAAAAAATAATTTTAGGTGCAAAACAGAAAATTTTTCTGATTTATTTACATTTTTGGAAACCTCTTGAGATTTTAGATAGGCTTTATTCTCTATATTTTTCATTTTACTGTCAATTTTTTTTTTAAAAACCAGATTTGTCTCAACTAGCTAACCCTCTAATAGTAGTGATCGATTATCTTGTTAGGGTTTGCTGTTGGTTTTGTGCATGTGTAGAAAATAAACACTTCAAATGACACATTGGATCAAGTGAAAAAAAATGATGCATCTAACTATTTTTGCAGATCGATAATCAAAGATCATTATCAAACTACTAATGTGTGGTCTTACAGGTTCGATTGTCAAAGGCCAAACATCAAAACAATGTGCTTGCATTTTTAGTAGTGTAACACACATTTTATTTTGGTGCAATTAAAATGAACCTTTGTTTTCTATGTCTGAATGTGTTTGTAAAATAGTAGGGGAGTATGCTCTCACCTTGTGAAAACTTGGTGATCAAAAAAACCAGACCCGTTTTTATCTATTTTTACTTGACAATTTGGTATATCGGAGTATCCTCTCCCCTTGCGCTTTCGGGCGATCTTGGGTGTAAGAGAAATGGTTACTAACTCTAGAAATTGGGCTTGCCTAGGGATTTAATCACCCCAACGTGACTCAAACCGGCAACGGAGCTAAGGCCAAGCTACCCCCGACCGGTATATAAATGTAAATCTTAAGGGAAAACCTAAGATTGCAAGTGCGGATGTGTCATATGGACAGAGTTGTACTCCATTAAACCCTATTGAGCTTGACCTCTTCAGGCTAGAGTGCCACCTTATTGGTGATTAATCTCTTGCCATGGGAGTTTCATGGGGGTTGGAAGCTTGGTTGGCCTGAGAAGAGAGTGCACTATAAGGGGGAGCCTGTGCAGCCAAGCTTCTAAATTCACAAGCTACAGATATGCGGTTGGGGAAACCCATGTGGAATCTAGTGAATATTGTCATGGCCTAACCTAGGATTGTACTTATCTGATGTGCAATTAGTTACAATCAAAACATTGTGCTTGTCAAGTGCTTTCTAGATTTTCAAATAATATACACAATAGTCACAAATTGGGACACAAAAAATTGACCTTAGACAACTCAAAATTTTTAACAAAACATCAAAAATAGTCTAGAACTTGCTGCATTGTCCATCATAGTCCTCATTTGGCATCTAGACTTAGCATTGGTCATTTTCCTTAGTCAACATCTTCATTGTCATCTTGGCATTTGGCATCCTTTCTTGACAATTTTATCACCTTGCATTAGTCATTTCCCTTGGACAAACGTCATTATCACTTTGCATTTAACATCATGACATCCACCACCTTGTCCTCCCTTCACCAACATATTGATAGGCTTGCTAGTAAATTTGAATACCAATTACTCTGTAGAGGTCAATACCAACAAGCCTTAGACGTTAGGAGACAATTCCTCCAAACCGACAATCAATGTCCTTCGTACCAACAATCCATGAGTCCTAGTCCTCCGTCCATCTACCCTCACTACCAAAATTCACTGAATACCATTCATGACATTAGTCCACAACAAACATCCATTACTCACCCTTATCCTAACTTTGACAAGGGAAGCCAACTATCAACTAGTCCATTCCAAACTCCACGTCATATTCTGACCCTTCACCTATCAATCCCATCTAAGTCTACATGCCTTATCAACTATCCACCAACACATGTCACGTCCCCACATCATACCATATCGATCTAGTCCAAGTCTCCACGTCCTATTTGAGTCAACCTTACTCCAATCTAGTCCAAGTCCCTATGTCATATCCTATGTCATTACAAACTAATATAGTCGAAGTCTCCATGTCACATCCTATACCGCCACATCCTAATCCAGTCCAAGACTCCATGTCATATCCAGTCGAAGACTCCATGTCATATCTGGTCCAAGTCTCCATGTCATAGCCTAGTCCTTCACATACTAGTCTAGTCCAAGTTTCCACGTCCTATCCTAGTCTGTCATTCATTAATCCTTTTCAGGTCATCCACTCACAAGCCACATCTATTCATGATAATTATGTCATTACTCAAAGTCAAATCCCATTTAATAAACTTGATGATACATGTCAAAATGAAAGCCCAAAGCATGACCTTATAATGTCACCCTCATGTCAAGAACAAGGTAGTTCATCCCATGACCCTATCTTTCAATCCATCCATGAAGTCCTTCAAAATAATCATGACATCCAAAACACACCTATCCTTAACAAAAATTCCATTTCCGATTATATCATCTATGACAACCCCATCTTTGAACAAGACCCTATTGTTGACCAAGAAGTCCAAAACGATCCACTCCTTGACCTTTACGCCATTCATGATCAAACACTTGCTGAACCTATACAAGCCTCGACTATTGACACTTCCCACGATGAGACACTTTCCTTCATGGGACACATAGACGATATTCCTCCAGAACAAGAATATTCCAATAAGGACATGCTTGCATATGATCAAGTTATAGCAAAAATCATTGGACTCTATGACACTAAACATAATTATGGCTTCAACATTGCCTTGGAAGCACCAACAGAATCATCTGAACTTGACATGTCACAAGATCAGACCAAAGATATCAGTCAAGAATATGTCCAACATAACAATGAAGCTAAGACACTTTATCAACTAGGGTCATCTATCTTTGTCAGAGCAGGCTTTCTTGTAGACGAAAATATTACAAGTGACAGTATCCACATACCTAATGATGGGTTAGCATCTTGCTTTCAAAACAACAAATACCCCATCACAAATAGAATCTATCAAAACATGCAATATCAAGGCAAAGGACTAGGCATACATGAGCAAGGCATTCTAGAACCAATACAGCTTCAGGAAAATTACAGACATCAAGGTCTTGGATATTCCTCAGACAGCAAATCAAACAATGTCAGTGGTATCTCCTCGATACTAGGGGCAACTTTGTCAGATATAAACATCAAAATGAAATCCATGAGAAATCCTTGTCATAAGATTGCTGCCAACACCCCGTCCACCAACACCATAAACTGTCATTCTATCATGAATCAACCTTCCCTTTGGAACCAACAAAAACAAAAGTCTTACAAGTCAAAAGATCAAAATCAAATGTCAAAGGCCATTGAATCAAACAAAAGGACAAGTGCACAAATGAAATTAAAATGGATCCCAAAGAAAGATGGATCAAACAAAGACACCAAGTCAAATAAAAAAAATCAATCACAATGTGGAGCCACAAAACAAGAGGACTCCCACATACAACAAATGTCCACCTCCTTCAAAATGGTCATCAATCAAGGCATATAAGAGTGTTGGTTCCAAACATCCTCCCTCCAAAATTCGTCATACACCATCCCAAGTTTGGAAAATAAAAAGTCATTCATCCAAACGTCAAAACAATCTTTCCACATCTACCATCATTCGTCTTAACCCTACATCTCGTTTAAAGTCCAATGATCCCACATCACAAATCCGTCACATCTTGGCAGCAACTCTTTACCACAAGGACTCTCATGACACTCTATTGTGATGTGTGTATTCTGATAAGGCCAACTCTAGTATCAGAAAGGATCATAATGACATCAATCAGTTGTACACAAGCGCTATGATCCTGACAAGACAACTCCTTTAGCAAGGTCATTATTGGCATATCATGGCACCAGTCTCTACATCGGCACCGTCAGTGGATTCAGAATAGTCAATGGTCACCTAAAGCATCAAGACATATAAGAAATACAAAAAAAAATTGAAAAATGATAAAAATCGTCACCCTGATGAAAACCTGGCAAACAGGCATCTTGGTGACACCAAAAAAATCAAAAAGTCAAAAAAATAGTAAAGAGAAAAATTTCATCCTATGGTGAAAACTTGGCAAACAGGCATCATGTGTAAAATAAATCATCTATGTGGACTCTTATACTTGGGGGCAAGTCGTCTCATTTCCCATGCCTTCCTCATGACATTTACGTCCATCTAAGCCCTATCATTTCCACGCATTTTACCCACTTACTTTGGTCTTGACATAAAACTGGCACACATAAATCATGCTTTGGGAAAACTCTTGACATGTCTATCCTTCGGTCATACACGATTCACGAAACATCATGTCATTGACCGTCACAGTCTTATTGTCCTTATACGACATAGTCCTTGAAAATCATATGACAATTCCCTTAGTCTCATGTCTCATCAGGCCACTCGCCGCTGTATATCATACTGTCTTCGGCACCGCTTAATCAGGTCTAAGGATAATCAGTAATCCCCATCTAGTCCTAACCAAGTCATTCAAATGCAATGGAGTCTAATCCATACAAGCACATTATCAAAATTTTGCTTAGGCGTGTTCTTGGCGTGTGGAGCCTCCATACTTTCATCGTATCGTAATCTCGTTGTTTAGGGATAAAATGCTTTCCCACGTCGAATATTCTCCATCACACATCCGGTAGTATTCCGGCAGAGCTAGGGGGCACAATCATGTTTATTGGACATGGTCATATGCATTTGTCATGATCTCTTAAGCGTCAAAATCCAAAAATCATAAGCGACAAAAGACAAAAACATCGCCAAAACCGCGAGAAAGACCTAAAATCATAAAATACAAAGAAAAACTTACGAAAAATTCAAATCAATGTCAAAATCCTAAAGATGGAGTTAAATTCAGTCATGTCAGTCAGTCCATGTCATTGTCAAACTACGTTGTCTCTGTGCATTTGCTACGTAGGTAAGGCCATCAGTCGATGAGTCCCCGAGACATTAGGTCAGTCCCTTTAGGTTGGTCCAAATAAAATCATGGCATTTGTTACAATCGTCACATCGGTCAAATACATCATACATATTCAAACTCAAACACAAGACAGTCATTCGAAACATCAATGTCAAAATTGGTCAAAATCAGACAGCACAGTCCAATCAATTATATAGTCAACATTAGTTAACTTGCCAAAACATATTAGTCAAAACAATGTCAGTCTCGTCACTCTTTGTTCCCCTTCAAGATGTGTCCTCAGATTTGGACCTCGTCAAAATGTCCTTTGCCTTTTTCAGGATGTGTCCTTCCTGACAGTAGGCCTCATCAAACTATCAACACCATCAAATTGGAAAAGCTCTTAAACTGTCAAAACTATAAAACCGACAAGAATTCAATGCTGTAAAACAAGCTGGCTTCAAACAAATAAAATAGTCGTGAAAATCTTTGGTCTATCTTGCCCCATCGCGACTGCTCTTGGATTTATTTGTGGCATATTTTTCTTTATTTTGTCTTTTTAGTCATACTATACCTTGAGGGATGTCCAGAGGATTTAGAGGTGCGATGGCGTCTAGCCTATTTTATTTTTCTTTGACTAAATGCGTGGATTGTCTTAATAAGGCGGAGACAGCACCGTATGAGTAGCATGAGTTAGGACATTCCTTAATGCATGATATCTATTTTTCAAATGGATGACCTTATGCATGCGCAGTGCCGATGTATCGCGGTGTTTTGTTGTCCATTGTCATTTTACTGCATGTAATGATGATTACTAAGCAATAAAACGTGAAGTCATATGGCGTGTTTGAGTTTGGTCTAAGACTAGCGTGCATCTTCTTTGGTCGTGTCGCTTCTCTCCTCGCCATTGCATCCATATCATCATTGTCTTTTGCACTAACATTTCTTCCTTATATTCTTCTCATTAATTTTGAGAGCACACCCTGTTCTTAGACGTTATGTCCTCTGAGGCATCTGGCTACCCCTCCTGTCTGTTGCTTTCTCATCCTATTTTGCGGGGAATGAAGCGGCTTATTTTTCTTTTTGTCTGTAACGACGTGCTACATTATGACAAAGGGGCAAATGTAGACACCTAAAAATGACCTAGGCCTACAAGCTTCATTTTTACCACTTTTGTCCTAGCATAATTATGGCATTTAATTATGTCCTTGGTCCATATTCGACTATTAATTAAATAATTTATAATTGTTTAATTAATTCATGTCCTTTTTTCCTTCATGATTATTAAATAAATAAATTTTATTTATTTATTCAATACGTCGTTAATTGTCTAAGTCTTCCCTTAATTAAATAGGGTACTGTAATTTATTTAATTACCCTTAAAATCGCTAGCTAGATTTATCAAATAATCAAATTTGCATTTGTTATTTAATATGTCACTAGGCACTTATTAGTGGTGGAGTTGTTCATTTGTTAAATTCAATCTCCTTTAAATTAAATGGTATCTTCGGTATTTAATTGACAAAATAATATTCTCTCATTTAAATAAATGAAATTATTTAAAAATGTCATCTGTCTTATTTATTGATCCATTTGAGGTAATAAATGCGAGAAAGATTGTTGTTATTTCACAAAATCCATATTTTGAGTGGATTTAATTCAAATTGGTAGCTTTCTTCTAAAAATCAAATAAAGCAAGCAGTGTCTTGATTTTATCAAATTTGCTTTTCAGTCCACCTTAAATTATCTTTTTGATTTTTGGAATCTCCTGGCAGGCTATCTTTATCTTCTTAATTTTGAAAATCTTTATTTTGAAATTAATTATCTCAAATCTCCATAGCCGATCAGTTTTCTCATGTGACATCTGACCACTCATGGGATTTTTCTTTAACCACGTTAGAGATTGGCAAATTAAATGATTTTGGTGCAATGAAAATCAATCTCGTCTATCCATTCAAAATGGCATTTTCTATAAATGCTATTTTTCTCTCATTTCTACATTATGCACATAGATTACAATATTCTGGCATATTAATACTTAGATTAATTTGGCATTTTAGAGTCATTTTTATCATAGTCATTTAGGCATAGGCATTAGGCATTTGTGCAAATCTTTCAAAGCTTGGTGTAGGACATAGACATTTATTTGCAGATTGCTCGCTCGTTAAATCTGAGGGCAACACGTCAACCAACAAGCAAGAAGGTGTTACGAAGGTGAGTCATGGAAGCTTCAACAATTATCAGGTATACTTGTTCTTTTACATTTCACTTCCTTTACACTTTGTAATCACTTTGGGTTTTGTCTTTCGCATTGATTTGATAACTTGAATCTAATCCAAAAATAAATCCAACCTGATATAAAAACATGCAACAATGGAATTGATTACCTTGTCATGATGATTTTATCTTGAAAGTTTGCAACAATGGAGGAATATTCAGCCCTTGAATGCTTTAGAAAGCTAACTTGAGGACTTCTAATGAAGAAACCCTAACTTGCTTGATTTGGATGAGAAGATAGAAGATGAATTAATGATGAGAGATGTAAAACTGAATTGTTAGATGTAAAATGATGATAAAAACACTTATTTATAGATAATTGTGCCTTATTATCTCGATTATACCTCATCATAGGCTGACATGGAGTGAAATTAAACTTCAAATTTCACTTTTTCCCGCTCAAGGGTCAAAATGGGGCCAGATAGGACTCATTTTCCACACATGGTGAATGAGTCCCACAGGGGCCATTCCAATAGATCAGAAGCAAAGGAATAAGGAAATAAGGTTTAATTTGCAACTTTGTCAAGTATTTGATCAATTAAAGCCTCTAGCTACACAATATGGGTCATTAGGGACCTATTAGTGATGATGTAAATGTAAAATAGGGCTTGGGACACAAATCAATGTGAAAGTGTGATTAAATACACTTTAGAACATTAAAATTAGGTCCACATAGCCTAGAAGGGCACAAAAACCAATGTGAATGTCCAAGACACATTACAACACTAGTTTATCATTAATTTTAATTCCAGAACCTTCTATATTGATGTAATAATGTTATTAAATACATTTTATAATGTTGAATTAGGAAGAAATAAGTTGATTAAATTTAGAAAAGTGTGAAAGTCCTTTACAAGACTTTACAATACCCTTACAAGACATCATTAAAAGCATGTTATTCTATTTGCAAGGGTCCAAGACCTAGTGTGGATGCATAAAATGCCTCACAACACTAGATTAAGACCTCATTAAGTACATTTCACCATGAATTAATCCCATTTCAAGCAAAGGGTACATTTTTCTATGGCACAAGGGAATACCCTTAATCACAAATCATATTATTATGATAAGTATCCTAATTACACATTCTCCTACATTTCAATATTTCCTATACACAATGTTCTCTTGTACATCATTATTATCATCCCACATACATCACCATTGTTGAAAAATATCATTTATTGCTTCTCTTGTTTCTAGACTATATTTTTTGATGCAGAGTGTTGGTGTTCCTATGATTCCTCTTGGTTACTTTAATATTTGGGATCAAGCAGCATTTCTCTTCTAAGTCCTTTTTGTGGCTTCAATATATGAGATAAACTTCTAAATGAAGGTTTATTTAATATGGGATACATGGTATCCAATGGTTTATGGTAAACAACCTAGGACCCTTAATTATCAATCCTTGTAGTGAGCACTTTTATTTATGTTTAAATGTTAACTTTTGACTTTCTACATCCACTGAGTTGTCACACAATTAATCTCAAAAAGATTATAATTTATCTAAAGGATTATGGTTGTCCTTATGCAATGGTTTAATTTATTATATGGTCAAAAGAATTTTCACCATATAACCTCTTGGTGGGACCCAATTTCTACTATTCAACACCTATTATACATGATCCTTGTGTACATGTCATTTCTCCTAGGACCTTGATTATAAATATATTTATCTAGCATCATCATGACTATTCAACACCTACTATCCATGCTCCTTGTGAATATAATGATCATTTTTACTTTTGTGTTACATTCTACCCATGGATTTTTCTACCTCTAATGAATAGTCATATAATTAATTTCAACAAGATGAGAATTTAGAAAAAAAATTATGGTTAGATTGATGCACTGGGTCTATTTCTCACATAATCAAAATAAAATTCACAACATAACCTCTTTGTGAGATCAAGTTTCTATTACATGTAATTTTTCCTAGGGCCTTGATTATAAGTGCATTTATCTATTAGGATTGAATGACTATTCAACACCTATTCTCTATGCTCCTTTTGTATATCTAGTGACAAATTTTAGGTATTTGTTGCATGCTAACCATTGATTTTGCTAACTCCAATGAGTAGTTGTGTAATTGATCTCAACAATATTAGCATTCAGCGAAAGGATTATGGTTTATTTTATGCAATGGGTTTATTGCATGCATGATCAAAATAAATTTCACCACATATCGTCTTGGTGGAGCCAATTTTATACTATTCAACACCTATTTTACATTACTCTTTGTGTACACGTCATTTCCCCTAGGACCTTGATCATAAGTACTATTATCTAGTTTCATCATGACTATTCAAAACCTATTCTCCATGCTCCTCATGTATATGCCATTTCTCTTGAGACCTTGATTCTAAGTGTATTGCTCTAGCATCATCATGACCACTAATTCAAATAGTATTTGAATGAGATAACTATGCCTACCCATTATATACTTATATCATGCAATATTCTATTTATCCCAAATTTAGTGATTGTATGATGTAGCAGTGGTCTTATGATATATTTTCATAAACCACAGTAGGTTCTACATTCTCTTCTTAAATGGTAGATCATATCCTTACCATGTGAGTGTGGTATTTATAATTTTTGTGCTTGTGAATGCTACATAACCATTTTTCCCACACAATATCCTCTAGATATAGTTTCCTAAGGGAGCCACTTAGCTCCTAGTCACATTTTTCTATTCCTTTACTACTTGGTAATTATTATATTCATAAAAGTGGGGGTTAGCCCACAATATTGTGTCCCACTTTTTGGCCAAAGTTAGACATTAAAAGAAACATTTTTCACCAAATTATCACTTTATATTAAAAACTATTGTATTTAAACCATTAATAATTTGGAGATTATGTGAACTACTAATTTCTTACGATTTTCGTGTAAATTCTAAATATATATTTTTTTAAAAATTATAAATAAATTGTGAACTTTGTTACTTAACTTTTAGTAACTTATCTTTTTATAGTAAACAACATTTTTTAAAAGTAACATTTATGTCATAACACATAGATTTTTTTAATTTAAAGGATAAAATAATAGCTTTTTAAATATAGATTTGCAACATCAATATCTAGTGCATGGATATTTTTTCATAATTTTTTGTTGCATTTTTTAATTAATTTTTTAAGTCAGGGTAATTATAATCTGGACATAGTTGTATGTTGTAACACATAACTTGTTTTGTATGCATTAATTTTTTTTAGAAAGAAGGAAATCAATACCTAGGGTACACATATTTTAAAAAAAATCTCTATTGTTCTACTTTTTGTGTGTTTGAAACAAATACCTTGACATTTGGTGAAAAGTCTACAATCACAAGAAATAAACTATAAATACAATAATAAAATAAAAAATATTCAAAAGTATTTTTTTGAAAAGCTTATAACAAGGGATGCATACTTACAAAAAATAATTTCTAAATGCCTTTATTTGATCTATCAAAAGGTAACAAAAAAGGGGTTATTTGTTAGCATTTTGATAGGTGTGAAGGAGACTCCATTGTGGGTATGATTTAAGACTAGATGGGTTCTATCCAAGGGGATTCGATTTGAGGGGGTTTCATATAACCCTCTACAATTAAAACCCTTTAGATAGAACCCCTCAAGGCTTAAATCATTATTTAAAAAAAAATATATATGTGATTTCAAGCAAAAAATCAGGATGTCCCAAGATTAAGACCTATTATTGTTCTAGATGACTCGTGTTTTTTTTAAATAGATATTTTCATGCTTCTTGGCTATGTGTGTGCTACATGGAGACCCTATTACTACAAGAATGTTTCTTATATTGTGTACATGGTTCTATCTCTACTACATGTCCTACTTACCCATCCTACCATGTCGTTTACCTTAGTTGATGATGTGATGTTTTTTATTGTGTGGATTGATATTTTCCTTCTCCCCAAGGTTTCCTAGCTCTATGCTTATCATTTCTATACAAATATAAAAGGTTATACAAATATAATTTATTGCCTAATCATAGTATTTACAATGTTTTGAACCTATTTCTTACTATTGGTTTAATTATGCATTTATTGTGGGATCTTTAGTCTTGTCAGCATACTAATGTATGATCCAATCATATCTCTAACTTTGTATGCTCTTCATTATATAATTTTCATACATAAAATAATCCAATTGACTTACATGTTGATTTCATCAATCTCATACACACAAAATGGTTATTCTTTAGCCTAATTGGTTTGTATGCCATAATAGAAGATGTTATTGGGGCTAGTATTTAAAACATTTACAAATCATAGCTTATAGATAGTTTAGGGCATCATCTATTGTATGTTTAGCAATTTAATGGCGAGATGTTTTTCTTGTGATCTATAAAGATGATTAATCAACTAGAGATTTATGTCTACATGAATATTCTAGATAGTAGGCTATAACATTCTAGGGAAATTTTAACTATAATTATTGTTTCTTTCTTGTGACACTTGTTGGCCTAAATATAATAGGGAATAGAACAATGCAAGCAAATGTTAATTCATTAAAAAAAAATTGCAATGGTCTTCCTTCCTAGAATATGGAATTTTTGTTGTTTTTGAGGTGGATTAGTAAAGAAGTATTTTGCATTGGTCTTCTTTCCTAGCACATAGAATGTTGTTGATTTTGAGATTGATTGTTGAAGCATGCCCTTATGTGTGATGTCTCTAATCTTTAGATTTCACATATGTGAATATTTTTCCCACACTTGATTTTTAATAATTCTTCTCTTGTTTTCTTTGCAAGCCTTAACTTACTTTCCTAATGGAGTAGGCACTACTCTTATGGTGAGAGAATATCTCTCTTTAAAAATTCATTCATATAATTTCTTGGTTCTTTCGATAGATTAGAATAGCTATGCTTACTCTCATGGTTCATTATGATAACCCATGCCATATACTTTAAGCAAGTGATAACTAATTCTATTTAGAGATCCATGATAGTAAAATATTTGTCTTGCATATGTGTTAACAAGCAACATGGGATTCATATTGAAATACAAATGATTTTATATTTTCTTAACTATCCAAAAATGTTCTTATCTACTTGTTGAAGGTATTAGAGGTCTATTTGAAGCTAGCTCTATATGTGCTTGGTGATACATTTTGAAGTCTATAAGGTGTTGTACGTTGTTGCTTAGGACCTAGCTATTAATGTTTCATCTTCTTATGTGAATACCATAGGGAGAACCCCCTTTGCCTTACAAAACCTAAGGTAGGAGGAGTGCTTGTCCACAATGCATTAGTCCATGATTGATTTAACTATATGATGAATGGATCCCATTCTTGAGTTGACCTTCCCTCAACTTCCACAATTTTGGGAGCCATTAGTAGCATTCCAAGAAAGTAAATAAAGTTGGTGCGATATGTAGATCCCTACCACAGATAAGCATTACGTAGTGAAATAATGGCACATCAAATAAAAAGCTACTTAAACATGTAAAAGAATGGAGAAAGTTGTTCCATACATGACACAAGCCATTCCTCTAGGTATACCAATATGTAAAAGCTACTTAAATATGTTTGCAGCTGCATCATGGAAATAGTAAAATGAATGCGTATAGGTATGGCATAAGGTATAAACTGGTAAGATAATGAGCAACCAACATATACCAACTTGATATATTAGGGGCAGCATTGGAATAGAGAGTGTTTTACACAACCAATGGTAATGCTTTCCAACTGAACAACAAATATGCCAGCATGTACAGGTATAACACAGCAAGTAAAGGATAAGAATGTTGTGTAAATGGAGTATACCTTGTGTCGGATGAGAACTAGTGTAAGAAAGCAATGTTAAAGGATTTGCACAGAGGCGATACCACCATATAAAATCTTTGCGCTTAGTAACACTACGCAACATAATTGAACATGTCAAAGGGTTCTCCGACAGTGACCTCATGCACGATCGATCTCAACCTGTAATAATATCTCAGTGGGAGATATTTCAGAATCTGGTGTAAGATGGTAGGTGCAAAATCTGCCCAATCTCCACATAGGTTTCAAAGTCTAGTACAATGCAATAATAAGTGAGGTATGATGTGGAATAGTGTAACTCCCGCGAGGAAAGTCAGATCTTCAATGATTATAGAGATTCATGCCTTTCCACTTTCTTAAAATCAATTTGCAAAGAAAAAGGAATGTAAATAAAAGGGTGGCTGGCGAATCCATAATTCTGCAGTGATGTAAGTAAAAACTGCTGTTAACGGAATGGCGGAAGTTTCACTTCCTGCCTGAAACCACATTGTTTGAAAATCATGATTTATTTTAGTTTTAAGCGACCAGCATTGAGCAAAATATAAGAAAAAAAAATTTTTATTGAAAGAGGTGGAAGAAAAAAAAAAAAAATATGAAGGCCCTGCATATTCTTGATGCGAAAATCTCTGTTAAGATGTAATATAAAGAATGGATTGATTGGCGGACATTGTCCACTCCCAGCATCGGTATGCCATAAAAGTTCTACAATGAAGAAAGAAGGAAATGATAAAATAAAAATGAAATAATGCGGGGCCCGCCATATTTAAAAACTGCATGATGGATTCATCTAGAGAGGTAGTGAGCCCGCAAAAAATGTAGAGCGGGAGCAGATAAAGGAATGAGGTAAGCCAATGTTTTATCCTCCAAATCACTAGAAGGGTGTTTCAGCCTCTCCAGATATTTCGTAAAACTGCTGGCAAGCAAATTAGGTTTTAGTTATTTTGCATTTTTATATAATGTATGCAGTTTTATTTGTATAGAAGTTTAAGGGGAAGGATTTTATAAGACTATATTAAATTGGAGTTATAGTTGTAAATGATTTTCTATTTTTCTTTCTATAATGTAATATGTTTTCCTTTATTATATAAGTAGTACTTTAGGTGTTGTATCTCATCAAAGTCACTACAAAGAAAGTTTAGATAAATCATATTTTCTAAATGGAAAAATCATGATCATAACAAACAAAGTATAAAGCAAAGTTGTACAAAAACCCGGCCAGGCGAAGCGGGAGTAGGCAAAACCCATCCCCACTGGATATGCCCATTCTTCCATGAGGAACTCGAACACAATCCATCTCGGTTTATTTGAGTTGGGCTTGGGGTAGGCTCTGCGTTTTGGACCCCATCGGTTATCAGCCGGTGATCAGAGAGCTCATTTTGACCACTTTGAGAGCAAGCAGGCGGTGGACATTTAAACCCCATTTTGAAGCGTGATGACTCAAAGCCCAACAAAGTAACCCTGAGAGTGGCTCTTCACAACGATAAGCAATCTCTTTGCCACTCGCAACTTATGGGAAATACTGGAGTGCCCAATACTTAAACAACTTGGGCAAAAACTATTTCACTTCAACTGGCTAGGAAAGTTCCCTAGAGACCCTCAAACCCAACATTCAATTTCATGGGCAAGGACTTTGCTAGTTTCTTAGGGTGTGATTGGAAGCACGTTCACCATTAAAATGAAGCTTCAAAGGAGAAATGCAAACCCTAATGCACTAAACCCTAGAAACTCAAAGCATGAAATCAAATTACTAAATAGAGAGAAGTAAAAAAGTACCTAGAGGATAGGAGATGTCTAAACAAGATTTGAAAATCCTAAAATTTGTTGTTTCTAAAGTGCACTGGGGCTCACACACTAGGCTGGGGGATTTAGTCCTGCTATAGGGATCTAGGTAGAATCTAGAACCTTTTCCTGACAAATCAAGATCTATAGAAAACTGCAATAAGAGGTATACTGGGACTCATATGCCTAGAGGGGTGAATTAGTCCTAGTATTAGGGTTTGATTGAAACTTGTATAGCCTCTAGTGACCTTCTATAGCTTTTGTCTTTTTTGATCTCCAAATCTGAAAGTCTGAATTTTGGTCTATAGGTGAGTTTTCGTGAAGATAACAACTTCTTGACAACTTTTGCAAATTTTCCTTCAAAGGATCTTCAAGCTCCAATTCACCTAAATCTTCAATCACCCATAAAGAGCAGAAAATCTTGTTGTGTTAGGGAATAGAGGTTTTCCTTGGTCAAACCCCATTTTGGTAATTAAACCTTGAAATGAAATGAAATAACATGAAAGAATGATGAATGAGCAAATGCAATGTTGCAACTCACAAAACCCTTGAAATAAAGGCTATAATCTTGTATGAAATTGCTCCAATGGATGTGGATCTTGACTCTTGATTGAATTCTTGAAACTTTATCTTGAATGCTTTCTTGAATCATGAAAACCTTCATTACAAATGTTAGCTCAAAAACACATATTCAATGCATGAAGACTTTGATATGATGCATGAATCTTGAATTGATAATTCAAAATGCTTGATATTATGCTCTTCAATGCTCTTGAACACTTGAATTGCTATATCTCACTTGCTCTCGAAGATTGCTAGATGATTTGTAAACTTGCTAGGAGAAAATATGTGAAATAACCTTGTGTTTATACTTTTTTATGTAAAATTTTCCAAAATTACAACACTACAAACTGATATTGGATCTAGGATAATAAAATCTTGCCAAGAATTTGATTTAAAATAGGTCTTGGTTAAAGCGATACTCATATGCCAGTTGGTGCATATGAGTCCCAATGTCATAAACACAGGACATAAACTCCAAGAAGTGTTAAGTTCAATGCAATGTTTAAAATCAAGCCCTGAGACCTAGGTGGGACCCACACACCCAAGGTGGTGTATGAGTCCTAGATCACTAGATCTAGAACACACAAACTCAAACATTGAATTATGATTTTTCATTTATTAAATGTCTGGATTATCCTAAGAAAAATGCATTAAATTAGGCCTGCAGATGCAAAATCGGACCAAATAAGTCATGAAGAAGCACAATTTTAACAAGGATGGCCCAAACAAGTGTGAAAATGTAAAGGGATACATTTTTCTAGACTACATTTAGCCCCCACTTTAGTGAGAGGAGAAACTAGCTTCAAACTCACACTAAAGACAAATTCACATTAAGAGGGGTCCAAGTGTACCAATGCTAGTGAGATAGGACGACGACGATCAAGAGGGATGATCAAGCCCCTAGGATCAATATCCAATGGTAAACCAACATAGGCACAAAAGAACACACATGTGACTGATGTATGAAGCAAAAACAAGATACAAGCATACACTACCAAAGACATTTAGGAAGGGTTAGATCAAACCTCGATAGTCTATCGAACACAATGTGGACTAGGTCTAAGTTGTTTTTCCAAAAACACGTTTACAAGTGGAACATGATGACCACTATGCAAACCAAACACATGCTCACAAGGCTAGTGAAACCTCAGGTCATCCACTTGGTGAGCCTCTAGGGAGGTGACACACATACACATGCGGCCGGTATGTGCTCACACACACAAGCATGTGGCTATTAGAAAGTCATCCCTAAGTTTGGATCCCATATGTACAAACCATACCAAAGCTATACTTCCTGATAACTTTGATAAGGTGCCACACAACACAAATAATAGGATTCATGAGGCCAGCAAAACATCATATGCTAGTTCACCTATGAACAAATAGGATGGCTCCATAGGCAAGAAAAGTGTGTTATGCAAGTTGGCAATATAACAATTATTGTAAATGCAAAATAGTGTAAGGTATGCTCAAATGGGTTTTACTTAGTTCATGTAAGGCATTAACTTAGGGAACATCATGCCTAATGTCTCCAAGAGAGGACCCATTGAAGAATAGAAGATTCACAACTTAGGGAATGCAATGCATCACATTAAGCCACTAAGAGGAATATAATATGCTAAGAGAGATCATGTTGTTAAAGGACATCATGGCCAATGTCACCACAAAGAGAGAGAGACACATAACATGAAGTAAGAAGACCACACAATGAAACATGAGTTGTAATTGAAATGTGAAATGATAAAAAATGGGGGTTCTCTCTTTTTCACTTCTGAGGTTTTGGACCTAAAAGGAGAGAGACCATTTCCTACATTTCACTCAAGAACAAACCTTTGAGATGTCAATGCAAAGGATATTGAAATTTTGCAAAGGGACTATTCTAGAGATTGAATGATGTATAATGAGGGGCTCACCACCAAGTGTAAACTTGGAAAAGATAATGAATTGGAAAACATAGTGTGATATGCAAGCAAGTGCTAAATGACCTAAAAATATGAAAAAAATGTAATGAAAAGCTATGAAATTGAAAGTGTGCACCTGGAAAACTGAAGAAGACAGAATGGAGGTCTGGATCACTAAAAATTTTGTTGTTGGAGTTGAATGGGACTCATACGCTAGGTTGGGCGAATCAATTCAGATTCCTAGAAAATGCACTAGAGCATGTTTCAGCCAAAAGGGTATCCAAATCTATACAAAATATTGATCAGGAAAGTACAATGGGACTCATTCACCAATAGTGGTGAATTAGTGCACTTCTACCTTTTTAAAAATTCTAAAGTGGATTATGTGCCTCTCGGTATGCTCTACTCTTTTTGACTAGTTTTCGGATCCGAAATTGCAAAATACCACCTATAGGTCTTCTCCAAGATTCTCCAAGGCTTAATGAAAACTTTGACAAGTTTTAGGGACTCAAAAAAATTTCTCAATTTTTTCTTCATGGCCAGTCTACAACTTAGCTCTGCAAATCACACACAAGAAGAGGGAAAAATGTTGTGGGGTTAGTGAATAGGGGTTTTCCTTGGTAAAACCCCTTGTTGGTAATTAAATCTTGAAATGAAAGCAAATATAAAGGGAGAATGATGAATGAACAAAATAAAATGTTGCAACTCAACAAACCCTTGCAATAAGGTGCTACAAACATCTAAGTAATGGCTGCAATGGATGTGGTTCTTGACTCTTGCTTGATGTTGATAGATCTTGAATGAAGCTCTTGCTTGAATCACAAACCCTACACCACAATTGTTATCTCTAAAATAACATGATGCAAACAATATTTGACATGATGAATGACACTTGAAGATTCTCTTGAATGCCTGATAATATTCCCTTGAAATGCCTTGAATGCTCTTGTGAATGCTCAAATGCTCTTGTGAACTCACTAAGTGATCTCTTGAATGCTAGGTGAGAATATGATTGAAAGAACCTTGTATTTATACTTAATTATGCAAGAATTCACAAAATTAAAACACTATGAGCTGACATCAAATCTAGGAGAATAAAATCCCATCAAAAAATTTGATTTAAATTTGAATTTTGGTCACACAGGACTCATTCACCCAAGATTGAGTCCCATTACACATAATGTATTGGACCAAAAATCAAAAGTGTCTAGAAATGTGTGAAACCTACATCAGGGCCAAAAAGACCTAGGTGGGACTCATTCACCCAAGGTGGTGAATGAGTCCCAAACACTAAATCTAGGCCACACAAGCTAGGAACACTTGAATTATGATTGGTTACTAATTGGTGTCACGATTATCCTCGAAAAGATGCAATAAATGAGGCTTGTGGATGCAAAATAGGGCCAATTAAAGCATAATTAATCCAAATTATTAATGAAAAGCCTAGAGGAATGTTGAAGTGTGTCACAACACATTACAACAGTCCAAATAAATCATGATTAGTGTTAATTATGCTTAGTTAATTGATAAAACCCTAGAAATTTGTGAAAGTGTGAGAACACTTCTCAACACTTTTGCAAGGCCCCATTAAATTTCATTAGATCACAAGGGCCCAAGACCTAATGTGAATGTTTTATCCATATTACAACACTAAATCAATGCAAAATAAAGCTAAAATCCACAAGGAGGACCGAAACAAGTGCAAAAAATGTCAAAGGACCCTTTTCTTAACACTACATTTAGCCCCCACTTTAGTGAGAGGATGAACCTACTTCAAACTCACACTAAAGTAGACAAACAAGCATCAAGATGGGTTCCAATAGACCAATGCTAGAAATATGTGATGACAATGATCAAGAACGGTGATCAAGCCCCAACGACCAAGATCCTAGGACAAACCAAACATAAGTACAAAGGAACACACATGAGAATGATATAAAGAATAGAGAAAAGGCCAATCATACACTGACAAAGATGAGAAAGAGAAAAGAAAAGAAATAAAAGAATTAGATGAAGCTTCAATCATTTTTCCATCCCAATGTGGATCAGATCTAGGTTATTTTTTCAAAAAAATGCATATTGACTCTAAGGTGACGAAACTCTTAGCTATTCGTCTGGTGAGAAGTCCTAAAAGATGAGAAAAATACATTCATGGCTGGTATACACACACACACACACAAGTGGCTATGGGGAAAGGCATGCCTCGGATTGGGCTTCCTACTCAACTATACCAAAGTTATACATCCTGATAACTTTAATAAGGCACCACACAAAAATGTTTCTTGAGCTTCATGAGGTAAGAAAAACTTCATATGCTTGGAGCTCATGAACAAATAGGATGGCTCCACAGGCATGCAAGTTGTATTATGCAAGGTGTCCATATAACAACAAATGCAAAAAAGCAACATGCAAAGAATGTTCTTGCTTAGTTTATGCAAGGTCTTTAATTTAGGGAACACTATGCCTAATGCCTCCAATAGAGGACCAATCAAAGAATAGAAAATTTCCAACTTAGAGGATTTAGTGCATCACATCAAGCCACTAAGAGGAATACAGTATGCTAAGAGAGATCACGCTCCTAAAGGACATCACAGCCAATGTCATCCTCAAAGTGACAAACACATCGTATGAAGTAAGAAGACTGCACTAAGAACTAGGAAAATGAAATATGCAAAAGGATAATTCCAATCTATGCCCCCACTTTAAAGAAATTTCTAAACACCATATTGTGAGAAATTACTTTAAAGTAGTAAATGAAAAATTATAACAAGAAAGAAAACATGAGAGCCAACTTAGAAAGCCCTATTCCAAGTCATATGTTTCTAAGTAAATTTTTTTCATGCAAGAGAAAAAGAAAAGAAAGGGGTTGCCTCCAAAATGAAAACATCACACATAAGGGATCTATGGATTTGGGGTTAGCATGTTCTTTGATACAATGATTTTTAGAGAGCTTCAAACTATCATCATCCCCCAAATATGCATAGAACTGGAAGAATGACACAAGGAGAGTGAAATCAAAGAAAAACCTTTTGGGTTGACCAACATGGAAGAGACATAGGGTGTCTCAATGCCTTGCGTCATCCCCAAAAGGAAAACACAAGACAACTAAAAATAAAAGGAAAAATAAAGGGAAAAACTTTTGGATCAACATGAAGGATACCTGAATGTCTCGATGCCTTGCATCATGCCCAAAAGGAAAACATACGAAAAAGATAAAGATGAAAAGCAAAAGTGATGCACAAAATAGAGAAGAATGAACATACAAATAGAGGAATGTCAAAAGGAGAGAGATAAAATTAAACAAAACATCATGTGGGATCACATTATGCACATGCAGTCACAGAAAAAAAAAAGAAAAAAAAATGCAAAAGACTAGTAAGGAAAATGCGAGTCAACTGATGAGCAAGTCATCTACCTCCCAATCATGTTTTGTGTATACCAAAGGCAGGAAACTAGCCAAAGGGACAAGGGAAAGTTCCAAACTAGTAGAAGCACCAAGTTCAACACTCTTTATAAGATATTTATCATTTAAGCTCATGGAAGAGGACAACAATGTGTTCAATTCATTATGCACCTCTTTGTCGATTTTAGTGATCTCGTCATCATCATCCAGGTTAACCACAATAGGAGGTCAAATGATAATGTCCATTGAATATTTCAACTCTTATTGTGATTTTTGCATTGGATTGTTTTGTTTCAGGTGGGGAGGGAGGTCATCATGCATTGCTTTAGTCAAGTTCAAATCTTAATTTTCTTTTTTTAATTCTTTGTGTAACTTGTGAGCAAGGGCATGACCTCTTCGCCTATGCTCTCTAGCACCTTTGTTTCTTTTGGTTTTTTTTTCAAGTTGTGTTTGTGTAGGAGTGGGTTGATCAACCATAGTTTTATTTTCTTCCCTAAGGGGAGGAATGGAAGGAACCATAGGAGGTTGTTCATCCACTTTCTCTTTGGCTTTGTAAACTTGTTTTATTCTAGGAGGTGCAATGAGGTTTTTTCATTGTCTCTTGGTATTTTGGAGGATATAGGTGAAGTTTATGTTTTTGGTTGGTCTTGGTTGTTTGGTTCTTGTTTACGTTGAAGAATGGTTTCATCTAGGATGGGATGTTCAGAGGTGGAAAGGGACATGTTTCAGAGAGATAGTTTTTCTATCTTCTTTACATTGAACTTTTGATAATACAACAAAAGGAAGTCTTCTCTTGACTTTATAGGTTCTATGGGCTCAATCCAAAAGGCATCTAGGGAAAAGTTTCCTTTAGATGAGAAGGGGTTAAAGCCTCTATGGTGAACAGTGAATATTTCATTGTTAAAGGGAAACTTTAAGCATTTACGCACAATCAAAGGGACAAATTTCATGAAGCGAAGCCATGGGTGGCCTAGTTTCACATGAAATTGGTCAAACTACATGATGATGGAGAATGTGGCATCTAATGTTTTTGGTTCTATTTGCAATGGTAGGGTGATTGATTAGATCATAGGGCATGTACAAAACAATTTTGTTTCTTGATCCATGTTTTCAGTCTATCATATTCATCTTGATAAAGTTCATGCAAAAGTAGAAATTCCTCAATGATCACATTCTCTACATAGGTGGGATCTATTATTATCCCAATAGTGGGCTTGTCATAGATATGACCATCTATGTAGAGAGGACCATCGGGTAAATGTTTAAGTATATCCTTAGAGGAGAAAGCGATGTCAAGAGGACTCTTGGGTTGGCCCTTATGAGGGATGACATCTATCACCCCTATCATTTCATCCATAGGATTGACATTGATAGAATTATTTAGAACAAAATCATTGTTTTCATCATCTATATCAACATTCATCACCTCTTTCTTTGCAGTTTTGCTAGCTTTTGGTGAAAATTTACAAGTTTTGGTTCGAAGGGGCAACTGACTTATTGCCTTGATTGCTAATGCCTCCAATGGATAGACAACCAAAATCACTGAGGTCTTGCATAAGATGTTTAAGATGCTTGCAATTTTATGTGTCATGTCCATTTTGTCAATGATAGTGGCAATAAACATTTGATTTAAAGCTTAGGGGTAAAAGCTTATTAGGGTCACGTGTTTTGATGAGTGGCGAGGTAATAATTTATTGTTTTAAAAGTTGGGACATTGTGTTATGAAGGGTATCAGGCAAGGGAGTGAATTGTCTTTTTGGATCTCCATAGCTAAAGGGCACCATGGCTTTGACACTGGCTACTTGGTTGTTGAAATTTTGAGTTGGTTTTTGAGGGAGGTTGAATTGAAGGAACCCTTTATTTTTTTTCTAAAAGGTTGGGAATTGTTATGGTTTACAAGTTCAAATATCTCAATTTGACTAGAGGTGGACTTTGTATCTTGAATACTAACTAAATTTTGATAATCACGAAGGGCAGTGCATAGGTGGATGAAGGATGGGAATTTAATCATGGTCAACTTCTCTTAAATCTTAGTTTCCAAGTTTTGTATAAACATCTTTTGAAGGTGTGGGTCAGGGACCTTGACATCAATTTGGGAATAAAGTGATTGATAATGTGAGATAAAATCAGTTATCTTTTCATCCTCCTTTTGCTTGCACCTCATCAAACCAGCCAAGGTCATCTTGGGAGTCATGTGCACTTGGAAATGGTTTAAAAATTCCTCAACAAGTTCCTTGAATGAATGAATTTAGTTGTTCAGTAAAGAAGAGAACCATTCCAAGGTAGTATCTTTTAAGGACCTAGCAAAAAGTTTTGCAAATAGTTTATCATCGAGGACAAAGTTACTACAGAAGGTAGTGTAGGCATTAACATGGGTTGAAGGATCTCCCTTCCCTCCACCATATTTCTCAAATCTAGGTACCTCTACACCTTGTGGAAAATTGGTTTTTGCAATATCTCCAAGGATAATGGACTACTTTTGACATAATATGTGGGTGGGCCATTTTGATTTTGGATGATGGTGGGAATTTTCTTTTGAAGGGATGAAATAGTTTGGAATATTTGTGTTATGAGAGGGTCATTTCTTGTGTTATTAGATGGAAGTGAAATTGGTGATGGAGTGTATGTGGTCGTAGGAAAAGTGAATGGAATGCTTATATGTGGTAATGTAGGAGATATAGCTTGTGATGCCACATAGGAACTAGGGATGCTAGCAAAAATACCCAAGGAAGGAATCACATTACTAACTTGTTGCATTGTTGTTGTGACTTGGGGAGTGGTACAAGTAGGGATTGAGTATATTTTTGTGGGAGAAGGAATTTGAGTCCCTCCTTGGCTTGTAACATTGCTTGTGGGTAAAGGACAACTAGTGATTGAGGAAAGATGCTTGCCAAAAATTTGAACTACCTTTTTCATGAGGTCAAAGCCATCATCCCTTTCAATTATGCGGTGAATTTTTTCTATTGTAGGAATTGTAGTAGTTGAAATTTTTTCAAGGCTTATTTCATGTTGTAATTTTACTAGATCCTCATAAATGTGAATTATGTTTTCTTGTGGGATGTTATCATTCCTTTGTTCAACTTGCATGTTATCTGTAGGAAAAGAGTTACTAAAGTTGTTATCCATGCTTAATGTACTAGGGTATGTGTAGGATCATGATGGGCCAAAAAGTGGCAATATGATGGGTATTTGTAGGGTATGTGGCTAACAAATTTTTTTTTACCCAAAATTGATGAAATGAAAAGGGTTTTTAAAAGAGATTCTTAGCTTTCCACCAATATAAATTATGCTTTAATTTGAATTTAATAAATAATTACTATTCATTTAATATTTGAATTACGACTAAAGTCTTGATTGATAGGTTGATTGAAAAACATTTATAGCTTTCAAACAGTATCATATTTTATGCTTCGAATACTATAGGATTAAAAAAAAAGAAATTGAATTTCATTAAGTTTTGACCAAGTTAAGGTGCTCACACATATGAGTTTTTTATATTTTTTTAAAGTTGTAATAAAAAAATCATAATTAATTATTAACTTGGAATTTAAAAAAAAAAATGGGTAATAATGCAGGATCATGATGGGCCAAAAAGTGGCAATATGATAGGTATGTGGTGACAACTTTTTCTTACCTAAAATTGATGAAATGGAAGGGTTTTTAAAGGATATTCTCAGCTTTCCACCAATATAAATTATGCTTTACTTTGAATTTAAAAAGTAATTATTATTCATTTTCTATTCAAATTATGACTAAAATACGATTGATAGGCTGATTGAAAAAATCTATAGCTTTCAAACAGTATCACATTTTTTGAATCCAAATATGTGTCACATTCTATGCTTTGTATAATATAAGATTAAAAAAAAAATTGAATTTCATGAAGTTTTGACCAAGTTAAGGTTGTCGGACATATGAGTTTTTATAATTTTTAAAGTTGTAATAAAAATCATAATTAATTATTTACTTGGAAAAAAATTAGGAAAAAATATGCATCATATTGGGACATGAGTCATCTACTTATATCTAAAATCTTATAAAAAAATATTATCATTTTATTGTGGTTAGAGTGGTCAAACAGACACCTACTTCTTATTTTTTCCCTGAAATTTAAGTACTACTGCATTGAAATTTCAAATTTTCACCTTATAGTTTTTTTTTTCTTTAAACAAACCTAGTAGTTTAGAAACTATATTCAATTTGCTACAGATTATATTCTTACTTATTTTTGAAATAATATAGATAACTTATTCAATTTTTTACATCAAGTTGTCTAACTTTGATTTTTCTAAATTTTTTGCCACTCAAAGGCTTGTTTTTTCCATGATGATCCTGCACATACCCAAATATGCATCAAATTTTGACATGAGTCCTCTACTTATATATAAAATATTATAAAAAATAATTATCATTTTATTGTGGTTCGGGTGGTCACACAAACACCTACTTCTTATTTTTCCCCTGAAATTTAAGTACTATTGCATTGAAATTTCAAATTTTCACCAATAGATTTTTTCTTTTTAAAATAAACTAGTAGTTTAGAAACTACATTCAATTTTCTACAAATTATATTCTTACATATTTTTTAAATAATATAGATAACTTATACAAATGTTTACATGAAGTTTCCTAACTTTGATTTTTCTAAATTTTTTGCCACTTAAGGGCCTATTTTTCCATGATGATCCTACACATACCTACTAGTGTCAATACTAGGAGTGGAAGCTCTAGATAACCCAATATCCACAACAATTGTGCTATTGCGGGATGACATGAGCCTCAAACTTCTTTTCACTAATGTATTAGCAATAGGACACCAAACACTCATGCAAAGGCTACTAAATGCAGGGTGAATGAAAATGAAATACAAACTAATAAGAATGAAATGCTTATAACTAAAATTCTGAAAAGTAAAACTAAAATGCATAAAAAATAAACAGAAACTCAGAAACTGAACTGTAAATTCCAAAAAATGCAATAAAAAATATGTAAAGGGGTTGATTTGCCCAAGGTGGCGATTGAGTATAGGTACTAATTTTTTAGAATTTTTTTAGAATTTTTTAATTGAATTCTATGCTTTTTATGTTTTTAGATGCAAAGCCGAGATGAAAATGTAGAATTTTATTGATTTTCAATGAAATTAAATGCAATAATGCAAGCTAAATGATGTATTCACTAATGCAAAACTTGAAACCCTAGAATGCAAATTAACCAATAAAAAACCTAATACAATGTTAATACAAGCTAAATCTAGGATGTAAATGCACTCCAAATTAGAATTATGATGCTCTATATGTAGGTTCACAAAAATGAAATGATGAAAAATGGTGTACTCTCTTTTTTGCTTCTAGGGTTTTAGACCTAAAAGGAGAGAGACCATTTCTTACCTTTCACTCAAGAAAAACTCTTGAAATTTCAATGCAAAGGAGATTGAAATCTTGCAAAGCAATTATTCTAGGGATTGAATAGTGTATAATGAGTGGTTCACCACCAAGTGTAAACTTGGAAAAGATAATGAAATGGAAAACACAGTGTGATATACAAACAAATGCCAAATGACCTAAAAATATGAGCAAACTGTAATGAAAAGCTATGAAACTAAAAGTGTGCACCTAGAAAACTAAAGAAGGCATAATGGAGGTTTGGATCACTAAAAATTTTGTTGTTGGATTTGACTGGGACTCATACACAAGGCTAGGAAAATTAGTTCAATTTCTTGCAAAATGTACTAGAGCAAGTTTCAGCCTAAAGGACCGTATCCAAATATATATAAATTTTGATCAAGCCTATACAGTGGAACTCATTCACCAATAGTGGTGAATTAGTTCACTTCTGCTTTTCTAGAAATTTTGAAGTGGATTTTGTTCCTCTTAGTCTACTCTTCTCTTTTTGACTAGTTTCTAAATATGAAACTACAAAATACCACTTGTAGGTCTTCTCCAAGCTTCTCCAAGGCTTGATGACAATTTTGACAAGTTTTAGGGACTTGAAAACTTTTCTCCAACTTTTATTCTTAGCCAATTTGCAACCTAGCTATATAAATCACACACAAGAAGAAGAAAAAATGTTGTGGGGTTAGTGAATAGGGGTTTTCCTTGGTTAAATCCCTTGTTGGTAATTAAACCTTGAAATGAAAGAAAATATAAAGGGAGAATGATGAAAGAAGAAAACACAATGTTGCAACTCAACAAACCCTTGCATTAAGGTGTTGCAAACATGTAAGTAATGGTTGCAATGGATGTGGTTCTTGACTCTTGTTTGATGTTGATACATCTTGAATGAAGCTCTTTCTTGAATCACAAACCCTACACTACAATTGTTAGCTCTAAAACAACATGATGCAAGAAAAATTTGACATGATGAATAACACTTGAAGATGCTTTCGAATGCTTGATAATATACCCTTGAAATACCTTGAATTCTCTTTTGAATGCTCAAACGCTCTTGTGAACTCACTAAGTGATCTCTTGAATGCTAGGTGAGAATATAAGTGAAAGAACCTTGTATTTATATTTAATTATGCAAGAATTCCTGAAGTTACAACACTACAAGCTGACATCAAATTTAGGAGAATAAAATCCTACTAGAAATTTGATTTAAATTTTAATTTTAGTCACATGGGACTTGGGAGAATGAGTCCCACTACACATAATGTATGGGACCAAAAATCAAAAGTGTCTAGAAATGTGTGAAACCTACATTGGGGCCAAAAAGACCTAGGTGGGACTCATTTTCCCAAGGTGGTGAATAAGTCCCAGACACTAAATCTGGGCCACACAAGCCAGGAACACCTGAATTATGATTGGTTATTGATTGGTTTTGGGATAATCCTCGAAACGATACAATAAATGAGACTTGTGGATGCAAAATAGGGCCAATTAAAGCATAAGAAAGAAAAAATATTAATGACAATCCTAGAGGAATGTGAAAGTGTGTTACAACACTTTACAACACTCTAAATAAGGCATGATTAATGTTAATTATGATTAAAATTATGTTTATTATGCTTAGTTAATTGATAAAATGCTAGAAAAGTGTGAAAGTGTGTTACAACACTTCACAACACTTTTTGCAAAGCACCATTAAATTTCATTATTTCACAAGGGCCCAAGACCTAATGTGAATTTGTTATCCACATTACAACATTAAATCAAGGAAACATTAAGCCAAAATGCACAAGGAGGACCCAAACGAGTACAGAAAATGTCAAAGGACCTTTTTTTTATGCTAAGAATGCAAAAGAATAATGCCAATGTATGCCCCCACTTTAAAGAAATTGCTAAAAACCATGTTGTGAGCAATTACTTTAAAGTAGAAAATGATAAATTCTAAACATAAAGAGGACATGAGAGCTTATTTGGAACTCCCTATGCTAAGTCATATGTTTCCAAATGAAGCCACATCATGAAAAGGGGTTTCCCCCAAAATGAAATCCAAAAATCATATAAGGGATCTAGGGATTTAGAGTGAATAGTTATTTGCTACAATATTGTTATAGAGCTCAGAAATGCATCATTCCCTGCATACTCATGGAATAGGAAGAATGACACAAAGAAAGTGAAAATAAAGAAAAGCTTTTGGGTCAACATGGAAGAGACCTAAATGTTTCGATGCCTTGTGTCATCCCCAAAAGGAAACACAAGACAAAGAAAAGATAAAGATTTACAATATATAGAAGAATGTAGATACAAATAGAAAAATGTCACAAAGAGAGAGATACATCAAACAAAACAGTATGGGGAGATCAGATTACACACATGCAATCACACATATAACATAAAATAGAAAAAAAAGACAAGACTACTAAGGCATATGCAAGTCAACCAATAGCAAGTCATCTGCATCCCAATATTGCTCATTGTATATGGACAATAGTGAGTGCCGAACTAGGACAAGGCTATCTAATTCTTTCCCCCACTATGTGCAAGACAAGAATGAGCCCAGGTAGGTGATGAGAAAGAGCTTCTTTGATTTTCAAATTATTTGCAATGAATATAAAGCATGTAATAGTGAGAATATTATGGTCCTACAACTATTACATGGTAAGGAGCAAAAAGACACCCTTTTAAGGGACTATTTTTAAGATATCAAAAATTTTAAATATTTGTTTTAAAGAATGACACTCATCAGTACTATGTCTAAGAACTCTATGATATCAACAATGTGACATGGTTGTGTTCTTAGGATATGGTTTTTTATTTTCTTTCATGTGGTAATGTTGTATGTCCTTGGATTAGAAGTATGTGTAAGGTTATTTCAGTTTTAGACATGAGACATGGAAATTCTAATTTATTTAGTTTGTAAGGCTTTCATTTCTTGCTAGATTCACCAATTTTTTGAGGAGGAAGACCTCAAATGGTCCTATCATCCTTATCATTGTTACAAGGCATTGGTTTTTCTTTAGGAAGAAGGATATTTACATCATGAAGAGGATCTTAATACCCTACTCCTTTGGTGTCTTTAGTTGGTATTTTCTCATAAGAGTTTATGAATTTCATGTTTTCTTGTTGTAACAAATCCTTGTTTACTTAAGATCGTGAATCCTTTTCCATATGTCTTTTCTAGGTTGATAGGGGTGTTGGTTATTTTGTTAACATAGGATGGTTGATGTTTGCTTGATTGGAGGAGCTAGGTTCATCTATTACAAGGAGCTTAGGTTTAGTTTATGTCTCAATTTTAGGATGTAAAATACCACTCATCTCAAGTTGCATTAGTTGTTTCATGGAAGGATAAAAGGATGCATTAGTCTCAAGGTTGTTAAGGAAATCATTTATGAATTTTTTCATGTTGTCATCATCTTCTCCAATGATGTCAACTTCATGTGGAGGACATGCATTAGGAGTTGATTGAGCATGAGTGAGTTCAATTTCATTAGGGTCATTTCCAAAGACACATCTTGACACATCCAATGATGATTTCAAGGACATCCAAAACTTATCAAAGAATAAATCCATGATGAAATGCAATGCAATAACCTAGAATGCATTTTTTAGATTCTAAACAAGGTAGCACTATGTAAAAATCTAAAAAATTAAATTTTTTAAATGCAATTGTGAAATTAAGCAATGCATAAAATTAACCAAGTTAAGCTAGATCTAATGCAATGAATGAAACATAAACTCAACAAACTGAAATAGAGATCTGATAATAGAAAATAGAAGAATAAAAATGAAGTTTTAAATGTTGTAAAATGTAGATGAAGACCTTATATGGGACTAAATCACCTAGATGGGTGAATGAGTCCTAGTTAGGGTTTTCGGAAGGTTCAAATACTAAAAAATAAACCACATAGAATTCCCATAAATCTAGGAATGCAACCTATACAGGGACTAAATTGCATAGACTCCCAGATTAGGGGTTTTACACCATATTCAAAAAATTCTTAGTTGATGTTAGGGTGTCTAAGTTGTATGTTGATGTTATTGAACATTTGCAATGATAGATTTCCAGTGAAATTTAATGATGCAAGATGCAAAAAATGCAACCTATATGCACTTTTCACTAAAGCAATATTTAGAAGCCATAAATGCAATTCAGCTAATGCAAATCTAATGAAAATTTAATGCAATCTAGATCTAGGACTATAATGTTCTCCAAACAAAAAATAAAGGGTCCAAAGGTAGAGTTCAACAAAATGAACTATGGGAAATAGGGGTAGAACCAAAATGAACCATGGGAAATAGAGTGCTCCACCTTTTAGGAGATGGAACAACCTGAGGACCTATTTCACTCTTAGTTCATTGGGAAACCCTAGATACTTCAACCCAATGATTCAATTGAGGGAAGGGAATTACAAGGGGGTTTCGTTAGGTGTGATTGAAAAGGGGGAATTGACCATTAAAATGAAGCTTCAAAGGAGAAATGAAAACTCTAATGCACTAAACCCTAGAAAGTTAAAATATGAAATCAAATTATTAAATAGAGAGAAACACAAAAGTACTCAGAGGGTAGGAGATGTCTAAACAAGATCTAAAAACCCTAAAATTTGATGTTTCTAAATTGCACCGGGAATCATATGCCAAGTTGGGTGATTTACTCCTGTTGCAGGAATCTAGAACCTTATATTGATAGATAAGGATCTATAGAAAATTACTCGTATAAAGAAGGTAGACAACTAGCCAAAGGGACAATAGCGAGTGCCAAACTAGGACAATTCTATCTAATTGTTTCCCCCACTAAGTGTAAGACAAGAATGAGTTGAGGTAGGTGATGAAAAGAGCTCCTTGCATTTTGAAATGATTTGCAATGAATATAAAGCATGTAATAGTGAGAATATTATGATCCCTACAACTATTACATGGAATGGAGAAAAATGAAACCCTTTTAAGGGACTATTTTTAAGATATCAAAGTTTTTAAATATTTTTTTAAACAATGACACTCGTAAGTACTATGTCCAAGAACTCTACACATAATATTGAAAATGTGACATGTTTGTGTTCTTAGGATATGGTTTTTGATTTTATTTCATGGGTGGTAATGTTATAAGTACTTGGCTTAGAAGTATGTGTAAGGTTCTTTCAGTTTTAGACATAAGACATGGAAATTCTAGTTTGTTAAATATTTTGTAAGGCTTTCATTTATTTCTAGATTCACCAATATATTGAGGAAGACCTAAAATGATCTTATCATCCTTATCATTGTTACAAGGAATTGGTTATTCTTTAGGAAGGAGGATATTTATGTTGGGAGGAGGATCTTATTACCCCACTCCTTTGGTTTCTTTAGTTGGTATTTTCTCATAAGATTTTATGAATTTCATGTTTTCTTGTTGTATCACATCCTTGTTTACTTAAGATCGTGAATCATTTTCCATGTGTCTTTTCTAGGTTATAGGGGTGTTGATTACTTAGTTAACATATGATGGTTGAATGTTTGTTTGATTAGAGGAGCTAGGTTCATCTATTGTAGTGAGCTTAGGCTTAGTTTGTGTCTCAATTTCATGATGTAAAATACCATACATCTCAAGTTTTGTTGGTTGTTTCATGGAAGGATAAAAGGATGCACTTAGTCTCAAGGTTGTTAAGGAAATAATTTATGAAGTTGTTCATGTTGTCATCATCTTCTCCAATGATGTCAAATTCATGAGGAGGACATGCATTAGGAGTTTATTGAGCATGAGTGGGTTCAATTTCATTAGGATCATTTCCAAAGACACACCTTAACACATCCACTAATGATTTCAAGGACATAAAATTAACTTACCAAAGAGTAAATCCATGTTGAAATGCAATTCAATTACCTAGAATGCAATTTTTTAGATTCTAAACAAAGTAACACTATGCAAAAATATAAAAATAAAATTTTGTAAATGCAATTGTGAAATTAATCAATGCACGAAATTAACCAAGTTAAGCTAGATCTAATGAAATGAATGAAATAGAAACTCAACAAACTGAAACAAAGATTTGATAACAACAAACAGAAGAAAAAAATTGAAGTTTTAAATGTTGTAAAATGTAGATCCAAACCTGATATGGGACTAAATCACCCAGATGGGTGAATGAGTCCAAGTTAGGGTTTCTGGAAGGTTCAAATATTAAAAAATAGATAACACAGAATTCCCATAAATCTAGAAAACCAACTTGTACAAAGACAAAATTGCCTAGAGTCCTAGATTATGGTTTTTTCACCATATTCAACAAATTATGATTTGATGTTAGGGTGTCTAAGTTGTATATTGATGTTACTATTTGAAATGATATATTTCTAGTGAAATTGAATGATGGAAGATGCAAAAAATGCAACATATATGCACTTTAAATCATGAATGCAAGATTTAGAAGCCCTAAATGCAATTCAACTAATGCAAATCTAATGCAAAGTTAATGAAATCTAGATCTAGGACTATAATGTTCTCCAGATTAGAAATAAAGGGTCCAAAGGTCAAGTTCAGCAAAATGAACTATGGGAAATAGGGGTACCACCAAAATGAACCATGGGAAATAGAGTGTTACACCTTTTAGGAGATGGAACAACTTAAGGACCTAGTTCACTCTTAGTTCATTAAGAACTCCTAAAGACTTCAACCCAATGATTCAATTGAGGGAAGGGAATTACAAGGGGATTTTCATAGGTGTGATTGAAAAGGGGGGTTCACCATTAAAATGAATCTTCAAAGGAGAAATGAAAACTCTAATGCACTAAACCCTGTAAAATTAAAATATGAAATTAGATTACTAAATAGAGAGAAACAAAAAAGTACTCAAAAGATAGGGGATGTCTAAACAAGATCTAAAAACCCTAAACTTTGATGTTTCTAAACTGCACTTGGATACATATGCTAGGCTAAGTTATTTACTCCTACTATAAGAATCTGGGCATAATCTAGAACCTTCTACTCACAAATCATATGCCTAGAGGTGTGATTTAGTCCTAGTATTAGGGTATGTGTAGGATCATGATGGGCCGAAAGGTGATGATATGATGGGTATGTGTAGGGTATGTGGCTGATGACTTTTCTTTTACCCAAAATTGATGAAACGAAAAAGGTTTTTTAAAGGAGATTCTCATATTTCCACCAATATAAATTATGCTTTACTTTAAATTTGATCAATAATTATTATTCACTTTCTATTTGAATTATGACTAATGTCCTGATTAATAGGTTGATTGAAAAACATTCATAGCTTTCAAATGGTATCACATTTTTTGAATCCGCAACATGTGTCACATTCTATGTTTTGCATACTATATAATTAAAAAAAGAAAACTTGAATTTCATGAAGTTTTGACCAAGTTAGGGTGGTTAGACATAAGAGTTTTTATATTTTTTAAAATTTGTAATAAAAATTCATAATTAATTATTTACTTGGAAAAAAATTACAAAAAAATATACATCACATTGGGACATGAGTCCTCTACTTATATCTTAAATTTTATAAAAATATAATATCATTTTATTTTGGTTAGGGTTGTCAAACAGACACCTACTTCTTATTTTTTCCCTGAAATTTAAGTGCTCTGCATTGAAATTTCAAATTTTCACCAAATAGAATTTATAAAAAAAACAAACCTAGTATTTTAGAAACTAAATTCAATTTCCTACAGATTCTATTCTTACATATTTTTGAAATAATATAGATAACTTATTCAAATTTTTATGTCAAGATGTCTAACTCCGATTTTTCTAAATTTTTTGCCACTTAAGGGCCTATTTTTTCTATGATGATCCTACACATACCCATTAGGGTTTGAAAGAAAAATTTGTAGCCTCTAGTTACCTTTTGTATTTTTTCATCTTGTCTGATCTCCAAGTTTGAACGTCTGAATTCCAGTCTGTAGGTGAGTTTCTATGACCTTATGATAACTTTGACAAAATTTACAACTTTTCCATCAAAGGATCTTCAAGTTCCAATTCACCTAAATTTGTAATCACACATGAAGAGGGGAAAATTTTGTTGTGTTATTGAATAGGGGTTTGCCTTGTTCAAACCTTGTTTTGGTAATTAAACCTTGAAATGAAATGAAATAAGATGAAGGAATGATGAATGAACAAATGCAATGTTGCAACTTACCAAACCCTTGAAATAAAGGTTGTAATCTTGTATGATATGGTTCCAATGGATGTGGATCTTGACTCTTTATTTTATGCTTCAAACTTTAGCTAGAATGTTTGCTTGAATCATGAAAACTTACATCACAAATGTTAGCTCAAAAACACATGTGATTCATGAAGACTTTGACATGATTCTTGAATCTTGAATTGGTGCTCCAAAATGCTTGATAATATGCTCTTGAAAGCTCTTGAACACTTGAATTGCTAGATGACTTGTAAACTTGCTAGGAGAAAATATGTGAAATAACCTTGTATTTATACTTGTTTATGCATAATTCCCTAAAATTATAACACTACAGGCTGACATTAGATCTAGGATAATAAAATCTCACCGAGAATTTTATTTAAAATAGGTCTTGGTTAAAGCGGGACTCGTACGCCAGTTGGGGAGTATGATTCCTAGTGTCTTAAACATAGGACACAAACTCTAAGAAGTGTTAAGTTCAATGCAATGTTTAAAATCATGTCTAGAGACCTAGGTGGGACCCATATGCCCAAGGTGGTGTATGAGTCCTGGATCACTAGATCTAGAACAAACAACCTCAAACATTGAATCATGATTTTTCATTTATTAAATTTGAAGACTAACTTGAGAAAAGTGCATTAAATCAGTCTTGTGGATGCAAAATAGGACTAAATAATGCAATGTAAAGAAGCCAAATTTTAGTAGGGATGACCTAAATAAGTGTGAAAATGTACAGGGATACATTTTTCTACACTACACACTCATAATGGGGAGAGGAGTTTAGTGTGGAATCCTCCATGATCATTTTATTGAGCCAAGGAAGTGGCTAGGACCATCTATATTATCTTCAAAAATCCTCCATCTTCTAATTAATATTATCATTTTTGGCTTCATATTCAGAATTGCTAGAAATTTCATCAATAATAACCTATGGCCTTCATTTTCCAGGTAATCTATTGGATCTTCTCACATTGGCAGACTCAAAACTAGCTTCAGGCTCATTAACGGCCATGTTTTGCTCATCATTAATGTTATTGGTATTATCTTCACCCTCCTCATCCTCAATTGTAGATTCTTCCATGAAGAATGTGGGTATGTTCAAGATCATGATGGTCCAAAAAGTGGTGATATCATGGGTATGTGTAGGGTATGTGGCTGACGACTTTTGTTTTACCCAAAATCGATGAAATAAAAAGGGTTTTTAAAAGATATTCTCAGCTTTCCACCAATATAAATTATTCTTTACTTTGAATTTAATAAATAATTATTATTCATTTTCTATTTGAATTAGGACTAAAGTCGATTGATAGGCTGATTGAAAAACATCTATAGCTTTCAAATGATATCACATTTTTTGAATCTAAAATATGTGTCACATTCTATGCTTCACATACTATAGGATTTAAAAAAAAAATGAATTTCATGAAGTTTTGACCAAGTTAAGGTGGTTAGACATACAAGTTTTTATATTTTTAAAACTTTGTAATAAAAAATTCATAATTAATTATTTACTTGCAAAAAAATTACCAAAAAGTATGCATCACATTAGGACATGAGTCCTCTACTTATATCTAAGATCTTATAAAATAATATTATCATTTTATTATGGTTAGGGTGGTCAAACAGACACCTACTTCTTATTTTTTCCCTAAAATTTAAGTACTACTCCATTGAAATTTAAAATTTTCACCAAATAGATTTTTAAAAAATAAAAATAAACCTAATAGTTTAGAAACTACATTCAATTTTCTATAGATTCTATTCTTACATATTTTTTAAATAATATAGATAACTTATTCTAAGTTTTACGTCAAGTTTCCTAACTCTATTTTTTCTAAATTTTTCACCACTTAAGGGCCTGTTTTTCCCATGATGATCCTGCACATATCCAGGTGATAGAGTTCTTTTTTTATTATCCAATTTTTTCATCACTACAAATTTTCTAGACTTTTAGTAGGATTACTCTTTAACTCATAAATCCCCACCGCTATATTTTTTGTCTCTACACATGGTTAGTTTTTCTCTTTTTTTTGTCAAGGTTTTAGCATTAGTATCATGAATGGGTTGGTTACTAGAAAGATTAAGCTTTTTCTTAGTACCTGGCTTGGTAGCATGCAGAGGGTCAAGGGGGTTTCAATGAGGGAATTAGCATCAAGATCCTCTTCCACAAGGGTCATTTGAATAGATTCTAGGGGGTAGAGCATAAGATTGAAATGATAAAGTCTCAAAATAAGCCCCTGATGGAGTAGGATTGGAGGTTTCTTATAGTTTTTGTTAAAATCTAAATAGCCTCTTTAATAGAAATTTCAAGAGATGAAAGAAGGTAAGAAGGGTCAGGTTATAAGTAGATGGTGCTTGAAATGGTTAATAGGGGTATATGATAATAATAGAAACATTTAAACCTTCCCTCTAGAGTTACATATTTCATTATCACAAAACAAACCTAGTCCCTTGGCGCTAGGAACTTACTCATGTCCTACCCCACATACAATTTGGTGGGGTGTTCATTCTCCTTGAAAAATTGGTTCATGCTATCGATGTCCTAAAATTTAGTGTGTTTCTTTCATTCATGACTATTGCATGAGATTCCAGTCACTTTAGCAATATCCTCCTCAGTAACCTTGGCAAGTACACCAACTATTAGTAAATAGGATCAACATTTTCTTATCATGGTTGTTTAGGATTTCCATTAAAGATGTCGAGACTCCCTTAACAAAGATATGTCAAACGAGGGCATCTTTGTGAAATTCCTCACAAGAGCCAAGCTCTATTCAAACCCTATCCCCACCCATCGTTTTAAATAGAATAAGCTAAATTTCTTGGCTAAGATGATTATAGAGAACAATGTGTTTGAAGGGTTCTAAGTAACCAAGAGGATGCGAACCACTAAAAAAACTTTGGATGAAAAAATAATATCACACCCCTTCTTGAGATATGTAGGAGTAAGTGACATTTATGTTTCCCAAAATTAATTTGATTATATATTCTAATATGCCAACAATCTTTTTCAAAGGCATGCCATTAAAGGAGCATAACATAAGATGATTCAAGGATGTCATGAGAGGGGAGCTAGTAATAATAATCTAGTACAAAATATTTAATTTGTAAGTATTCATCATAGGTTTTGAGATATGGGTTTCTTCCCCCCCTGCCAACTCAATCTGGTGATGATTCCATTAAAATTAGGAAGGGGAGCCCCATGTAGGGTGGGTTTCAAGATGCACATTTCCTTCCTTTTACATAAGATCACATTCCACCACATTTTATGGTAGTGATAATATGTAGACCAGAATGTCCACTTGTAGTAATATATAGGTAAAATTAAATCCCATCTCATATTACCTGATATGATGGTAAGAGTAAGAAATAAATTTAAAAAATTAAAAAAATTAAAAGAATTCCCCATTTTGTATACTTATTTTTCACTATTCAAGTATCAATCCCTTAACATTTTCTATAAAGGTAGACTAGTCTCTCCAACACCTCTTAGAATCCAAAGATATCCCTAGGTTGACCATGTCATTAGCGACCTTACTTCCTTCTCTATAGCTATGAAAGAATTTTTTCCTTTCTAATTTCATGTGGATATTTTGGGTATCCATAATAATATCATAACAAGACCATCCAACATAACCCTTATCTTTTGATAACATCCACTACAATTTTAGATTCTCCTTCTACGTGATGATTTTTTATCCCTATTGATAAAGTTATTTCGATACCACCTCTAATATATCCAAAGCTTTAGCTATCATAGAAGATTTGTCACCAATACCTCCAATGTAGACAATAATAAATTTTCCTTTAGAATCTCTTATTATACCCCCCATGCTATCAAGGCCTAAGTTTCCTTTTGCAACCCTATCAAAGTTGAGTTTATACCAACCTAGTTGTGGAGGCCTCCATTTAGTGTTCTATCTTGCTATAATTTTTGAGTTATCAAAGGATTTTGAATTTAGTTGTAGATCCCAATTACAAGAAATATTGATCTCCATTACATTGCGGGTTTTCTTGAGCATTTCTAGCAAACCAGGGAAATATTATCTGTAAGAAGCATGGAGAAAATACCAAAGACCGCGTTGGGGCTCTTTTCCTCATTATGGAAAATCCTATTATTACTTTCATTCTAGATGCAACAACAAATGAAGGGGGTACTTGTCTCCAAATCTCCCAAATTAGGGGGCGAGTAAAAGGACTGACTTAATTTTCCATTAAAAATTTAATATTCTCATTCATTGACCAATAAACAACCAATTTTTATAGAGAATGTGCCTAAATCTCAACAAAAAAGGTGCAATGTAGTAATGGGTGAAGCATAAATTATGCATCCATTTTGCATAAACTACATCTATTAGGGATTTGAAATCCCCACTTCCTGAGGTTGTCTTAGGTTAGAATCCTATTGTGGGTAGTTTTCCACCAATATAAATCAATCTTTGGAAGAAGGTGTGGGTCACAAATTTATATCCAATATCTATCACAGGTATCATGCTCATATAGAATCTTTTATAAGCCAATTTGGTAGTTAGGTTGTCTTTACTTTCCTTAGCCCAGAAGAAGATATCTTCATTTTGGAACATAGGAATTCTAGTGAAGGAAAGGGTTTTACCAACCTTTTTTCCCTAACCCTTGATTGTTGTGGTAACATCTCTCCAACATTTTCCATTTTTGGGAGCCTGACCGACCAATAGATTAATCAATAGCATTCCCACAAAAGTAATTTGAGGTAGGAACTTGTAGGTCCTTGAAATCAATTTGGTTGAGGGGATGTCCTAATACCAATAATCATCCCAAAATTTAATTCTATAACCATTCCCCACTTTCTATCTCAAGCATCCTTTGAGTATTTTCTCAATTTGATGACATTGTTCTAGATTAAGGACCACATGGGTGTTCAATGGTGTAAAGGATCCTGATAAATGGGACATTGTTGAGGTACTTAGAATTTAGAATAGTATACTAGTCCTTATTCCTCAAAAGATCCCAACCAATATTAGCTTGGAGAGTTTTATTTGTAGTTTGATTTTTTATAATTCCAAGCTGACCACTAGTACAAATTATCTAAACTTAGGATAGCCAACTTTTTCTTCTCCTCAATACCAAACCAGAGAAAATTTCTTTGAATTCTTTCCAAATTTTCAACTATGTATCTAGAGATTTTGAATAGGGATAAGAAATAAATAGGAATCCCTTGTAGAGCAGTAGAAGGGGGTTGTAATTTACCCACATGACTCAATATAGATCCTTTCCACCCAACAAGTTTTTTTTTGTAATCTTTCTAGCACGAAATTCTAGAAATTAGGGGCGACTTAACAATTAGGGGAAGAGCTAGATAGATAGCTGAGAGAGGGACACTATCATAGCCAAGAATAGAAGTCACCTTATTTTGAATAGCTTGAGTGGTGCTAAAAAAGTATATCATGATTTTTGTGTAATGTATGCATTAGAAAAAGATAGAAGCATAGTACTTGAGGTACATATTTTATTTGATGGCTACAATAATAGACGATTTCCCAAAGAGAATAGTGCAATCTACTTCTTTTTAGATATTTGAGGGGTCCAAAGAGGTAGTACATTTGATTCCCTTGATAGAACCTTATTGAAGAAGTTTAGAAATATTTATGGTTAAAATATCTACAACCATCATAGGAAGATGTTTGGGCATAGGGGGTCCCTTTACCTACATTGAAGAAGCCATAGGGTACACCATTAATAAGAATAAAATACTTGACCATGGAAATACATTCTTTGATGAGGTTTGAAACTAATTGATTAAAGCTAAACTTAGATAGGAATTTTAGTAGAAACTTCTAATAAACCTTATCATAGGATTTTGAGAAATTTCAAGTTTATAAGTCATACCAACATTGTTTCTCATGTCTATAGAATGAAGTATTTCATGCATGGAGATGGTAGCATCAAAAATTTGATTTTATGGGACAAATCCTTTCTGATAGCGGCTTATCATTTTCTCTAGAAGGTGCTTCAATCTATTTACCATAATTTTGGAGAATATTTTATAGTTGGTATTGCATAAGCGTATACTTGTATAAAATGAGCCATAGTTTGAGGGTCTAAATTTTTGGGAATGAGATATATAAAGGTGTGGTTTATCTGCTTCAAACATCTACCATATTTGAAGAAGTCTTTAGAGGAAAAAAACACATCTTCATCCATGATGTCCCAAAACTCCTGAAAGAAAGCTGGGGGGAACCATTAGGCCCAGGAGCTTTCTAACCCCCCATGCTAAACACAACAAATATAACTTCTTCATGTGTAACAAGCTTGAGGATAGAGGTGTTGTCTACATCTGTTATGGTTGCAGGGGTGTTTTCCAACAATTGTTCTTCCAAAAGAGTAGAGTGATTGACAATAGGCAACAAAAAAGAATGTTGAAAGTACTAAGAGGAAATATTCCCAATCTATGTTGAAGTAATGCCTTCAACCCCAAGATTCTATTTAAGTCTTTTAATCTAGTTTTTTTCTATGTTTGAGGGAAGATACATGGAAGAAAGTATAATTATGGTCTTATTTTATCCATTGTATTCTAGACATTTTTTTTTGGAATATTTCTTCTTTTTCCAGAACTTTAGACCAATCAATGTGGTAAACCTTCTCCAAGAGGTAATTTTGTTCACTCACATCACCATTAGCCATTTTTACCTAAATATCTTTGAGTTTAGCCTTCAAGTCACTTTTTATCACCAAAGAACCACTTTTTCTAACCTTTCACCATGTTTTTAATATTTTTGAGTTTTTGAGTAACATGGTACATTGAAAATCCCTAAATGGGAATATTCCACCAAGTTGATAAACTATCTTTAAAGTTTGGGTGAGTGCTCCACATTGTCTCGTATTTCAAAGAGAAATGCCTAGATTTTTTATTGTCTTCCCAACATAGCAAGAGGGGGTTATCATCAAATATTACCCTTAGAAGAGCTAGGATGTTGGAGTTATGAAGGGTGGCCCAATTAGGAGAAATAAAAAAATTGTCTAGTCTAACCTGAATACGATTTTTACCAAGTATTATGTTTGTACAAGTGAAGAGTTGACCTTGATGGTCCATATCAATAAGTCTGATAGTATTTAGAACATTCACCAAATCTTCCATAATTTTAGTGTAATCAATCAAACCTCCACACTTCTCTAAAGAGTAGAGGGGGGAGTTGAAGTATCCCACAAACATCCAACATTCCTCCTTATTTCCCTATATTGGGGCATAGATATTAAGTAAGTTCCAAGATAGAACAACAAAAAAAACCTGAATACATATGCAATGCTTTATTTGGAGTAACTTGAATCCACTTAACCTATTTAGGATCCACATAGTAACAAGACCTCCCAAGGCATCAGTGGCTTCACTGATCAAGAAATGGGAAAGGGGCCATAAGTTCTTAGCAATGGTTTCAAACTTTGTTTTACCCATCTTTACTTCTTGTAAAAATATGATGTCAATCTTGTGCTCAAAAAGTAGTTTCTTAGAGCCAACTATTTGTGTGGGTTGTTTATCCCTCTAATATTCTTTACTTCTTGAAAAAAAAGGATGTCAATATTATGCTGAAAAATGTAGTTTCTTAGAGCTAGCTATTTGTGTGGGTTGTTTATCCCTCTAATATTACATAAAAGGAACTTCATTTAGAGATATTTTTTAGGACACTTCCAATGACCTTTGCTTGTTTCAATAACTATCTCCTTTGTAGTTTCTCTATTCCTAGTTTCCTTTGGAAAGGTCTACACACTTTGGTTTCTACCCCCACATCTTCCTTTTTTGTTTACCCATTTTCCTTAGAGTTATCCAACCATCAAGGCCCTATGGTTGGCTATCAGCCTAGGGTCCCTCTACTACTTCTATCTAAATGGATTTATCAATCTCAAATGTGGACTTATCACTCTCATTTTTTTGAATTTTGATATGAATACAATATATTTTGCCTTCTTCTAGGTCCTTTAGCTCAATAGTTGATTCATTCAAATCATTTGTTGACAACAACTTCACTACAGAGTATCTTCATGAATTTCTAGTTTTTAAGAACTTAGAGTTACAATCTGTGCCAACTATTTTACTTCCATATTGTGTATTTGAGTATCCTTATCTATCAAATCATTTTATTTAGGTGTACTCAGAACTTGGATATCATTCAAAGAGAGTTCTCAATTTGGATGAGAAATTAAAGACACTACCATGTCTTTAGTGGCCAAAGGAGGGATAAAGTTTAGTATTAATTCCTTAATCCCAAGTTTAGGAGGACTAGTAAGGATATTTAAGAAATAATATTTGAAGGGGTAGCTCTTTGTGGGATCCCCCTAAGGTTTCACAATATCTATGATTTTTTTTGGCCTTTGATCAAGGATTTACAATTAGAGATAACATGACCTAGTTTAGAACATTTTTTACAAAATATTGTGGCATTCTCATAGCATACTTGTTGGGAGTATTTCCCATATTTAGATTTCAACATTACAAAGTTAGGAAATCTTATTTATATCAATATTGACACAAAAGCAGGCAAAGACTAACTTGGATCTCATTTTTGTGAGGATATCAATTGTTATGAAGTGGCCAAGTGAGTTAGCAATACATTGGAAGATGAACTCATCCTAGTATTCAAGTGGCAACCCTAGCAACCAAACCCAACACAGGAGTGGACTTGTTAAGATCAACAAAAGGGTCATCCTGACTTCCACTAAAAGAGAGAGGCTATGTTTTCCATACACCCAAGGGCCCAAAAAGAGGGTCAATAGAAGATCCTTTGTAGAAGTAAACTTGAAGAGGAATAATCCTCCAACCATGGCACTAACTTCAACACTTCCTTTTAAATGCCATGTATCATTAGTCCATCGGCACACCATATCAATGGATGGGTAGAAATAAATTATTTTTCCAACTAGAGTGTTCTCCATTTAAGAAACAATCCTATCCATAGTTGAGTCTAGCAGAGAAATTTATATTCCAAATTCAAAGTCTAATAGTAAAAGTTAACTATTTTCCCTCTCAATGGGAAGAAAGGAATCTTGAGGTGAGTTGATAAGGGGTGTGTGCTAGAAGTCGACTTCACTTTTTGGCCAAAAAGTGGAAGTGTTTTCCCTGATCTTCAAAAATTTTAACATTTGACCTAAAAAATTTAAGCACTTAAAGTTTGAATCTTGAAAAAATTTAGTAATATGAAATGTAGTACTCAGAGTGTCGTTTCCAAATATGTAATTAATTTTAATACACAAATGATACAAGTTGATTTTCAATAGGCATTTCTAATAACAAATATTTTAAAAGTCACTATTTTTTAACACAGCATGCACATGTATGCTAACCATATTTTTACCTAAATAATTATATTTTTCTAAATCCTTTTGGGAAAATATCTATAACACACTAAATATTTTGCATGATATATTTTTTATTAATTTTTTGTTGCTCATAATTTCTATTTTGAAAATCCCTCATGTCTTTCATGTATAAGATGACCTAAACTTATCATTTTTGATTATTCTAAAATTGAAAATAATTGTCTAAAGATTTTGCATGTATAATTTATTTTTCAAAAAATTATTTTAATAAAAACTTATTAAAATAATAAGAAAAATTGATATTTAAAGTTTATGGACTAGTTTTATTAAACATTATTTGAAAATAGAAAATTCAATCCAATTGTAAACAAATTACATATTTGAAATCTACACAATCTTATCTATAATGGGTTTTAACTTATTCAAAAAATTCTATAAAGAACATCTTCAATCATATGTCCAAAGTCACTCTTTTCTACTAACACTAATATGACCTTCAAGTTGTGGGTCAAAGAAGGTCCAAAGCTAAGGGATGGCTCCCCAATCCTTTTTTCTAACTCGAAACCCATATCAAAAAATGGGCCAAAACTTGAAACTTTAAGAAACGGGATCTTGTTTAGTTTTTTTAGAATAAGACCTTTTGCAAAACAAGATCCCATTTTTAGAATAGGATTAAATGAGATCCCATTTTTGGCTCAGGTTCCCAAAGTGAAATGAGATCCAATTTTTTTTTCTTCATTTCATGTTTCCAGCTCAATTTGAAACTTTGACGAGAAGTGGACTCAACTTATTTCTTTTACCCTAAGCATATTTTTTCAACCCTTGGGCCATAGGATTACAGGAATCATGGGCTCCTGACCAAGTCCTTTTCAGGAAGCAAGGTCCATCAAGGATAGTGGAGGAGCATGTGCCATGAGAAAAACAAATTTTGATGGGGATAGAGGATGGGGACCATAAGGTTCTCCCAAGGAATTGACCACCATGCACACGAGGAATTCAAAAGTTGCAAAGTGGGAATTTTTAATAATGTAATATGCTTTTCCATGCTCATTTTTTTAGTTTTTTTAGATTTATGTGTTTCCTTCTAATTTTATGTTTAGTATCATCCAACCTTGTATAGAAGCTATCATATTTTCAATGTACAACTATTGTTTAACATATGTTGTCATTGATGTAAAAAGAGAAATGCTAAGGAGTATTTTCCTTGATGTGAACTTGTTGCACTCACTGATGTCAAAATGATTAATGTCAAAAAAATAGTGAGAATTAAATGCAATTTTACTTGTATACCAGAGCATTTTGAGTATAATGAAGAAGAATGACTATAGTATGATTTCAATATCATGCTTGTATGTATTCATGTTGATAGAGGTAATCCAAAAAAATGTTTTTGAAAGTTTGAGGTTAGTTACTTAGGGTAGAGAGTTTTTTTTCTAGCATGTCCATGATCTGTATTTCTTCCTAGATGTGAGTTTTTGTCTATAGTTTAAAATGAGAGTATTTCTACACTTTTTCTATCTTGTTCTAGAGTTTTCATAATTTATGTTCAAAGGGAAAAAATATTGAAGTGACAGAAGGGTCACTATGCTAGTTAATTAACTAACTGATGTTCCTGAACTAAGTGGTAGTGGCTTGTAGCATGTAACCTCTAAAAGAAGCATCAGATAATGAAATAGTTCCTAGTTAAGGCTCCTAAAGGAAGCACATGACATCATGTTTTTTTGGTGGAAACAAAATTGATTTAGAACCTACTCACTACACATTTAATGTAAATTTAAATTTAGGCCCACCTTAGCTAACTTGGTTAATTACTAATAGTGTTAATGGATTCCCATCCAACATGAAATGATGTTAATATAATGAGATATATAAAAATTATAGTTTAGATCTCACTTTATAGTGTGTGTAGAATTTATATGTGAGAGAAATTGTGCAAGAAAGTGTAATTCAATGGGAGTTGCATCTCAATCATTATGCATCATCATCAAAAGATCATAAATTATGCAGGAGAGTGTTTGAGGTAAGACCAAATCTTGAGTAAGATGTGTAATCAACATTGAAGTTTTGCACACTTTATCTTTGTAATCTAATAGGACTATATCCCACTTATTGAAATGGTGCTTAAATCATTGTATTGGGGATTGGTGTCTTTAATAGGTTGGTGCCTACAAATACAACATGGGACTTATGTTGAAGGGAACATAATCTACTAAGGGGGGTGATTTAGTATATTAAAAAACTCAAAAATAATTATGAAAACCTTTCCAACTAATTAATATATTTTTAAGATGAATAACATTAAATCAAAAGTAAGACAATCATAGCACAACACAAGATTACACACTATAACACTAGATTTTTATGTGGAACCCCATAAAGGGAAAAACCACTGTGAGAAGCTCTCATAAGTAGAAATATAATAATAAATATTTACAATATGAAGTACATGATCCAACATTTTAGAGACACCAATCTCCAAATGATTCAATAGGAACCAATCTATAGGAGACACCAATCCCTTTAGAATAATACAACATGAATTAGGCACCAACCTACTAGAATAGAAATAATGGTGAATTTAAGATATGAAACCACTCTCTTTTCCTCATGCTTCCACTACAACACAACTCTACATCACACTAAGTAATTTTGTGGTGATCATTAATGGATGCACTCTATTACTTTCATGGATACTTACTTGAACACACTAATCAACTGATACACTTGATACATAGATGCATCTAAACACTTGAAATATATGCATGATACTATATTGACACTCTTCTATGTCATCTAGGGATCTGCACTAACCTAGACAACATAGGATGGGTCTAAATTAAAATTAAATGAAATGTTTAATACAAGGGTCAAATCTTCCTACTAAACACAATTGACATCTCATGCCACTAAGGGAACCTTAAATAGGTCCTATCCTCACTCCACATGCTTGAAACCATTACTGCATGCTTGTAGACAGTACCACACTTTCCTCAAACTCATAATAGCTTAATGAGAATTCTGATACTTTAAACTCCTCATGCATTGATTCATTCCCCCAAAAACTCAAGAACACAATAGAACTAGTGTAGGCATACTCTCCTTCCAAACTACAATAGTACAACACATTTCTCAAAGAAATTCCATCGATATTAAGTAATCTCCCTGTCCAAAAGATATCTTCCTAGACCAACACAAAAATATATGATTGCATCCCAACATGGTATGACAAATACATGAACTATTTGAGAGAAATAATTCCATGACAAACATTATACAAGATATGACTGATTAGATAACCTACACAATGACAACTAGCACACTACCAAAACCTTTAGATTGTTGTCAATACTTGTACTCCTACAATATTTCTTCAACTTTGACAACCTTCACATTTGACAAACTTGACACCCTTTGATAACCACTAATAGTATAAATGACCTACTAACATTATTTTGACATCAATGACAACCTATGATCAACAAAATCCTCCTTTGTCATTGATGACAAACAAGAAAATGTTGGGACCACCAAAACACATACCAGAACAATAGAAGGAATATTTATGAATGATCCATGTATTTTTCTAATCACTCCCCATGTGAAAGATATTGTATTGAATAAAGGGAAAGAAAATATAGTTATTATTTATGAGCAATTCAACATTCACCTTCTCTAGAGTTAGCATCTCCTCAATTCAACTCTTTCTCCCCCTATGATGGATATATTATTTCTGAGCAATTTAGCATCTTTAGATCACTATATCCCATGATCATTCTTTCTGAGCTATTCAACATTTTTATCTCACTTTCTTCCCCTTTGACATTAATGGTAATGGATCAACATGATTACTTTCTCCCCTTAACTAGTATACTACTACATCTGAAACCCAATTCCTAGATAGACTCCCCTTGAGTCTATGCACCACAATCTCTAAACAAGACTTTCTAAGAACACCAACTCATCTTGTGGTAGGGAGACAAAGATCCCCCTCACCCTATGATTTACACTTGAGTGAAGAGGAGGGAGTAATAACTCCCAAATTCTTCCAAAGAAACTCAAATGTCTCCTTAGGAGGTGGCTTCGTGAATATGTCTGCAATTTGTTCCTTTGTATCCATGTATTCTAACTTGACCTCTTTCTCTACAACCTTCTCTCTCAAGAAATGATATTTGATTTCAATGTGTTTTGTTCTTGAGTGCATCACCAAATTCTTTGAAATATTTATACACTTGTATTATAAAAAAGAATAGTGATAGGATCTTAAAGCTCAACCTTCATCTCCTTTGAGTTCTACTTCATGTAAAGCACTTGAGTGTAGCATTATATTGCAACAATGTATTCTAATTTTTTTGTAGATAAAGAAATTGATTCCTTCTTCTTACTCAACCATGATACCAAACTGTCTCCAAGAAATAATGCACCACCACTTGTGCACTTCCAATCATTTATAGAGCCTGCTCAATCTACATCTGTGTATGTTGATAAAGTGAAATTTTCACTCTTTGGGAACCAAAGACCAAATTATTTAGTAGGCTTCAAATACTTGAATATTATTTTAACTGCCTTCACATGAGCCTCTCTAGGTGATGCCTAAATCTAGAAGCTATTCCAACGGCCTACATGATAACTAGTATTGATGTTGTTATATACAAAATACTACCAATCATTGACTGGTACAAATTTTGATCTACCAGATCAAACTCATCATCCTTAGTCAACTTACACCTAGTAACCAAAGGTGTTACAACAACTTTGCAATCTTCCATCCCAAAGTTGCTAAACATCTCCTTTACATACTTGTGTTATGAGATGAAAATCCGTTTGTCTAATTGAACAATCTGTAACCCCTATAAGAAATATATTTCTCCTAACATAAACATCTCAAACTCATTCTACATAGCCTTTTAAAAAAAATTACACAATTTCATCACTTCTTCCTCCAAAAATGATGTCATAATTATATACCACAACAATCAACATTTATTGTCATGTTTTTATATACTAACTATTATCCACACAACCTCTCTAGAATCCTTGCTACTACAAGTATCCATCCGACCTTACATACCAAGCTCTAGGAGCTTGCTTGAGACAAAGAATTCCTCAAACAACAAACATAATCTAGATTTTTAATGCATTGAAATCCTTCTAGTTGCTTTATGTAGACTTCTTAAAGCTATACATTCAAAAATGTTGACTTCACATCCATATGATACACATTGAAGTTCTTGTAAACTGACAAAGCTAAAAATATCCTAATTGCCTATAGTCTTACTACCAGAGAAAATGACTTCAAAATCTATACCTTCAACTTGAGCATAACCTTTACACACAATTCTTTCTTTGTTTGTGATCACTTCACCTTCTTCATTCAACTTATTTCTAAACACCCACTTGGTTCCAATCACATTTTTGTCCTTAGGCCTTGGGACAAGTTCCCAAGTTTCATTCTTCATGATCTAATTCAATTCTTCTTCCATATCATCTATCCATCCTTGTTCATTGCTCAGTTCCTTATATGTATTAGGTTCTATCTTTGATAGTAAAGAAAAATGTACCTATTATTTTGATCTTTCTAGCATCATCTAGGTTAGAACCCCACTATCTTTATCACCAATAATTTGATCTTTAGAGTGATTCTTCTAAACTAACTTAGCTAGATTTTTTAAAACAACTTCCTCTTCAAGTTCTTCAATATTGCTATATATTTTTTCCTCTTCCTCTTCAACTTTTAGAATAGTATTATTCTAAATAGTTTCATCAACATTTACATTTACAGTTTCAACTATCCTCTTTAGCCTTTCTTTATAAAATTTATAAGCTTTGGTTGTTAAAGCATAACCAAGAAAAATACACTCATTTGATCTTGAATCAAACTTACCCAAATTCTCCTCATCTCTCTTGATGTAGCATTTTCTTCCATTCTTTTTGATACCTTACTAATGCTAGTCTTTATTTCCATAACTCATATGGAGTCTTCTATATCTTATTCTTCATGCAAGCTCTTTTTAGAATGTACACAACCTTCTGTGTAGCCTCTCTCTAGTACATATCTGAAAGCTTTCCCTGACATAGCATAGTCCTAGCCATCTTATCTATAGTCTAGTTTTTTCATTCAACAACTCATTTTTGCATAGGTGTTCTAGGAGAAAAATATTTCCTCTAAGTTCCATGCTCTTCACATAATCTCTCATACTTCTCTATTGTAAATTCTCCACCTCTATCTAATCTTAGGACTTTGATTCTTCTTCTAGTTTCATTATCTACCATCACCTTGAATGCTTTGAACTTCTCAAATGCTTTTGATTTTTCTTTTAGATATGTAATCCAAGTCATTCTAGAATAATCATCAATCAAGATTGATAGAGCTTCAAAAAAAATTGGTGAAGTCATGAGCAAGTCCTATTTGGGTCAAAATTGTAAGCTTATGCATCCATGGATGAATTAGGGTTTTGGTCCAGAAACCCTCATTTTTTTAGTCTCTTATTATTAACCCTTGGGTGTTTTAATTCTATGCTAACCTATTACATCTAGTTTCCAATCACTTAAGTCACCATTTGATTCATCAAGTGCATGTTTCCACTGACCCCTTCTACTTAGGTTCGTCGGTTGCCCCAAGCTTCATCATGGTTTTATATCATTCCAAAGTCTAGCCAAATACTTTATAACAAGGAAGAATGTTCAAGTTTCATTCTATGGGCTAAGTTTCATTGGCCTAGCCCACGAACTCCTTTTAAAAACATCTTTTGTGCATGAGAAATGTCCATCCAATTCAAGTGGTTGTCCATCATTGAAATTCCTTCAACTACCAAGTTTCTTTCTCTGACAAGCCATGAACAAGTTTTCCTCTTGCATCGCTCATTGCCAAAGTTCTTCAAACCATCAGCTTCACTTTAGCGATGAGCGATGGGTGTGGCAGTGTGTTGTATCGCTCATCATTGAAATGTTCTTAAATTTTCTTCTAATTTTAGTGACGAGCGATGGAAGGAGAGACTGGATAGTATGGTGGCCATGTGTTGGGTTCTTATTTCATTGTTGTCTTCACCCATCGCTGAAGATGTTCCCAACTTCAAATTCATTTCTGCTATGAGCGATGGCCCAGGTTATTTGGAGATATCGTTGGGAGGTCTTCATCACTAAAATGCTCAAGAAGTTCTAATCATCTACTGTGGCCAGTGATGGGGTTTTGTCTGAGAATATTACCTTTGAATATGAGTTTTAACTTGTCACTGAAGATGGAAAGAAATGTAGGGGAAATTTTGCAACAATGGGCAAGTTTCAAATGATATTGCTCAGATATGGATGGATATTTGGTAGTTTTAAAAGCACCTCATTGTTGTTTCCAAGTATGGATGGAAAAGAAAGAGGTGATCCTTAATAGGCCTCATTGATCGAGTTTTAACTCCAGAATGATCAACAACTAGGATGGAGTGATTTATTTCTTTGTTCACTCGGGTGAGCCAGGGTGGTCATTAAATTCCATATGCTCAAATTCCTCTATTTAATGAGGATCTTCTCTAGTTTGATTCATTGTCTGCAATTATCAGGGTGCTGAAATAATTGTTGTGGGTACTGGAGGAGTGATATTCAAGTGCTAATTGAATCATCACAAAGGTGGTGGTGCGGTATCCCTGGGTCTGTAAGTATGCGGGCATGGAGTCTAGTTATCCATTTCTAGTTTCCTAGGGTAGTATTTTTTCTACATCTCAATTGTGCTCTGTGTCATTTTATGTGGGAAAGTTGGGGTTTTCATTTCTATAAGTGAGGATTCTGAGGGCTTAGGTTGTTGGTTAATTTTTTATTCTGGGTAAGATGGGTGAACCAAGTATTCTAGTTACACTAGTTAAGAGGTCTAGGAGGTTAAGTATGCAAGAACCTCTTGTTTATGTGCCTATTGCTAAACCTAGTGCAACGGAAATTCCAATTGTTCTAAAGGGTAAGAGAAGTGTTCATAAGAAGGGTGAGAAAACTATTGTCCAGAGTACTTACAACTTGACGAACATGACCATTTCAGAAAAGTTGGTCAAGTTTAGAGGGAATAGGCTTGTTAAGCCTATGGAGGGATTGAAGAAGTAGAGTAAGGGTCCTAAGGTTTGTTTCGGAAAGCACAATGTTCCCATTGAATTTTCTAGTAATTCTTCAAGTGATCAAGGAGGAATGAGACCTAACTCTGGCCTTTGTCCCATTTCCCTAGTGCCCTATGGTGACTCTAATGAAGAGTTGATAGTAGCTACTCCAATTTCAGTCAACAGACTAGGGAAGTGTGCTTACTTAGCCGCTAACAAGGTAGAGTAGCACCTGCCTTCCCCTATGAAATGGTGCTTGTATTTTGTTTGGACTTCTATGGTCACTTGACATTCCTATGGATGGTTCATTAATCTATGCTATTGGTACTAATGGTTACTTCCCAAATTTTGGCGTGAACATGCTAATTTTGATAGCGACGCTTTTAGAGGGTCGAATTTCTCTTCTCTAACCATTGCATGGTGCCCCTTTTTGTCTTTTTCTTTCTCGGGTGAGGAATGATTAAATATAATGATTTGGGAAGTGACCCTAATGAAGATGAAATTAATTTTGATTTTTTTATGAAATGTAATTTCATTTTAGTTGGATGTTTGTTGCTCCCTTATGCTATAAAAGGGATTTCATGGCTCATTGAAATGGGTTTTATTTTGAGTCCAGTATATAGTCTAGGCAGAATCTAGGTCCATGAAGAAGATATTGTAGCTTAATGAATAGAACAGTAAAATTGTCTTTGGTATAAGTCTTATATGTAGTTATGTCACCAAAAAATGTATAGTTTGATATTTTTACTCACTTGAGTCTTTCTTATGGACTTTGGCTTGATTTTTCCTATATTTAATGTTGTAATGTGGCCAACACATTCACATTAGGTCTTGGACTCTTGAGAATCATTAAGATTTCTAGGATGTCTTGAAAAGGCGTGGTGAAGTGTTGTAACCCACTTTCACACTTTTCTAGGACCCTTTCTATAATTCATTTAAATATCCCTTTTTTATCACTTACCAAGTCTTATTTCAAAGTGTTGTAAAGAGTTGTAACAAACTCTCATGCTTTTCTAGACTTGTCATCAATAAATCAACCCTTTCTTATGTTTAAATGACCCCTTATTACACTTTACATCCTTAAGTATATTTTTGAGGATATTCACGTTACACCTTATTTAATGCACTTTAATTTCTAACACCTAGTAAAATTTCCCTGGTGTTACTAGGTTGCCACCTGGGGTGACTTAGTCTCACTAAGCACAAAAATCAAACTAATTTTATTTTCTTGGCGGGATTTTATTCTCTTACCCTTGAGGTCGGCCTGTGATGTGTTATTTTCAGGAAATAATGGAAAATCAAGTATAAATAAGGGTTTTTCCTCTCATTTTAACCACCCCCCCAAAAAAAAATCCATTCAAGTATTCATTCACTTAATCATTTTCAAGCATTCAAGCACTCTAAGCATAATCAAGTCATCCATTGGAGCACTTCATTGCATATATTTATATTTACACATCAAGGGTTTGGTAAGTTTATGACATTGCATGTTGTTTATTTATCATTCTCCTTTCATTTCATTTCATTATCTATGGTTTGATTACCAAAGTGGGGTTTGACTAAGGAAAACCCTTGTACTCTAACCCTTAACCCTTTTCCCCCTCTTTGCATGTGTGTTTGTAGGTATTGTATGCAGATATATCAAAGAGGAAAGTGTCAAAAAGGTGTTTTCAATCCATCAAAGTCATCAAAGTCAACAAAGCCGTAATTGAAGCTTTGAGAACAATTTCAATCTGTTCTCTATAGGATCTCGATTGGAAACCTATTAGAAAAGAAAGAGGAGACCAAAAGCTACAAAATCCTATCCCAAGATTCCAAAAATTCCTAGGTGGAGTAAGTCGCCATCTATGGTGGATTAGTCCCACTTCCAGGCCTAAAAAGTGGTTTTTTCATTTCCGAGTACTGATTTGGTAGATTCCTATTCCAACAGATTTTCCTCGAAACTGGACTAAGTCACTCAGCTTGGCATAAGTGTCCCAGTCAATATTTCTAGTCAACTCTATAGGATTCTAGAGCCTCTCTACATCAAAATTTAGATTCTAGGTGCACCTCTCTAGTTATGTTTAATTTTGTTACCATTTACTTGCATTCTTAGGTGTTTTTGAATACATCATTGTGTTTTCAACACTTTTTATTTCTTAGGTTTAGCATTAATAAATCATTTCTTTTCCATTTTATTACATTTAGAAATCATATTTAGATACATTGCATCCCATTTTACATTAATCTTGAGTGTAGACATTAGCATTTTGGGCCCATTTCTCTCCTTTTAGGTGAAAAACCTAGAAGAGCAAGAGCATCTTGGACACCCAAAATCAATGTCCACACTAGTAGTCTTAAATTAGTTTTACATAAGTTACAGCTACCAAAACAAATCTTATTTCTGATATGCATACTCTCCTCTTGTATTTTTTTGTAAATTATAAATGAAAATATCAAGGGTATTCTTGTTAATCTTCAAATGCTCAATTGAATGTGTGTCCTTGTTTTTTGCTTTGACTCAATGAGTTAATTAAATGCTTGAAGAGGGTCACAAATTTGTAAGAATTTACATAAGATCTAATAAAAAGTTGCATTTCAAATGTTATGAGTTTTCAAATTGTAAAGCATTATGAAAATAGTCCACAATTTTCTGAATTAATTAGCTTGTGTATTACTGGTTAGAGCATATTTGACCTCGTATGCCCAATTGATGAAGCACTAGTCTAATTGTTAAGAATTATTACAATTAAATGAATTGGTGATATGTATGGCTATGGATTAAAATGAGAACAAAACTCACTTAAACTCTTCCAATTATGAAACATGAATTTGAAATATCCCCTTGTTCCTGGAAAATTGTTAGTTATAATTTACTAAAAGGTTAGCCAAATCTTTGGTGAATTACATTCATTTACAAGCAATAAGAACCTATATGTGCATAGAAGTGTTCTTCGTCAAATAGATCAAAATGAACATAATAAGGAGCACCCTCTTAGGTCCCACAAAGCCTGAAGTGTAGGAGTAAGGACCACAAAATCCTTTACTTGATTTATTGGCCACTCATCCTGAGGATTCTTGATCATATGGGTTGGCTACCTTTTAGAGAATTTCAAGGTGTGCTGAAGGGTGATCCCACAATACTGGTTTATAATTTATGGGAGATCCTGATTTTTGCTAAAATCACATATTTTTACGAAATTTAAGCCTTGAAAATTTCTATTTAAAGGATTCCAATTGAAGAGGGTTTGATCAAACCATCTTAGATCAAACCCCCTTGGATTGAACCCCACTAGTATTAAACAATACGTATAATAGAGTCTCCTTTACACCTATCAAAATAATGATAAAAAAAAATTGATTTACCTTTTGGGGGATCAAATGAATTCATTAAATTTTTTTTTTTGTATGTAGTCCTTATTATAAGCTTCCCAAAAGGTATAATTTTAAATAAAATTAATTTTATTATTATATTTATTTGTTATTTCTTGTGAATGTAGGTTTTTCACTGAAAATCAGGCTCTTTGTTCTACACATGTGGAAAAATAGCAAATTATCAAAAAAAAGTTGAAAAATATCAGTGCACTAGATATTGAAGTCCTTGATCCAACAAAAAAAATGAATTTTAATACATACAAAAAAAGTTATGTTGTATACAGTTCACCTATGTCTAAATTGTAATTGGTTTGACTTCGAAACTTGATTAAGGAAAAAAATTCAATAAAATACTATGAAACCAAATGAAAGTGCTAGCTATCATAGTTACAAATCTAAATTCGAAAAAAAAAAGAATTTTATCCTTCATGGAAAAAAAGTTATGTTGTATACGGTGAGCATCCCTCCTTAAAAATGGTGTTTACTGAAAAAACTAGTTTTCAAAGGAGATGGAAAAAGAAGTGCAATCTAATTACAAAAAATTTGAAAAAAATATATTTAGAATCTACAGACAAAATTTCACAAATCACTAGTTTGCATCATCTTCAAATTGCTCATAGTTAGCCCGCTATAGGTGCTCAAAAGTGAAGATTTAGTTAGAAAAAATCAGTTTGGTGTTCAATTTGGCCAAAAATTGTAAACCAGTATTGTGGGATCACCCTAGAAAAAATGCCAGCAAAATGGCAACTCCGTTGGGGACAAGCAAAGAAATATCCATTTGCATAGAGTCAATTTTTTGGTGGATCTGAACATCTTGTTCAAATAATTGAGAAGTTCTTGGATCAGGAAAAGGTTTGATTGTAACAAAGATCAAAGGATTTGAGTGTAGCTCTGCTCTTGGAGAAAACCAAGAACGAGATTTACTCTTGAAAAACTTTATACTGCTTGAGGTTTATTCCTCTGTGAAAAGAGGTGGTGAATATGTCTAAAGAACCACTTACAATGTGAAGAAGATTTCCAGATCAACAAAATTTGTGGTCCGAAATAGGGGGTAAACAACTACTACAAGTTTCCAAGTATTCTCATAAATCTAAACAAAGCATTATTTTGTTTGAAAGAAAATTATGAGAAGTCTTTTGTACTTAATATGTAAATGATTCCCTATTAGGTAGCACTAAATGAGGGAATAATAATGGTAATTTAGCATGCTTTTAGAGTGTAAATTGAAATTTGTGCATCATCATGAAGAAGCATGTTATATTGTGAGATCTTAAGTAAAATGTATAAGAGGTTTACATTGTAAAGGCTTAAGGTTGTAATTGTGGAGGGAATTTGGGTTTCCTTTTGCAATTATAAGGTAGATTTGACAAGGTTTGTAAAAGTGTGAGAAAATGCGTTATCAATCTATGCATCCTGATAAATACCCATCTATAACAATGTGTAATGGACAACCCTTGTCACATCAAGGAAATTTCAGTACTGAAATGTATAGGGCTATAAATTTTGGTAACATTTGTGGTTACCCAAATGTTGTACCGCCTAAGATCAGAGATAGGGTACCAAGATTTAATGGTGAAAAGTATGAATCAACAAGTAAACATTTGCAAGAGTTTGTTGATGTAATGGGTGATTATGAATTGGACTTTGAAGATGTTATGATTTTTTTTTTTCTATCCTTAAAAGGAGATGCAAGAGACTGGTTCTTTTATCTACTAGCATCTTCCATACATTCATCGGATGAGCTTAAAGTAATGTTCATGGAACAGTTTTGTGAAATGATTGATCCAATCCTAATAAGACAAAGGTTCATGAGTGTAGAGAAGAGGGATGATGAGTTGGCTCCCTCTTTTAATCCCATATTTTCAAAGATAATATGGGAAATCCCTAAAGTTATAAGACCAAATGAGGTAGAATGTTTGGTTGTGTACTTAGGGTATGTGCAGGATCATGATGAGCCAAAAAGTGGCGATATGTAACTAATATGATGGCCCATGTGGCTAATGACTTTTTTTAACCCAAAATTGATGAAACTAAAAGGGTTCTTAGAGGATATTCTCAGCTTTCCACCAATATAAATTATTCTTTACTTGGAATTTAATAAATAATTATTATTCATTTTCTATTTGAATTTCAACTAAAGTCCTAATTGATAGCCCAATTGAAAAAAATCTATAGCTTTCAAATGATATCACATTTTTTGAATCTGAAATATGTGTCACATTTTATTCTTCGCATACTATAGGATTAAAAAAAAAATTGAATTTCATGAAGTTTTGTCCAATTTAAGGTGGTCAGATATACAAGTTTTTAATATTTTTTTAAAGTTGTAATAAAATAATTATAAATAATTATTTACTTGGAAAAAAATTGCAAAAAATATGCATCACATCGAGACATGAGTCCTCTACTTATATCTAAAATATTATAAAAAAATATTATCATTTTATTGTGGTTAGGGTGGTCTAAAAACACCTACCTATTTTTTCACTGAAATTTAAGTACTACTACATTGAAATTTCAATTTTTCACCAAGTAGATTTAAAAAAAAAAAAAAACCTAGTAGTTTGGAAACTACACTCAATTTGCTACAGATTCTATTCTTACACATTTTTGAAATAATATAGATACCTTATTCAAATTTTTACATCAAGTTTCCTAACTCCGATTTTCTGAATTTTCATCGCCACTTAAGGGCCTATTTTTTCCATGATGATCATGTACATACTCCTTAGGTGCATTTGATAAAAAAATGAGTTACCTATTAAGAGAAAAAGATCCCACAACATGGCATCAAGCATATCAAATCACTATACATATTGAAAACAATCTGAAATATTCAATGATGAAGGGATATTCTGCCACCAATGCTTGTCATCCTAGTACATTACATGCAAATAGAACTAGCAGATCAATCAATAGAGATTTATGTCAAGATGAAAAGGAACCTATTATTCCAATTTCTCAATCACTAAAATTTGAGAATCATGGTGAGTCCTGAATGAAATGTTCACAAGATCAAATAAAAGCTGACCAGGTACCTTCAATCAAAAGATTATATGAAATGAAAGGGTATAAGGAGGAATCACATTATGATCTATTCTCTAGATTTTTGGATGCTCTGTTGGAAGTTCCTAAGAATTCCAGACTAGAGGATTCAATATACATTGATATTTTTTTTGAAATATATCAATCAGGATTGAGTACCTTACTAAAGGAGTTGAAGCCTCACGATTTAAGCCAAGTAATTGATTGGATAAAGATTGTAGAGGAAGCTAAGAATGGTTATGCACAACATGTATTGCTTCAGAGTGTTACTATTGGCTGCCTTGTGGAGGAGTATAAGGAAACACTGCAAAAAGGTGGAGAGAGTGTATTAGAACATGAACATCCACCTTGTTGTTCAGAAAATATAATGATTGCAATCAGTTTGCAAATGACATACTTGCAGATCGCTATAGTAGTGATGAAGATGGAGATATACAACATGAAAATAGAAGGGATGTGCTTGATTTTCATCCTTAGGATGTCTTAGATGGTGAAGGAGTAGAAGAGGTAAAAGATATTATCTTATCCCTTGATTTGATCAATAACAATGGTGTTGATGTTGATGATGCTTTGTCACTAACCAATAAGCAAGGCATTGGAAATGAAGGATCAAACATTCAACTCAAGGAATGTGAGTGTAGTCTCATTATTGGTGGGTTTTCATGCTATGATAGTTATGATGACATTGAGTCATATCATTCTTCTATAGAGTATGATTATCCTTATGTAGTGGAGACTGAGTCCTTTCCTTCAAGGAGATATGTTGATAACAATGAGAATATTTGTTTGCATGGGAGGAGATAATTTCTTTCATGTGAAGAGTTCCTAGAATGTGAAGCAATGTTGACTAAAAATGAAGATGTTGAGAGTGATTTTATATGCTCTTCAACTTATTACAATGATTTTGATTATGATGATGAGTTGCAAGGTTTAGATAATCATGCTGAGAAGGTAGGAGTTTCCATGACAACAATGAAGCTAATGGATAATCCTTTATTTGATGAGCCCCTATCCCCATCTAGAAGTAAGGAGCTTTATTGGTGTAGAAATAATCCACTTTTTCAGAATTTTGATGATATATTTGATGTTGTGAGCAAGCAGAGTAGTACATTGATAATTTATTTGATGGTGGTACTTGTGAATCCTTTACATTTTGTACTGATGTTGAAGATGAGACTAAGGATCATGAGGATATTAATTTTTTTGAATCTCTCTCCCAAGGATGTAATTACCCTTACAATGATGATTCAGAAGTGCTATAATCATATGAGGGATATAAGGGTACAAATATTTATGATATTAATTATTCACCAAGGGATGAACAAATTGCACCTGAAGGATTTTGGAAAAGGGGTTTGGGTTTGCCATCAATAAAATATGTTATTTAAGAAAAAAGATGAGTCAAATGATGTAGACGACATGGGGTATGGTGTTAATCAGTATGAATGTGAGGTTGAGTTCTTCGTTGATGCCCCCCATCTTCTTGGCATCATTATGGATTTTTTTTCATCCAATGAGGGTAACACTCATGTAATGCAAAATGAAGATGTTCTTGAATATGTATCCTTTCTCTCTGATACCTCAAGAGTTTGTTGGCCCAAATGCAACAAAGTGTCTATGAAGGATTACATTTTGATGTGCAAACTCAATGTGATGTCAAAGTTCATGATCAAGTGGATTATGAATGTTTTATTTTTCCAATTCAACTAGATAAGCCTATAATAGAATAGGTTAATGAACAAGTCAACTTCACAGTATGTGGGATGGATGGTATCAATCATATTGCTGTTGATTGTTCAGAAATTTTTAATACATAGATTGATCCATTACAAATAGCACATGAAAAAGTATTCAATAGAGGAAAGAGATAATCTTAGGCTTCTAGGGTCCATGGGCTTCCAATTTGAGGATTGAAGCCAATTGAGTAAAAGAGGCTTCTAAGAATAAGGTACACTATATTGTATAGTTTTGTAAATATTGTAAATAGGTCTGGTGTGCTTCTTCCCTATAGTTTCTTTTTCCTTGTCCAGGATGGTTCTTGGTCCTTTGCGCCTCTTTACTGGTCTGCTTCAACCTGAGATTTGGATTCTCACCATACCTGCTAGGGGTATGCATCCCCAAGCATGAGCCACTAATAGAGATTCAAAAAATGTTGGTGAAGTCATGAGAAAGTCCTGTTTGAGTCACAATTGTAAGCTTATGCATCCATGGATGGATTAGGGTTTTGTTATAGAAACCCTCACTTTGCAGTCTCTTATTATTAACCCTTGGGAATTTTAATTCTTTGCTAACCTGTTACATCTAGTTTCTAGTCACTTAAGTCGCCATTTGAGCCATTGAGTGAATGTTTCCACTAGCCTCTTCTACTTAGGTTCATCAGTTTCCCTGAGCTTTATCATGGTTTTAAATCATTCCAAAGTTTGGTTGAATGCTTTATAGCAAGGAATAATGTTCATGTTTCATTCTATGGGATGAGTTTCATTGGCCTAGCCCATGACCCCCTTTCAAAAACATATTTTGCACATGGGAAATATTTATCCAAGTCAAGTGGCTCTCCATCACTGAAATTCCTTCAACTGATGGGTTTCTTTCTATGACAAGCCACAACCAATTTCTCCTCTTGCATTGCACATCACCAAATTTCTTCAAACCGTCAACTCCACTTCAACGATGAGTGATGGGTGTGGTGGTGTGTTGTATCACCCATCTTTGAAATGTTCTTAAAGGTTCTTCTAATTTTAGTGATGAGTGATGGAAGGAGAGACTGGATAGTATGGTGGCCACGTGTTGGGTTACTATTTCATCACTGTCTTCACCCATCACTGAAGATGTTCCCAAATTCAAATTCATTTCTACTATGAGTGATGGACCAAGTTATTTGGAGATATTGTTGGGAGGTCTTCATCACTAAAATGCTCAAGAAGGTCTAATCATCTATGGTGACTAGTGATGGGGTTTTTTTCAAGAATATTCCCTTTGAATATGAGTTTTAGCTCATCACTAAAGATGGAAAGAAATGTAGGGAAACTTCTGCGACAATGGGAAAGTTGCAAATGATATTTCTAGCATATGGATGGATATGTGGTAGTTTTAAAAGCACCTCATCATTGTTTCCAAGTACAGATGGAAAAGAAAGTGGTGATACTTAATCGACCTCATTGATCAAGTTTAAATTCCAAACCAATCGATGGCCAGGATTTAGCATGGAGTCGCTAATTTTCTTGTTGACTCGAGGGAGCCAGGGTGGTCATTAAATGCCATATGCTTGAATTCCTCTATTTAATGAGGATCTCCTATAATTTGCTTCATTGTCTACAATTATCAAGGCGCTGAAATAATTGTTGTGGGTACTAGAGGAGTGATATTCAAGTGCTGAGTGAATCATCATAGAGGTGGTGGTGTAGTATCCTTGGGTTTGTAAGTATGTGTGCTTGCATTCTAGTTATCCATTTCTAGTTTCCTAGGTTAGTATTGTTCATTTATCTTAATTTTTCTCTGTGTCATTTTATGTGGGACTAGTTGGGGTTTTCATTTCTATAAGTGGAAATTTTGAGGGTTTCTAGGCTAGTGTTTTTTTTGCAAGGTAGGTTGTTGGTTAGTGTTTTATTCTAGGTAAGATGAGTAAACCAAGTATTCCAGTTACACCAATTAGGAGGTCTAGGAGGTTATGTATGCAAGAACCTTTTGTTTATGTGCTTGGTGATAAACTTGGTGCAATGGAAATTCTAATTGTTTTGAAGGGTAAGAGAAGTGTTCATAAGAAGGGTGAGAAAACTATTGTCTAGAGTACTCACAACTTGAGGAACATGACCATTTCAGAAGAATTGGTCAAGTTTAGAGGGAATAGGCTTGTTGAGTCTATGAATGGATTGAAGAAGCAAAGTAAGGGTCCTAAGGTTTTTTTGGGGAAGCACAATGTTCCCATTGAAGTTTCTAGTAGTTCTTCAAATGATGAAGGAGGAACGGGCCCTAACTCTAGCCTTTCTCCCATGTCCCTGTTGCCCTATGGTGACTCTCATGGAGAGGTGATAGTAGCTACTTCAATTTCAATCAAGAGAACAGGTAGGTTTACTTACTCATCTGCTTACAAGGTTGGGTAGCACCCACTTTCCCCTATAAAATGGTCTTTTGTTTTTCTTGGACTTTTGTGCTCGACTTTCCTATGGCTAGTTCGTTAATCTGCACTATTGGTACTAATTGTGACTTCCCTAATTTTGGCATGAATGTGCTAATTTTGATACCGATGCTTTCGAAGGATCAACTTTCTCTTCACCGACCAATTGCATGGTGCCCCTTTTTTAATTTTTCTTTCTCAGGTGAGGAATGATTAAATATTACGATTGAGGAAGTGACCCTAATGAAGATGAAATTAATTTCAAAATGTTTATGAAATGTAATTTCATTTGAGACAGATTTTTGTTGCTCCGTTATGCTATAAAAGGGATTTCATGGCTCATTGCAAGGGGTTTGATTTAGAGTCTAGTAAATTGTCTAGGCATAAGGTAGGTCTAGGAAGAACATATTGTAGAATGCTTAATGAGTAGAACATTAAAATTATCTTGGGTATAAGTCTTATATGCAGTAGTCTTAAATTAGTTTTACATATGTTACAGATATCAAAAAAAATCTTATTTTTGACATGCATACTCTCCTCTTGTAAATTTTTGAAAATTATAAATGAAAATATCAAGGGTATTATTGTTTATATTCAAATGCTCAATTGAATGTGTGTCCTTGTTTTTTGCTTTAACTCAATGAGTTAATTAAATGCTTGAAGAGGGTAACAAATTTGTAAGAATTTGCATAGGATCTGATAAGAAGTTATGTTTTAGATGTTATGAGTTTTCAGAGTGTAAAGAATTATGAAAATAGTCCACCATTTTTTGAATTAATTAGCTTGTGTATTAATAATTATTGCATATTTGACCCCATATGCCCAATTGATGAAGCACTAGTCTAATTGTTAAGAATTCTTACAATTAAATGAATTGGTGATATGCCTGGCTATGGATTTAAAATGAGAAAAAACCTCACTAAAAATCTTCCAATTATGAAACATGAATTTGAAATATCCCCTTGTTCCTAGAAAATTGTTAGTTATTTACTAAAATATTAGCCAAATCTTTGGTGAATTACATTCATTTGCAAGTAATAGGAACTTATCTATGCATAGAAATGCTCTCTATCAAATAGATCAAAATGGACACAATAAGGAACACCCTCCTAGGTCCTACAGAGTTTGGAGTGTAGGAGTAAAAACCACAAAATCGTTTACTTGTTATGTTGGCCACTCATCCTCAGGATTCTTGATCATAGGGGTTGGCTACCTTTTAGAGAATTTCAAGGTGTGCTAGAAAAAACACCAACAAGCATCATGAAATGCATGTATCCTCGTGGACTCTTAGTCCTCATTGGCCTGCAAAAATCTATATGTATCAAATCCAATAGATCTGATGTAGAATACTCATTAGTTGGATAATTGCTTCTTGTCTGCTTTCCTTCATGGCATGCCTTGCAGCTGATTAACAAAGGTTTCTTGATTATTGGAATATCTTGGACCAAACCTTTTGAACTAACATTGGTAATATGATAAAAATTCATATACCCTAACCTTCTATGTGAAATCCAACTCTCATCCTTCGTAGTGAGACATTTTTTTCCATTCAACTCACTAAGATGATAAATATCACTATATGTCCTATTTCCTTCCACTATTAGCTCACCAGCACTTGATTTTTTGATTTCATAACCATTAGCACTAGAGTATAATTAATATCCCTTATCACACATTTGATTAACTTATAGAGGTACAAATGCATTATTACTAAGAAAATTATTCCTTCTTACCAAAACTATTCTAAAATCCATACTCATTACAATTAAAACAATAACTAGGAAAACTTGAATTGGTATTGAATCCTTGTCCTTTGGATCTCCTTTTTTTTTCTGCAGTTGAAAAAATTCATCATTTTTAGTCATGAGTCATTCTTTCATTACTTTTTGATCTACTCTCTAATTTTGAACTTTCAAAACAAGTCACTTTTTTACTTTCCTTAGTAGACTTCTCTAACTATTCTAGCACCTTTTTATTTTAATCATCAAAACAGACACCATTTTTATCATGTAAATCTTTCTAACCTTCCAATATTCGATCTACGGTTTCATTATTTTTACTGAACTTCAATTGTAGCTACTGACTTTTCTTCTCAAGTTCTTTTTTGGCTATGACAATCTCTTTCTCAATATTTTCATAGTCTTTATCTTTTGATGATAATTTTTGTCTCAATATTTCAACTCTTTTTTCCTCTTTTGATTGAATCTACAGATCAATGATCATCTTTTCCATAACTTTTAGATATTTTTCTAATTTCTCTTTGGCTTTTGCTTCTACAATTCTAATATTCAGCTTCTTAATTTCTTTGTTGGCCCATAATAGATTCTCCATAATATCTGCATCTTCTACACCCTTTTCTTTGGAACTCATTTCAACATCACCATTGGTAATTTCAAAAGCCATGAATACAACTTTTCAATTTTCATCACTAGATGCATCTTCATCTTCTTCTTCTATAGAATATCCTTCTCCTTCTTTGTTTGTATACAAATTTTTATGTTGTCTCCATAATTTGAATCTTCTTTGAAAGGACTTCTTTCCATTCTTTTGATCAACACTATTAGTATTCTTATGGGGACAATTAGCCACAAAATGTCAAACATATCAACAATTAAAACATTTGAAAGGTAATTTACCTTTATACTTAGTGGAACCTCTCTATACCTTTTTGACAAAATTTTCTTCTTTTGGATTTGATCCACAATCATAATATTGACCACCCTACTTCACAGATACTCTAAAAGCCACTTATTTTTTTATAAAATCTTCATTATCAAATCTCATCTCAAATGGAGTTAATGTTCCATGCAACTCAACCAACTTTATTGTATTCACATATTTATATTATTCTATAGCAAACATTTAAGGATCAAACCTTCTAGTTAAGGATCTGAGTACCTTCTTTGCAACAGTCTTCTACTCCAAAGTTTCACTAAGACCTCAAATATGATTTACATTTCCTTCAACTCAGATCATAAATGTAGCAATGTTCTCGTCTTATTTCATCCTTAGACCTTCAAATTGAGCTCTGAAATTCTACAACTTTATTTATTTTACTTTATCATCACCTTCATAGATGGTTTCCAATAAATCCCATATATCCTTTGTTGTTATACAATCTATTAATTTTGAAAACTCAATGTTAGTCAAACAACATAAAAGAGAATTTTTAGCCTTAGCATTTATTTCACTATCCCTCTTTCTAATCTAATCCCTAGGATGTTTTTCAAGAATTTCATACCCCTCTATAATAGAATTCCATAAGTCCATACCTAAAGCCATCAAATATGACTCCATCCTAACTTTCCAAAGAGAAAAATTAGATCCATCAAAAACTAGTACTTTGTTTCCAGAAGAACCTTCCAATGCCATCTTAGATCTACCTTAAGCTATTTAACTCTTTCAAAGGAACTTTCCTCTAATACCAATTGAAGAACACACAATATACTAGGAGGGGGAGTGAATTAGTAGATTAAATAATTCAAAACAATTTTGGAAACCTTTCCAACTACTAAACAAATTTTTAACATGAAGAGCATTAAACCAAAAGTAAGAAAATCATAGCACAACACAATATTACACAAAGAACCATATTTTTACATGGAAACCCGTAAAGGAAAGAACTACAATGGGAGGCTATCACAAGCACAAATATAATAATAAATATTTACAATATGAAGTAGGCTCCAACCTACCAAAGAAACCAATCTCCAAATGGTTCAATAGGCACCAACCTACAGGAGACACCAATCCCCACTGGAACAAAGACACCAATCCTTGCCAAAAAAATACAACATGAAGTAGGCACCAACCTACTAGAATAGAAATAATGATGGATTTGAGATGAAATCACTCTCTTTTCTTCATGCTTTTGCTACAACACAACTATACATCCCACTAAGTACTTTCACAGATACATACTTGAACACACTAATCAACTGATACACTTGATACATAGATGCATCTAAACATTTAAAATATATAGATGATATTATATTGAAACTCTTATATGTCGACCAAGGATCCACACCAACCCAAACAACATAGGATGGACCTAAATTCAAATTACATGAAACATGTAATACAAAGGTCCAATCTTGCCACCAACAACACTTGACATCTTGCACCATGAAGGAAACTTTAAATAGGTCCTATCCTCACTCCACATGCTTGAAACCATTACCACATTCTTGTATCCATTACTGTTTTTGTCATGAACTCAAAATAGCTTGATGAGACTTTTGATACTTCAAAGTCCTAGTGCATTAAGTCATGCCACCAAAAAATTAGGAACATGATAAAACTAGTGTAGGCATACACTCCTTCCATACCTCAAGGCTACAACACATTTCTAAAAGAAATGCCACCTATACTAGGTAATATTTGTATCCAAAAGATCCTCCTAGATGACCACAAACATATCTAATTGCATACCTCGCATGGTATGCTAAATACATGAACTATCTGAGAGTAGTCACACCATGACAAACATGATAGAAGATATGATTGATTAGACAACCTACACACTATCAACCACCACACTACCAAAACATTTAAATTATTGTCAATACTTATACTCCTACAATATTTCTTCAACTTTGACAAACTTCACATCAAACAACCTTGACACTCTCTAATAAACATTAACAACATCAATGACATGTTGCCATCAGTTTGACATCAATGACAACCTACCTCAACAAGTGTTTCTAGTATATTGATGTCTACTTAATGATTGTAACTTATTCATTATTTTATGTCAGGTTAGATTTGGATAGTAGCTCCAAGCAACTCTTCTCACAGTGGTTTTTCCCATTCTGAGTTTCCATGTATAGCTAGTGTTCATTGCATGAATGTGTGCATCTATATTACTTGATTGGTAGAAGCTATTTTGATTCATGTTTGAAGATACATGTTGAATTAAAGAGTTTTAAATAGATTTGATAATTGATTCAACCCACCCTCTCAATATTTTGTGTGCCCATTAATTGGTATCAAACCTAAGTTCCTTTGAAGGATCTTAAGAACTTGAGGTAGATTTGAGATGAAACATTGAATTACTCAAGGTTTTTATTCAAATAAGACACCATTCTTTGATGGATCCAACTATTCTTTTTAGAAATTAAGGATGGAATCATACTTGTGGATGGACATGAGATTCCTGAAAGTCCCCCAATATATCAAGCTAGGAAGAAGGCTTGTGAAAATAATGATAAGGAAAGGAAGGTTATTCAACATGGATTATCTAACTCTGGGTTTTTGAAGATTATACATTATATAACAATAAAGAAAGTATGGAGTAAGTTACACATCTATGAAGGTGATGACAAGGTTAAAGAAGAAAAGCTTCAAACTCATAGAGGTCATTTTGAAATTCTAAAACTGGAGGAAGGGGAAATATTGCCACATTCCTATTTGGGGTTGATGAGGCTATAAATTATATCAAAGTTCTTGGTGAAGAATAGAAAGAAGGTATGATTTTGAAATAGGTACTTAGGTCTCTTCCCAAAAATTTTGATGTAAAATTTTTTGGTAGTGATGAAGCTAAAGGTTTGAATACTCTAACTATGGATGAGTTACATGGAATTCTGACTGCCTATGAAATGAGAATTGAGAATGATATTTTTTAAGGAGAGAGACTACATTCAAGGTTTCCATTAAGCAATATGACCTAGATTCAAAAGATGGATTAGATTCAAAAGAATCGAACTTTGTCAAGAAGTTACAAAGAGGATCCAAAAAGTATAAAGGAAAGGTTCCTTTCAAATATTTTGATTTTGGTGAAGTAGTTCATTTCATGGCTAGCTGGCCATATAAAGAATCTAGAAATGATGAGAAGAATTTATTTTAAAAGGGGGAAAATTTTATTATTAATCAAAAAAAGTTTCTTTATCAATAGGGAAGGCTACAAATGTTTAGCTTTAGCTATATATAAAGAAACTGAATCTTGTTTCTTACTTAAACATGCTACCAATCTACTAAAAAGAATTCACCACCACTAGTGTTCTTTCTATCATCCACACAACCAACCCAATTTGCATCAATGTATGTAGTTAAAGTGAAGTCATCACCAAAAAGATACCATAGACCATAGTCTAATGCACTCTTCAAGTATTTGAAAATCCCTTTCAAATCCTTAACATGTGTCTCCTTAGGAGAAAATTGAAATCTAGCAACCATGCAAATATCTTGCATGATATCAAGACTTGTTGCAGCGATATATAAGAGACTTCCAATTATTAATCTTTGTATTAATTAATCTATCGAATCAGACACGTCATCTTTGTTGAGCTTACATCTAGTGACCATAGGTGTGCTAAATGGATTGCAATCTTCCATCTTGTATTTCTTCAAATTTTCCTTCACATAATTAGTTTGAGAAATGAAAATCCCTGTATCTAATAGTTTGACTTGTTAACCAAGGAAAAATGTTAATTCTCATAGCATGGACATCTCAAGTTCTATCTATATTGCAGTAGCAAAAAAATTGCACATCTCATCACAATTGCTACCAAAAATGATATCATCAACATAAAAAGTGACAAGTATATGTTCACCTTCTCATTTAAAATATAAATTAATATCAGGAATACCTTTATTATACCCTTGTTGGAGATATTTTTCCAACATGGATTACCAAGCCGTAGGGGCCTATTTTAAACCATATAGAGCCTTTTTCAATCTATATGCATAATCTTTATTTTCTATCACAATAAACCCTTCAGCCTGTACTCCATGTAAACTCCCTCATCTAGATAACCATTAAGAAATGCAAATTTTGCATCCATCTAGTATACTTTGAAGTTCTTATAAACTAAATATATAAGAAACATTTTAATAGCTTCAAGTCTAGCTACTAGTGAAAATTTCTCATCAAAATCTATACCCTTAACTTGAGCATAGCCCTTGTAGACTAATCTAGCTTTATTTCTTGATATCTTTCTATATTAATTCATTTTATTCCTAAATACCCATTTTGAGCCTATGAAATTCTTATCAGTAGGCCTACGAAAAAATCCCTAAGTCTAGTTTTTCTCTATTTGATTAATTTCTTCTTTTGTGGCTTCAATCCAACTTTCATCCTTACTAGATTCTTCATCAAATTTAGGATCTACTTTAGATAGTAAAGAATATTTAACCTATTCTCATAACACCATCAACTATGTTCCCAAGAATTTTCTTCTTGGAATGATCTCTTTTGACAAATTTGGGTGGAGGTTTTTGAGTAGTATTTTTTTTTTCTTCATCAACATCAATATCTTTTTATGACTCTTATTTTGTGAATTTTTCTTTTTCTTCATTTATAGAGACTTTTGAATACATTTCATCTTTTTGTAATAGTTGAGAGTAATCTTTATCCACTCTAACATTCACACTTTCAACTATCTTTTGTAACCCTTTATTGTATCACTTGTAATCTTTTCTTGTAGTTGAATAATTGGTGTAGGGGAACCTACAACCATGTTACAAAGTTCATTTTGGTAGCAGTCTATACTAAGGGTCACAAGTGCACTCATGTATCAAATTTGAAATTATAAGCCTTGGAGGAAAAAACATTAGAATTTGTAGGTAGGTGGGAAAGAGTGAGGTATTTTTGGTGTCATGGGATTAAATTCAAGGTGATTGGGAGTCATAAAGGCCTAAATGTCAATGGTTGCACAATAATGCTATTAAGTGCATAATTAAGTTGTCAAAACACAATTTTTGGGGTAATTTTGAGTTAGGATTTTAAAAGAAAGTTAAAAGGTGTTAGGTAGTTGGATGTTAATGTAAAAATGTATTTAAAGACATAAAAGGCTCGAACCAAAGTTTTTTCAATGATTTTTGAAAGATTTCATAAGAGAAACAACGTGCATTTTGCTGCTACATCACATATTTTCCTAATTTCCATAACTTCTTCTCTTCTGTACGACCCACACAGTCAAGGTGATGAATTAAAATTCTTACAAGTATTTGTATAGAAGCATGTGTTGTCTCTTTTGGAACAAATTTGAGTGTTTTCCATCAGGTTTTGGGAAATAAATCTCATTTTTTCTTAAAATTGTCTATTGGGGCAGTGAAAGCACAGTTTGAGGAAGAAAATGAAAAACTAGCCATCCCACTAGGGTAAAACTCTTTGTTTTGGTGGGATGACATATTTAATGTTTTTTTGTGTCTTCAAATGGTTGGGAAGGTTGTGGAGTTGTGGTTTTGTCATGGAGTAGTGTTCTAAGGGCTGGTAACAATGATTTTATATGAAAAATGGTGGGTTCAATGGTGGTTTTTGTGAGTCATTGATTGAAATGACTTGGGAATGGTGTGAAATACTTGTGAAGACCCTAAACAAGTAGTTTTATGTTTTGGTTAGGCTTGGAAGGCCTTGTGAGGGTGAAATACTAAAAACCCTAGGATTTTACATGTAAAAGGAGGGTTTGGTGAACTTATAGTCTAGAGGTCAGTTGTCTGAGTTTTGAAGAGTGAATTGGTGGTTTTCAATCATAACACAACTCTATCCAAAGATTTTTTGTAGAAAAAAGAGGATCTGAGGATACTTAGTTTGTTAAAGAGGGCTAGTTCTTGTAGCCTTTTGAGCAGGGAAGTCTAGTGAAACTAGGTGTTGGCCTAATGAACCTTGAAGAATCTGATTGGAATATGGTATTAGGTTTGAGTAGGTGCCTAAAAGATGTTGAGATAGGTCTTTGTGTAATCAGATTGTGTTGGGTAGTTGAGTTTCCATGTTGTGTGTTTGGGGATTGATGTCAAAGTGGCATATTTGAGAGAAGTTGTGTCAATTTCTTTCTGGGGTCTCCACCACCTCTACATCAATAACCAAAAATATTCTTTCATTATATTTTGTCTCAAATTTACTAAAAGTTTATTCATCACTTTTTATAAAATATCTACTTCCTAATATTCTAAAATACTTCACAAATGCAAGTCTACCTTTTTGTAATTCATATGGATTCTTATCACGATTTCTCTCATAACTGTGCTTTGTTAAGAATGTAGACAATAGTATGAACCACTTCTTTCTAGCATGTTATGAAATTTGGCTTCATTCAAAATTGTTCTAGCCATTTCTTGAACATTTTCTTTCTTTCTCTCAACAACTCCATTTTTTTGAGGTGTTCTAGGTTATAGAGAAATGTCATCTAATTCCATTATTTTCACAATCCCTATAAAATTCATGACAAGTGAATTCTCCACCTCTGTCAAACCTCAAGCATTTAATCCTTGAACCAATTTCATTCTCAACCATAGCTCTAAATTTAGAATCTTTCTAAAGCTTGAGATTTATCTTTAAGAAAATTTACCCATGTCATTCTTGAATAACCATCCATAAACAACATGAAATATCTTTCTCGATTGCTTCTTTTAGTTCTTGTTGGTCCATAATAATTTGTATGTATCAACTCTAGGGGTTTAGAAGTTGAATACTTTTTTGTCTTAAATCCGATCCTTTTTTTCTTTCCTTCAAGACATTCTTTACAAAATGTACTTGTTCATTTTCTAGTATTAGGAATATGCTTGACTACATTCTTCTTTTTTATTTTCACTATATGATCAAAGTTAATGTGACCCATCCTTTTGTGCCACAACTAGCTTTCATCAGTTTTCCCTAATAGAAACCTTCCACTTTTCGTCTCTTTTAGATGGTACAAGTTGCTATCTATTCTTCTTTCCTTCGTAACAAGTCTATCAGATCTAGCTTTCCTTATCTCACATCCACTAGCATGAAAAAATAAATTATATCCTTTGTCACACATCTAACTAACACTAAGCAAGTTATGCAATGGATCTATCTTCGAGAGGTGACTCTACTTTTTCAAATTTTTAGAAGGCGAGAATTCCCAGTTCTTAGGCTTGTGGTAATGGTGGAAGGTATGCTGATGGCGTGGTTCTTGGTGTGGATGTGTCAACAACTTGTCTGGATGATAGTAGATTTGATGGGACCTTTTTGGATGGTGTTCCAAACTCTTTGGTCTCTATGGCCATTGATCCTCATATTGTGCAACTAGGCCCCCCCTCTAATCTTTTTTTTCGATACTTATAATCATGTTCCAAGCCTGAGATTCATGTTGATGGTTCTAGAGTTGTTGTTCAGAAGCATGTTGATGTATTGTTTGATGGACCTCGATGGTCTAATCTCTTTGGTGCTAGACCTAAAGGTAAGATTTATTCACCTTTAGTTCAATTTTCTGTGAATCCCAACTCTCATGAGTACTATTTTTTTATTCTTGACTATATCATTGAGAAGAGCTTGGATATGATCGATTTATCTCTTGTTGGGAAGTTTTTGGTTCCATGCCCAAATATTGATTTTTTTGCAATCTTTCTTTTAAATGTTGGAGTCTTAAGGGTCAGGTAGAGGTTGTGGCTATGGTGAAGGGGTTTTTCTCCTTTTCTTTTACCCATGAATAATATTTATTGGGTGTTCTTCTAGGGGTCCTTAGATGATTGGTAAATCTTTTCTAGTCCTCAAAAAGTGGGCAACAGGTTTTAACCCAAGCTTGTGTTCATTCTCTTCTACTCCGGTTTTGGTTTACTTTCCTGCCCTCCCTTTGGAGTTTTGGGATGAGAATGTGTTTAAAGAAATTTCTAGCACTTTTGGGAAGCTGTTATCCATTGAAAAGATGAATTCCTCTAGGAAAACATTGGTTTATGCTTGTTTTTGTGTGATTGTTGATCAATCTGTGGATTTTCCTAAGGTGGTCAAGATAAACTCTAAACTAGGTGTGTGGAACCAAGTAGTGGAGAATGAATCTATCCCATTTCCTTGTTTTCATTGCAAGAAATTTGGTCATTGGGCTAAGAAATGTCTACTTAAACCCCATAATCTTTCTCATAATCCTTCTCAGCCTCCTCATAAGAAGTGGAAGGAAACAGAGAGGATCTTGAAAGAGTATGAGGCTGACACTCTGATGAGGAAAGCTCGGTCCTCTGAGAGGATTGTGGTTGCATTAGATGAGTTACTAGTGGAAGAACCTATGGTGTTGAAGGAATTTACTCACGTTGTTGATGTTCAGGTAGTTGAGAGAGTTGAAATACTACATTAGTTCCTCATGTTGAGCCTCTTGGAAGGGTGAAAGAGTTTTTTCTAGGGAATGATCTTTTGGTGGTTTCAAACAAGCTACAAGATTGTTTTTTCGAAGGTGACAAGATTGATGGGCCCTTCAAGGCTAATCAGTTAGTTGTAGAGTATGTTGCGATTTAGTTTAATTAGTTTTCAGTTGATGAAAGTGGAACTGTTTAAGTTGTGGCTTCCTCTTGACCCATAGTGGAGGATATGCTCACCTCTTTTGTCATTGGTGATGATATTAAAAGCTACCTTTCCCATTCAGAAGCTAGAGAAGGATGGGATCCTTATTTTACTATAAGTAAGACCATAAAAAAGAGAAATACTATTTTCCCTTTAGTAATTTCCACCATAAATTGACAAAATATGAACTTTTGATTAGAAACTAGGGGTATAGGTAGGCCCATGTTACAACAACATAGGGAAAATGAAAGCAAGTTTGATGTTGTAGAGTGTTCCTAGAAGACCTTGTTTGAGATATGGTTGAAAATCACACCTCAAAATCATTATGAATATTTTTTCATGGAATATTAGAGGGTTGAATAACACTCATAAGAAGGATCTTCTTGCTAATTTGGTGAGAGACCATAGATCAAATATTATTCTTGTTCAACTAAAATGGTTGTTGATAAACTAGAAAAAATTAAGAATAGCTTTTTTAAAGACTATGGGTTTCATCGTTATGATGTTGATGGGGCCTCGAGGGGTGTTAAAAAAAATTTGGAATCCAAAGGTGTTGAAAGGTGTTGCTTTGTTTGGGGAAAAAAACCATATTGCTAATTCCTTTTAGCATGTCATGGATGAATTCTCCTAAATCAATTCTAATATTTATGCCCCTAATTTGAGATGTGCTAAAAAGAGGTTTTGGGGAAATCTAAATTCCTTCATCTAATCATTCTACATCTAAGTGTTTGGTTATGGGAGAATTTAACACTCCCTTAAATAATGTAAAAAAGAAGGGAGTTCTCAAGTTGTGGATGATAGTAGATTTGATTTGATGAGCTTCATTAATGATAATTTTCTTTTTTTGATGTTTATTTTCATGGTGCTTCTTATACTTGATTCATTTGAAGAGTTGGTGATGATATTATACAAGTTAAGTTGGATTGTGCTCTTCTTTCTTCGGAGTGGCTACTTTCCTATAATTTCTCTCTTTCGGCCCTTACCAGGTTAGGGTATGAGCATTCCAAATCTCACTTTATATGGATTTGGTTGGGAGAAGAATATATTTTCCTTTTAGATTCAAGAAGTTGGTGAATCATATGGACTTTAGGGATAAAGTTTCATCCTAGTGGAATATCTCTATTGATGGTTTTGATATGTATAAAGTGGCTAAGAAACTTTCCTCTATGAAGTATAATGTTAGGCTTTGGAATAAGTTATCTTTTAGGCTTATTTTCCATGATAAGGCTTTAATGAAGGAAGAGTTGGATTCTTTGTAGCAATCTATTCAAAATTCTGGCTATAATGCAATTTAAGCATAGTATGAGAGTATTATTTTGATTATATTACATAATATTGTTGCTGAGGAGGAAGAATTTTGGAAGTAGAGATCTTGTGCCATTTGGTTAAGAAGTGGGTATAGAAACACAAAAAAAATTCATTTGACTACTAGTAAACACCAGACCTCTAACTAGATTTGTAATGTTCTCCACAATTGATAGATTTTGGATAAGAATGATGAGATTAGGCAGGCTGCCTCTTCTTTTCTTATTGAGCTTCTTTCTAATAACCTTGTCCTTGATCCTGGCTTCGAAGAATAATTGTTGGATGCTATCCCTAATATAATCTCTGCTAATTTGAATAACATGTTGTGTGTTATGTGTTCAAATGAGTAGATCAAAGAGGTGATCTTTTATTTTGAAGGGAATAAGGCTCCCAGACCGGATGGTTTTCCTATTTTTTCTTCCAAATCTTTTGGGATATTTTCTCTAGAGATGTTATGGAAACAAACAAGGAGTTCTTTGGTAGTCAGAATTTGTTGAAAGAATTAAATTCCACTTTTATTGTCCTTGTTCCTAAAAATCTAGGGGCTTTTTCTTTTAATGAGTTTTGGCCTATTAGTTTATGTAACTCCATTTATAAATCTTCTCCAAGGTGTTGCCATTATGTCTATACCATGTTCTTCCCTTGATTATTTCTTGACAACATAATGGGTTTGTCCCAAGAGGTGGATTCTTGATTCCATTATTACTATTCATGAGAATATCCACTCATTGGTGATCAATAAGAAGGTTGGTTTTCTACTGAAGCTAGATCTTGTTAAGGCATATGACCATGTGAACTGGCAGTTTTTACTGAAGGTGTTAGAGGGTTTTGGCTTTTCAGACAAATTTTTCAAGTTAACTAGGCGGTTGATCTCTACAACCTCTTTTTCTATGCTTGTTAACAGTTCTCCCTCTAGCTTCTTTGGTAGTTTGTGTGGCTTAAGGCAGGGTGATCCAATTTATCCCTTCCTCTTTATTATTTTGGTGGATTCTCTTGGAAGGTTTCTTCAAAATTCTATCAGTGATGGTGTTATCAAGGGTCTTTTCTCGTCTTCTTGTAATCAGTCTTGCTCTCATCAGTAGTTCATGGATGATGCAACCATCCTTGGGGAGGAATCTATTGTAGAAGCTAAAGCTATTTGTTTGATTTTCCAAAATTATGAATCAACTTTTGGGAAATTGGTTAGTCTTCCTAAGAGTATTCTTTTCTTCCTAAATACTCCTAAGTGAAGAATGCAAAGAATTTATCGATTCTATAGTGTTCCATTAGGGAGTTCCCTTCTACTTATTTGGGATTTTCCTCTGTGTACTAATGTTGTTCTTATTTCATTTTAGAGTGGTTTGATTGATGAATTTAATTCCAAACTAGTTGGATGGAAAGGATTGTTTCTTAGCCAAGCTGGTAAGCTTTAGCTAATCATACCCACTCTTTAGAACCTTTTGGTTTAATATGCTTTGAGTCTATTTTAGATGCTAAGAAAATTTTGGGAGAAGGTTGAGTGTATTCAAAAGCATTTCTTATGGTCAGGGATAGAGGAAAAAAGTTGGTTGCATCTTGTTTCTTGGGATGAAGTTTGTATATCCCGAAAGCAAGGGGATCTGGGGTTAAGGAAAATTAAAGAATTCAAATTTACTCTCCTGGCTAAGAAATTATGGAACCTTCTTCTTGGGGGTAAGGAATGGTCTGAGATTTTAGCTAATAAATATCTTTTTGGTGTTGATAAATCTAGAGACTTTTTGATGGTTAAATTATCTCCTCCTTCGAGGTCTACTTCATGGAATTATATGATTAAAGATAAGGTTATTGTCTCTTTTGGGATGCATTAGTCTTTGGGTAATGGTAGGTCTATTCTTTCTTGGGATGATTGGTGGATGGGGAATGGTCCTCTCAAAGATGAACCATGGGCTACTCCTTTTCAGGACCTTTGTGTTCATTCCTTTGGAGTATTTGTGGATAATTATATTGCTACTAGAAAATGGAAGAGGATTCATGAGGTGCATATGGAGTTGGAGATTATTTTTCTCTTTTTATCTTTGATCTACATCTCGGCCTCTTCTCAAGTTGACAAGGTGGTGTGGTGTTTGGATTTGAATGATTTTTTTAGTGGCCTTAGTCTTTCATTATTAGACTAATTTTTTTGGCCCTCCTCCTCCTTGTGCAAAGGTGTGGCTCCTGAAGTTACTTCCTAAGGTTAACATTTTTCTCTAGTTGTTTTTCCAAGATAAAATTCTAGCTATTAATAATATCTCGAAAAATGGGTTCATGATGTCAAATAGGTTTTATCTTTGTGAGGAGGTTGTGGAGGATTCTTTTCACTTGATTATTGGATATAGGTTTGCTTTAGAAGTTTTGGCTCATGTGCTTTAGCTCTAGAATCTTAATTGGGTCTTCCCTTCTTCTATGGTGGACCTCTAGTTCCAATGGTCCACTCCTATGTCCAAACCCTCTTTGTTTTAGTCCCTTATTGTTCTACATATCATGTGGGGTCTTTTGTGGGAGAGGAATGACATAATTTTCTGTGATATTTCTCTTCCCCTACTAGGTTATACTATAAAATTTGTGTTGCTATTAAGAAATTTTTTATCTTTAAAATGGTCAATTCTAAGCACTTTGGGAAGGTTCCTATTTTTTATTATGATTTATGGGTGGATGATTGGTGGAATCTTAATTTTTACATTTCTCATCCATTACAGAAGGTTAAGCCTTCTAGAGAGGGTGTTGTGTGGAAATTGCCTCCCCAAGAATTGTTTAAAGTTAATTTTGATACTTTTTGCTAAAGGAAACTTGGGACCTACAGGTTGTCGGGGAGTGTTACGTGATGATAATGGTAGGCTTGTTTTTATAGTAGTGCTCCCTTTGGGAACCTAGAAAATCCATTATGCAGAAGCTACTACAACCTATCATGGTTTGAAACTAGCTCAAGAGAAGGGTGTGAGAAAAGTTTGGTTGGAGGGGGACTCTATGAACATTATTAACTAGATCTAAAAAGGGTTAATCCTCCCTCCTGGTCAATTTAAAACATTATATAAGACTATTAATATTTTAAATACCTTTCATGATTCTTAAATTTCCCATGTGTATAGGGAAGCTAATGGTGTAGCTAATTTCCTTTCTAATTTTGGAGTCTCCCCATCTAGGTATTGGGACTCTAATGACCATATGTCCATCAAACTCCAATCAATTGTTAATAATGATCAAATATCAGATGTTTCTTATTCTAGAGATTAGAATAGGATTTAGAGGTATCAAACTGTGGCCTTATAATTGTCTATCTGTGTTGATTAGACTTGTGGCATGATTCACGTATCTTAGAAATCATGGCTTAGAGTGGTAGGTTTTCTTGAGAGAAATAAAAATACTGAAGCTTAGTACCTATATTTTCAAATTAACACACTTTAATGGGTTTTATTTTACTCCTTTCATTCTTGTGTCTTTATTTTTGATGTTCACCTTGCCATTTCAGGAAGAAAATTTTGAGTTTAGTTAAGTTGTTGATTATGGGGGGTGAGAGGTGCAAGATTGAGCCTATGATGTGTAAGGATATGAAGGATAATGGTTTGGTCTAGGAGATCCTTGACAAGGGTGGGGTCACACCATTTATGTTAAAGCTCCATGGTTTTGAATCTCAAATCTCTCAAGATTTTGTTAATAGTTGGCACAATAGAGTAATGAGAATTTTGGGGGTTGAGATTAATTTAACTGAGGAGTTCATATCTGAGGTCACCAAAATTTCTATTCAAGGTATGAAATTCTATATGGAGAAGGGGGTGGATAATTTGGTGAGGGAAATATTTTTGTGTGATAAAGAAAGAGCAAAGATTAGGAGGTCAGGGTGTGGTGGTTATGAAGGGAATTCCATAAAACCCAATTGGGGGGAGGTGGCAGTGGCGTTAATGTGATACTTCACTCTGGGTGGGAGATTCTCTACCATCTACAACTACCACTTTATGTTACTTAACCATTTTTCAACATGGTAAGTTGGTGTCATTTCTGTTTTACTTGCTCTTATCTTGCAACATGGCATCCTAGATTTTAGAAGGAACTTTAATAACAATTTATTGTACAAGGGGAATATGCTCTTAATTACTAAACATATTAAGGATTGATATGTAATTGAAACCCCTAGAGTGAACAGGTCTTGTAAATCTAAGGACGTTCCTTATAATTTTGATACAGGTGAATATCTAATGACTTTGAGGAAGGGGAAGGTTAGTCTAGTTTATTTGAGGAATTCTTTTCCCCTCTAAAGAATTAGTCTAGGAAGAGGGATATGAAGGAGGATTCCCCTTCCTAGTCTAATGGATCACATACTGATCTATAATTAGAAAGGGACCCTTTGGTTGGGGACAAGAGTAGAGGTTATGTGAAAACAAAGGAATTTAAGGTGCCAAGAAATTAGATCCATCCCCCTTGTCTGGTGTGAAGAGGAAAATTTTAGCTGGGAAAGGTGATAGTAGGATTGTGGGTAAATCCTCTATGGGGAAGAAAAAAATGGCCTTGGGTATAGTGAGGGAAGTTATTACTCTTGGTGATCCTCAGGTTGGTGAGAAACCTATTCAAGATGTTGTCATGGGGGAGAAGGGGATTGCTAACAATTTGATTGATTTGGAGATGATCCATGTTGTTACAAAGTCCATGAATAAAGGTAAAGAAAATATGGAGATGCCCCCTGCTATTCTGGAGTCCATGGGTAAAGGTAAAGACAAGATGGAGCCTCCTACTAGTAATTTTTTTGAGGATCAACTTGAGTTTTCTTTTCAAGAATAGGGTGTGAATTGGGAGGTGATGGATCTTAATAATTTTTCTAGTATGGATAAGGAGGAAGTGGATTTTTTCTTTAATCTCTTCATGTGGCTCCTTCGTGAAGTCAAGTATCTGCATAGTAAGTTTGATTCACTTACTAGGTTTAATGTTAATGCCATGAATAATAGTAATTTGGAGGGAACCATGTTTAATAGGATCAAAACCATGAATATCACCCTTAACAAAATTGTGGAGGATGCTGCTAAATTGAGAGTGGATTATGATCCTAGAATTGTTGCTCTTGAGCAAAAAATCATGAAAATTCAAGAGGACCTCTCCACTCTTGTCAATGTTAGCAATGATTTAGTTTTGAATAGTGTGAAGGGGTTGGTGTTATTAAATGGAATGGCTAGGAAATGGATTGGTAAGCCTCTTATTTCTAGAAAAGATGTGCATGATGTGGGTGGATGCCAACTTGATGGAAAAATAGGATAAAGGCACTTATGTTGGCCCTTGTGTTAGGACTAGAAGAAAAACTAAAAAAGGTGTTGATATTCTAGTACAAGAAGTGAATGAGGTTATGGAGATGCATGACAAGGTTATCACTAAATACCTAGATGTGACAAGGATCCTGAAGAACCTTTTTTATAGTTGTTCTATTTTGTTTTGCTTCACGTTTTCTACGTTCTTGCTACTTGTTTGTTAATTTCATGTTATTGATTTTGTCTACTTTTTATCTTTGGGGCTGCTTCCTATTGTAATATCTTTCAAGATTCCTTCATTTTTTGTAAAGGATTTTGAGGACCCTTTAAAACTCACTTTCTGATAATCAAAAACACTAAGAAAGTTATGTTTTTGTCCTTCTACGTATAAGAATCTTGAGCATTATTTTTACCATCTATGCATATAGTATCTTTTTCAGTTATTTTAGTAGTAGTGTTATCACTAAACTTAACTATTCCTCCATTCCATTTCTCCAATTTGGTAAATTTTCTCTTATCTCTACTCATATGGCTAGAGAAATTATTGTCAATTACCCAAGGATTGCATTTTCCTTTGGTATATAACTTTTTTTTGGACAATCATTGATTCATCATTCTTCATCTTAGTCTTTTTCTTTCTCCAATATCTTTTTGGATTTCTTTTCTTTTCCTTACTCTATGCAAATCATTTCTTTTGTATAGGGGGTGAAAATTCTTTATTTTGAATTGCATGAACATGAGTTGGTCTATTTTTACTTTGAGAGATATTTTTTTTACTCTTATCTAGGGGGCTTTGTAAACACACTTTTACAAAATTTGGAAATATGACCATAATTTTAATAGTTGTAGCAAATATCATTTAGACCAGCCACAGGAGCAAAATGATTCTTTCTTCACAAATTATGTCTATGATTTCTTAAAGGTCTAATCCTACAATCTATAGCTTTATGTCCACACTGATTACACGAAAAAAAATAACCATGAAAAGCATAATTAAACCTAGTTTGTCTTGCATGTTGGCCTTTGAATCTCCACTTTGGATTGTGCACTTTGATGAATCCATCATCCATTTTTTTGTGATATTCAATCTTTTTTATTCTCCATGGAAACTTCAGACTTATTGAAAGTGGTTGCATTCTTTTTACAGACATCATCTTTGAAATTCTTATCCTCTTCATATCCTAACCCAAGAAACTTGTTGAAAATAGATATTTGACTACCAATCATTTCATCAAGGAATTTAGAAAATTTTCCAAGCTTGATAATTCTATTTAATTGCATATTTATCTTCTCTAATTCATTCCTTAATGAAACAACTTCAACATCTAGTTTATGAAAATCTTCTAGTTTTTTCTTCAAATCCAAACTAGTTACCTCTACAATTCTCTTTGATTCTTCAAATTGCGGCTTTAGGTCAATGCCAAGTTTCTCAAATTCTTCAATACTTAAATTGTACTTCTCATTATTTTTCCTTTCATCTCTCATGTCCTCTAAAGAAGAGAATAGTTCACCTTCCAAATATACCTCACCTTCTTCTTCCTCTTTAGAATCTTCACATTCTTTAATTTCTTCATCCATAAATGTAGTTTCACCTACTTCACCAACTTTATTTGAAGAAGAGAAATAATTTGAAGAACTAATTTATTTTACATAAAGAAACTTCTTATTTTACCATAGTTTCTCCTTTTATATTTGGAAATTTCTTGACTCATGGAACTATTTCCCTTTTCATTTTTATTTAAAGTACATTTTGAGGCATAATGACCTATTTCACTAGAGTTAAAGCATTTGAGAGGAAGTTTACCTTTGTATTTGCCAATTCCCTTCTTTAATCTTACGATAAAATTTTCCTCTTCTTCATTTAAACTGGTATCAGTTTCTAAATCATCTTCAATCTTCTTGATTTTAGAAGTCTTGAATGTTGTTTCACTCTTTGTTGATCTTGTACATGTTGCAAGTATGCTATTGGTGTTGTCATTGATGTCAATAGAATGAATATGGTTGGTGTTGTCAAATGCTTGTAATAGTATGGATGTGTTGTGGTTTGATAAAGAAGGTGTTGTTGTGTTTTCATCAGTGTTTTCAATGATGTGTTCAAGGATAAGATTTTTAGTAAGTTCACTTGGTTTCAAAGTTATTTTGAGAAAAATTGAATAAAAGAGTGTGCAGTGTGATAGACGTATGTTCAATTTTGAGCTCCATATTTCTTCTTGGTTGAGGATATGCTTGTGTAGTTTGGATATGATGATCAAAGGTGTTATATACAGAGTTTCAAGTTATGGATCATTTGATAGTGAAACTTTTGTTTGACAATTTTTTTATCTATGTAGAAGGTTGTTTGGGAGAAATGAGATTTCTCTCCATTTCTCTGAATGAAGTTTCTTGTCTTGTGGATTTGGGAATGAGCTTATATTGTCTGTAACTTCCTTCCCTTGATGTTTCACATGCTAAGGTGTTCCGCAAGGTTGGTTAGTAAGTTGTGTTCTATGGCAGTGTGTTTGGTTGCACAAAATAATGGTGTTCTTAGCTTCAGTTGATAGTGGTAGAGTTGTAGAATATTTTCATGATCCTAGAATATTATAAGATGTTATGTGGATGTTTTGAATTATTTTGTTTCATTCTACGTGACTTGTGAAATGTGTATGTGGTCTCTTGTAGTGTTAGTTCAGGTTTGGATGACCTGGCATGCTAGTGTTATTTGTAGAGCTATCTTGTGGATTGTGAATGTGTTGAGTAGCATGGTGATGTATATTGGATCCTAATTAACCCTTGCTGTTCATCCTTGAATTCTTTCAACCAAAAAGGTGTTTGGTGTTGACTTATTTTGGTGTTGCACATTTTTTGTGCATACATTTCATTAAGTTCGATCTAATTGAGATTGTTTAGGTTGTGGATGGTATAAATGTAAGGTGAATTGTTGGAGATGAGTATGGATATGGAGAAGGTGTGTGAAAGATGCAAATTTGATTAAGTTTGATGATTTGAGTGTGATCTTAATACATATGACTCCAATGCAGTGAGTAGAAGGGTCTAGATCTTTAGTATGCTTGAAGTTGTTGGAGGTAGTGAGCCAAAGGTTGTGGATAGCATAAAGTTTCAGTAGTGGATTTATCCTATTGCCTTGAGATGGTGAAACTCTTTGTAACCATCTTCTCCTATCTTCTTTCTTCGGATAGTGAGTCCTTTTGGAAGTGATACATTCTTTTTTTGGCTAGTGAACCTTTGATAGTGAGCCTAATTGTATTTGGTGTTTCAATTCATATGTGAGATAATCCTCAACGTTCTTATCCCCTACTTGTTTTTCCATGTAAATTTGGTGTTCGGTACGTGTTTGGATTTTTTTGCATTATTATTTCATATATTTACATTTTTCTAATGCATGATAGGGGTTTAATGGTTTGAAAATATATTGAGGGTTTGAAAATTTTAAGTATACAACTGATTCACCCCCCTCTCAATTTTTTTGTGCATCTCATAATTGGTATATGATATGTTGTTCCTTGGGGAAATATTAACCACTTGAGGTGGATTTGGATGTCATACATGAAGGGTGTCAAATCTCCTTGTTCGATGGAATCAATTATACTTACCAGAAATCCAAGATGGAGTCATTTTTGGTCTCCTTGGATTTCATGTTTGGAAGTCAATTGAAAAAGGATATACTATGCCTATTTTTTTTCTAACAAGTGATGATGAAATCAAGGAATATGAGAGTAATGGTAAAGCAAGGAATGATATTCTGAGTGGCATCTTTTATTCTAAACTTGAAAAGGTGATAGTTCTTGTTTGATATCTATAAAAGATGTTTGGATAAAGTTGGAAATTATTTATAAAGGATGTGATAAAGGCAAGCAAGAAAAGATGCAAAACTAAAAATCCAAATTTGAAACCCTAAGGATGTCTGAAGATGAAGATATTACAACCTACATGCTCAGTGTGGATGAAGTTAACAATGCCATCAATGGTCTTGGTGGTAAGTTGGAAGAAAGTGAAGTGATAAGAAAGGTACTAAGAACTCTTCCTAAAACTTATAGGTCTAAATTTTTTTCTATTGAGGAAGCTCAAAATTTGGATAATTATTTGAGATATCAAATGTTTGGTGCTTTAATTTCTTATGAATTGAGAGATTTTGGTCAAGATGCTATAAAGAAAGAAGTTTCCTTTAAAGTTTGAAAAGCAAGGAAGGATGATGAATCAGATCCAGATGATCTTGATGAGGTGGAAGGAAATTTTATAAGGAGATTAAAAAAGGGCATTGGAAAATACAAAGGTAAGTTTCCCTTTAAATGTTTCAATTGTGGAAAGATAGGTCATTATTCTTATAAATGTCCAATCAAAGTTGTAAATGAAAAACCTAAGGATCATAAAGGAAAACTTTTCAATAAGAGTTATTATGTTGAAAGAAATGATGACATGTCAGATGATGAGGAATCTAACTATCCTAGTGAGGAAAATGATGAATTCTTGCTCATGGCTCTAAAATTTGGAACTAATTATGCTAATCCTAAAAGATGTGTGAAGGAAAATTCTCTAGTAATAGGTCATAACATTGAAGGAGCTATGGTGACTTCTTTTCATGCAAGAGAAGAAATAAATTACTAGAAAATTTACAGTGGATACTCAAATCATATAATAGGTGATAAGAGTAAGTTTGTTAAACTTAAAGGTATGATGGTGGTCTTGTTAAGTTTGGTGATGATACATTTGCTAAGATTTGTGGAAAAGGTTCAATTAGTTTTGATGGAAAGCATAAAATAAATGATGTTCTTTATGTCAAGGGTCTTCAGTATAATATTCTAACTACGGGATAGATGTGTAGCAAAGGATATAATATTGTGTTTGAAAATGGTGGTTGTGAAATTAGAAAAGGAATCTCTTGTACTTTGGTTGTTTCTAGAACAAGGACAAAAGGTAATGTTTATTAGCTCAAAGGAAATGGTACAAAGTGCTTTGTGTCTCAAATTAATGAAATTTTTCTATGGTATAGAAGGATGGGTCACATCAATTTTGATAGCCTAGTGAGAATCAGTTCTACTTATGTTGTGAGAGATATGCCAAAGATTACAAAGCCCATCAATGCAATTTGCAAAGAATGTCAAGTGGGAAAGAAAACAAATAAGTAGTTCAAGACTAAAGAATATTCTATTGTAGGTCCTTTAGACATGGTGGATATAGGCATGTGTGGACCTACCAAAATAAGAATTTCATATGGTGGTAGGTATTTCATGCTATTGATTGATGATTATTCTAGAATGACTTGGGTAACATTTCTTATAGAAAAATAAAAATCTCTAGATAAGTTTAAAGAATTGAAGTCTATGGTTTAGAATGAGATGGATGTGAAAATAAAATTATTAAGGTCTCACATAGGTGCTAAGTTCACCTCAAATTATTTTAATATCTCTCATAAAGATCATGGAATATAGAGGCATTTGTTAGCTCCTAGGACTCCTCAGCAAAATGGAGTTGTGGAGAGGAAAAATGGAACAATTCAAGAAGTAGCTAGGAAAATGATGAAGGAAGCAAATCTACTAGATGTCTATTGGAGAGAAGAAGTTCATATTTTAGTATACATTATTAATAGAGGTCAAGAAAGAGTGAATAGTTCAAAAAATCCCTGTGAGTTATGGTATGGTAAACCTCCTACTGTAAGGTATTTTAGAGTTTTTTGAAGAGAATCCTATATCAAAAGAGATGAGAAAACATAGGAAAGTTTGATACAATATATGATGAAGAAATATTTCTTGGATACTCTACAAGAAGTAAAGATTACTAGTGCTATAATAAAAGGTTGAAGAAGATTATTGAAAGTGCAAGTGTTAAGGTGGATGAAGAACCACTACAAAGTTTAGTACTAATAGAATGATATGAATCTAATGAATCCCCATGTAGTGAAGAAGAAAAGGATGAAGAGAAGGACAAAGGAATGATAGTTGAAGAGGAAGAAGCTCCAAAAAATATCCCTAAGACTCTTAGGTATGCGTAGAAGAACCACTCTGAAAATCAGATCATTGGAGATAAGAAAAAAAAGGCATGTTGACAAGGAGAAAACTAGCTATGATAGAGGAACAAGTAAAATTTTTTTTACCTTTTGTTAGTGAATATATTTTTCCTTTATAAAAATGAAAAAAATTAACTGTATAATGCCCAAGAAGGAAAAAATCAACTCACAACAATTGGAGAGATTATCACTAGATTGACAATCTTCCTTTGAATTTTGATTGATGTACAACTCCCTCTTCTAATATTTTTTTTGTATTTTTCAAATATATAAATCAGGGTATGTTTTTTACTAGAAAGAAAAAAAGGAAAACTAACACCTACTCATATCCATGACACAAGTGCGAAAAGAAATGTTGAAATTAACTACTTATAAATTGAAAGGACTGACAAATGATTAGTATCATGACTCATAGATCATACTAGTAACACTTGATGACTCAACTCAGTAAAATTCAAACCATCTACTATAAATAAATGAAAAAAATGTCACTAAGCATCACATTCTCATAGAAAAGGTATAATCAAATTATTGTCAAAGCTCACAAAATTTCTCACAAACATTAACATTTATTTCAAATTACTCTACACAAATAATAACATTCATAGAAAATGAATTAAAACTGCAAAATTTGATCCTTTATTAAGTCAATTCTCACTCATGCATCACAATGCAAGGGGGGTCAAAATGTCAAACCCTTTCAATGTCAAATTCTAACATATTTAAACATTTTCAATTTGTAATAGTTAAGGTTTCTTGGAATGGGTTCTTGGTTGTGAACTGCTAGCGAGATGAATAAAGTTGGTTCAAAATTGATTAATTCTATCAAATTGTGAAAATTCCCTTCATTTATTACTATTTATGGGGATGGTTATGATTGCATTCCATTTCTTGATTGACAAGACAAGGGGATGAACTGTCACTTAACCTAAACAAACCATGTGGCTTTACTTCATGTGAAATGATCACCACCTTAACTTCACTATGACTATTGGCATGCCACCTAGATCATTCCTTGCAATTATTTAAATGATGAATACTATTTGAATCCAATTTACAAGATCTCCATCACATCGCCATACTTGAAATAATTAAGTTGAAGCAATTTGGTTTGTACTTCAGCATTTATTGCTTCAAGCAAAGCTTTGCCATTTTTCCCTTGTCACTCTATAAATCCGACTCTTCCCTATTCATTCTAGACAATTTTAGTTACTTCTTCAAGAATGTCAATCTCATCGAGTGAGGTTTTTATGCAGAGTGACTTCATAGTAGTAGAAGGTGTTGGGTGTAGTGTTATTCGCAAGCTAGTGCAGGATCAACTGAAAGAAGTATTCCTCATCTGAAGTGATGTGGAGGAAGAATTCATGCTTAAGGTGATCCATGAGCACTTCTTGGAACAAGTGCATGATCATAATGCCACCTTGCTTGAGAATTTTCTATATAATATTTTACTCACTTCTAGTCTATTTGAATGGGCTTTGTGGGCTGTTGAGCATCTAGCTCATCCACAAAACCTGTAGAGTGTCAAAGATGTGTTGAGAGCAATTTCTATTCACCATCATGTGGGCTTGACTGGTGACACTTTTATATCAATTGTGTGCTATGAAATGAGAGGGTCAACCAAGCTATTACTCTGATGCATGATGGCCTTGAAAGCAACAACATGGAGAAACTCACTCACTATGTGGAGTATAATGAGAAACATTCCTATCCTACACAAATTAACCAAATGAAAGAGGTGATCAAGGGCATTCAAATCATCATATTTACCCTCTATGTCAAAAATTGCCTATTAAGGAATCACCCCCTTTTTTGGCAATGTAATATGATACTTTTGGCTTTTTAATTACTCTGCATCATGGAGATCTTTATCTATTTCAAATTTCCTACAATTTTAACTGTATGCTCATGGAAATATATGAAAAACTATGTTTGTCTATGAGGAATTTTCCTTTTATGTAATTTCATCCCATGAAATGAAAATATTTGAGCCCCAACTGTATTGTAAATTCCTTTGAACAAGGTTTGGAAAAGCGTCAAAGTCCTCTAGGGTTAAAGAAACTTTCTTGTATGTCTCCCCAAAGGATGAACTCAATACTTCAATTTATCCATTACTATTTATGTGAAACACTTTGAAAATATCATCAAAACTTAATGAATAATGCTATCAGAAAGAAATGAGTTTTTAAAACCCTGTTGAAACTAAGAAATTTTTTTAAACTCTATAAAGTTCCTCCCACCTTTTCGACTTTGCTCATTTAACTTTTGATAATAACACACTTTCACAACCTTTGGGTCCCACTAAAAGACTTGTGATATTTACAGTGATGGTCATCAATGCTGGAGCCTAAAATTTCATGCAAATTTTTGCAAAACTTAGGGCTCTCATAATGGAAAAAATTATTTCAACACCCAAAAGTATACTAATGAAAACTACCCTAAAAGCCTATTTTGAAAAATCATAATTTCAAACCGATCCAGCTTCACACCAAATCACTTCACAAACATGTTCACCTACCATATGAAATTATTTCTACCTGATATTAGCTTCCCATGACTTGATTTGACAAAGTTTTGAAACACCAAATTGAAAGGTTTAAAAAATGTTTGTTGTCTACACAGTAAAATATGTCAAAGAGACCAACTTTGGAGACCAACATTTCCCCACTAAAAGATTGTCATGACAAACTAGTTGACATTTCAGATTCTTCAAACCTCAAGCTACCTTCATGCCAATTTTTAGAGCCTTGGTACCTCATTTGGTATTTTTTTACAATAAAAAACAAATGGACTTTACACTTTTTTTTCTGATTGCATTCTTAGAAAAAGTCCAAAGAGGACACTTTAACATCCAACATCTTGTGAAGGATGAGTTTTGGTGAATTTTTTTTTTTCACACATGTTCATTTGACCTAAGTGAACTAATATCTAGGATGAAATCTTCTCATAATCAGATTTGATATTTTTTCAAGGAGGCAAGTTGATGAGTTTCAGTTGGGTTTGATAGGAGCGGTTTTCAAAAAAGGCTGAGTGAGCAACTTTGAACATTGATAGTTTGCAATCATAATAAATTTATTCCAATCCATTTGACACAACATGTTCACCTATCATTAGTCAACATGCTAGTGAACTTTCATGGCTCAAGAGGAATTTTTGATAATTTTTTTAGAGTGATTCTAGAGGCTACTTCACTTATTTTGTCACAATACAAAATGGTAGAAAGAAAAATCTTGACAAATACCCACTTAAATTTTTTCATCCCAGATCCATATAAATAGAAAACTACATGTAATTTTCCAAAGAAAATATAGAATCGATATGGCATCTAAGTAGACTCTACTTCGTAAAATTGGAAGATGTAGATCAAGCAAAGAATTGTAAGAAATTCACAAAGCATTATAATATTATTCTTGATCTAGTTCAAAGTGTAGGATAGGATATAGATGATATGGAAGAGGAAACACATGAAAATTCAATTGAACATGTCAAAAATATCCCCATCTGTTAAGGGCCCTTAATATTGATGAATAAGCTAGAAGTGTGGAACAACGAACAACCAATAAAAAGAAGGAATTTTATTTGAGGATTGACAATCACCATATAAAGATCCATCCCAGGATAAGGAATTTTATTTGATAACTAAGGAAAATGAAGGGGCCCTTTCAAAGGGAAAGATCGTATATGCAACTACCTATGGAGTCCTAAATAATCATATAAAGATCAGGATTGACAGGAATCATAATGAAGGAAAAACTTTATGATGATATAGATATAGATCTAATAGAAAAGGTTGCAAAAGACAACAACCTTTCCTAATAGGGAAACATCCTAGTAGCTACTTGTGGCATGGGGGAGGTAGTGCAATAGATCGAGAGGTCTTGATGACTACCCATGTGCTTCACATTCCAATGAAGATAAATGGTATGTGGATTTAATGTGGAAATAAATTTGATCAATGGTGACTACATTCTCTGGTAGCCTAGTCTTCATGAAATTTCCATCGAGCAGTATAGGATAAAGTTGTGCAATATTATAATTAAACCTTTGTTGCAATGCCAATTATGATGAAAATGAGAAAAATAGCTTGGGAGATGTTAGTATCAATACCAACGCTATCAGAGGAAACTTGAAATCACTGAATGCATTTTTAAGGGACTACCATGAGGACTCTCTTCTTGAAGAACATACATCTTGGAGGATTCATATGATCTATTGCCAACAAGATAAGATACATGCATTTATGAATGCATTGTATTCAAAGGAAATAGTCTCTACTTGTATAGATCTCATGCAAAATTATATTTGTATTATATTTTAGCTCGACAAGAATTTAAATGATGAAATACCAAAGGGACATTCATTGAAGCAAAAAAGATAGAGGAAATTTATTAGATGCTATAAATGCAAAATCATCGAAGCATGCACATGATAGAGAGCTTTTTTATAGAATGATCCATTAAGCGCAAATATACACAACATGAACCTAATAGAAGCACTTCTGAGACATTCAATCAAGCACAGTTTGCTACTGTAAAGCCAAACCATCATTCTTAGCAAGCATCCTCCTTGTTTGTGCCTGAATGGGAGCTTTATAGTAGAGATGAATATCCCCCAAAACACAATGGTCAGATGTTGTAGTTGCAAGTGCCCTAATAGATATCTATGAAAAATGTGGAATCATGTAAAAGGTGTACAAGTTGCTTTGACTGAAGGCTCAAATTAGATATGGTCACTGAGAAGCTCATTGAATTTGAAGTCTTAGTGAACCAAAGAACATAATCTTTTTTCTTAAATAGATTGGGGAGTGGAGCAAAAGATTTGAATCACTATACAAGCTAAGGAAAAAACCCTAAATTCCATCAGAGACAAAATACCACATCGGAGGGGCTCTCATCACGGTCTCCCCAATGAGTCGATGAAGCAAGTTACTATACACATATTAGGATGAGTAGCATACATCGACAAGACACATTTTTTTGTCCCCTCGATAGCCCGAGAAGTAGAACATCGAATAGATAAGCTAATATTGTGGAGATAAAAGTTTAATTCCCTCCGATAGAGTGAAATGTGTGAAAAGGAAAATAGGGATTAAATTAAAATTTCATCACGATTATAGTAATATTGATGTGAAAAATATAAAGTGCATTTCACCGAGTGGATTCGTTATTTTATTTGAAGAATGTAGTGAAAATACATACAGGTAAATGCAAGATGATATTTTTTTTACCAAGGGAGAGGTAATTACTTTACCTAGAGAATATTTTAATGATTGAGAGTGAAAAATTTCATAGAGGAAATTTAAGGACAATTTAAAGCCTTGTAATGGGTGATTATTTTTACTCAAAGAATATTTTACACCAAGTGAAGATGCACAAATTAAATACAAAGTGAAATTACTAGCGAAAGGAGATTATTAAAAATTAATTTTCATGGGAAGACAATAGAGATTAAAATTAAATATTTTAATTTGTTAAGGATAATTAATTGAATGAAGAGCTCCAGTGGATGGACATGTGAAGAGTCATAACCCTAAAATATGTAATGTATATATGTAAGATGAAATCATCATCAGCCAATAATTAGATGGTTGGTTAGGAAATCATCATCAATAGTAGTAAATAGGCTCATCCATTAGTATATCATATTCCAGTCATCCATTTTCATATTTCAGAATCTTCTGCTATTAATGTATATCTTTTAAAGAAATATAATGGAGAAGATTGTTGATAATCAATGATTTATTTCTAGTGTTCAACTGTTGTGTTAATATTCATTCATATATGTTGTGTTGTCTCCAAAGTGCTTTTCATTAATTATTCAAATTTATACAATTTTTCAAGACACATTTGTTGTTGTTGTGTGATTTTCTTGATTGGGTTCTAGCTAGAGTGAATTAAATTCCTTTCAAGTAATTGACTTTAATTGGTTCCTATTAGGGATTAAAATATTTTTAAATTGATTTTTTTGTTTGGTTTTCATCAAGTTAAGAATTAAAAATCCTTTCATTATATCAGAGTAATTTGGGAGAATATCACTGGGATTCATAAAGAAGAGTATAGTAATTGAAAAACCTGCACATTTGTACAAGGCGCAAACATCCAAAGTGCCCAACAAGTTAGAGTTAAGTTGAGAAGTAGATCCACCCTTATAATCCATTGTACCAATAGGATTAAGCACTAGTCAAATTTAGAACATCTTATACAAACTCCACTTATACACTCGATTTCGAAACATCTACAATAGGAACTAATCATTAAGCTTTGCATCTACTTCACACCCATGTGCCATTGTGAGTAGATTTCCCAAGTTAGAGATCATATTCAAACCTTCAAATCTACCTTATCATTTAGGTACACCTGCCTATGTTTAGCAAAGCCTAAAGAGTAGGGGGTCATCAATCAGATTTTCCCCATTCATTAGCCAAAAACCTACTAAGGGATTGGTACCCTCTTAAGGTTCAAAACCTACATTTTTTGACACCTAACATATTGGAAACTCTACTAGGGAGTAATTCAGAATCTTTTTTGAAGACCATTTCATCATAGAGTCACAAAAGTCTTTGCATTGTGTAGTTACACCCTTAGATAATTGAGTAGGGGATTTCGCAAGGGTAAACCAAGAAAATTTTCAAAATCCATTTTCCTACTTTTGGAAAAATTAGGTGGTGACTTTGTTAAAAACTCGATGAAGAATACAAAAAAAGTAGTTTGAAACTACAACATTGCCAGTTAGAAATAAAGATCACAAGTTGAAGCATGTATAGCAATTATTCTTTGCTCCATACACATTATGGTACAATTGAGAATTTCAGCAATGGAAGCAATGCTTATTATACACAACAAAACAATTTTACACCACAAGCCTCAAATCACACAAATTCCTATCATGTCCCTCTTGAATACAACCAACATGTCTCGCATTATCAATATCAAGCCCCTAATCAAAATAGTCAGAAATGCCAACCATGTCCACAAATAAACATGTATGTCTCAGACCTTTATGGACTGTTGAATCTCAATAATATCTTAGGTTACCCACATCCCATCCATTTGGATGTAAAACATTTTTTTCCAAAATTTAAGGGATATGAATCAAGAAGTGTGCACTTACAACAATTCATTGATTTAATGATGAATTATCAAATTAGTGAAGAGGGTGTTATCATGAGACTCTTTGTTATAAAATTAGAAGATCTTGTTGAATATTGGTTTTCCACCTTGCCTACACATTCCATAACTTCATGGGATGAACTTGCAAATAAGTTCATGCATTATTTTAAGGACAAAGATGATGAGTATGCACATATTCAAGAAAGAGGTCAAGATATCTTAGATTCATTTTTTTTCATAAGAATACATGAAGGAGAATCAACATGCTCCTTACTCAACAAAATATTGAAAATTTATTTGAAAATACCTTTTCATCTTCTACCCGATGATCCCATGCTCACTGAGCAATTCAGGAGAATATATGACCCTGATTTAGTTCGTTGTTCTAATTCATCAAATCCAACTATTCTTGGGGAGTTGTGGCTATGGATAATCATGCATGAGCATGCTAGCAATGTTAAATCTAATAACACAGAGAATGGTATGGATAAATATGGTGAAACTGATCAAACAATGCAGCCAACAAAAGAAACATGTGCAAGTGAAATTCCCAATGATGATATTTTATATTTGAATAAAGATGAAATTATTGAAGACCAATCTTCCACCTTGGAGGATGATTGTAGTATTGAATATGTTTTTGGAAACAAACCGCCTGAGGAATATATCAGCCATGATTCAGATGAAGTGGAGGTGCAACCATGTATGCATTGACATAGCATTGCCAACAATAAATTAAAAGCTGAAATAAAAGAAAATAGTATGCCCTACAACAATGAAGAAGGCAATGATTTTGATCAGTCCATAAAGGATGGGTATGCAAGTGAAAATAATTTCTATGATAGCTTGCATAATGAGGATGGAGATATAGAAGTTCTCTCTTGCATACCAAATTATGACTGTGAGAATACTACATATTATAAAGAATCCATTGAAAATTTATATTTTGGTGAGAAACCTATGGATTTTGATTTGCAAATAAATGGTTCTTCCAATTTTAGTGGAGATCAAGAGGAAGAAGAAGCAATTCCATTTTACAGTGAAAAAATAATACATCTAGTTGCAATCAGGTACCATAGTGATAAAATTGATGAAGAAGAAATTTGTACACATGAAAATGATTTTCATTTTTTTTCAAACCCATTGTATGATGAAAAGATAGAAGAAAATCAGATGAAATTTTTCCAAGGTATTCCAAAACATGAATTTCATGTGTATTCAAATCCACTTTATGATGAGGATGAATAATTTTTTGATAATCAGGATGGTGTATCAATTTGTGAAGCAAATGAATATGAAATAAATGCATCTGAATTACCATTTTTTGATGATGAAAAAAGTGAAGAATACATCAGCAATAAGATGGATGAAGAGGCATGTTCACTTAGTAGTGAACAAATTTTAGATTTACTAACAATTGGATATCAAAGATATACACATGGGGATGATTTGGAAGTTTCGTGTCCAACATGTATTTACTTTAACAATGAAAGTATGTTGTATGAAAATGATGAGAAAACTCTTGAAGTTGATCAAGATCCTATGTCTATCCCTACTCAAGAGGACATATATAAATCAAAATTGGAGATCTTTGAGAAATATATTGGTTTGCATATCAAGGATGTTGAATTTTCAACATTGATTAATTCAAGTGATCATAATGATGACTGTATGGATCAGAAATTTGCAATTAGTGACATAGGAGAAATAGAAAAAGTTTTAGATCTAATTGTCTCAGAAGATGTTGATGTGGCAGATTTCCCAGACCCATGTGAGAAGCATTCAGATGATGGAGTGAGCGGCATGAATGAGTCTAATTGTTTTCCTTCCCATGCACTTGGAACTCCTTTTTTTAGTTTGCATCAATGGCCTCATGATGATTTCATATTTATTATGCAAACTTATGATAAAATCAAACCATGTAACCTCAGCTATATGGTTAACAGTGAATGTTTTCAATTTTCAGATCAACTAGCATATCATTTCATGATGCATGACAATGAAAAGGATAATGAGGAGTGTTGCATTAAAATTGAATGCCCTTTGCATGATGAAAATGGTCAGAGTTTATCACATGATGAAAATTTTTAGATTATATCTAATCATGAGTTATAGAATGGTGAAAGAGAGATGGAAAAATTTGAACATAGTGCCATTTTGAAAGTTCCCAATGAAAGTGGATATAGCAGCGCATACTTCATGAAATTTTTCATGTGGAACTTGATGAATTCAAACCAAAATAAGGTATATGATAGTAGAAAATAGGGGCCTTTCCTTTTGAGTTCCCTTGAGCCATCAATTGTGGTGTGATTTTTCAAATCATACCAATTGAAGGTAGAGGAGTTTGATTTTGTTGCCCAATGAGTAAGGTATTCGATCTGCTCTACAAAGGTCTAGATTCTTGATATGCCCAAAAGAGGAATACATTCCTAGATGGAGCCACTGTTGGAGCCTAAAATTTCATACACATTTTGGAAAAATTTAGGGCTCTCATAATGGAAAATTTGATTTCAACAACCAAAAGTACACTGATGAAAACTACACTAAAAGCCTATTTTGAAGAATCATAATTTCAAACCGATCCAGCTTCATGCCAAATCACTTCACAAAAATGTTCACATACCATATGAAAGTCTTTCCACCTGATCTTAGCTTCCCATGAGCTAATTTGACGAAGTTTTGAAACACCAAATTGAAAGGTTCAGAAAAGGTTTGTTGTTTACACACAGTAAAATCTATCAAAGAGACCAACTTTGGAGACCAACATTTATCAACTAAAAGATTTTCATGAAAAACTAGTTGGCATTTAAGATTCTTCCCACCTCAAGCTACCTTCATGCCAATTTTTAGATCCTTCATACCTCATTTGGTATTTCTTTTAAATCAAAACCAAATGGAATTTGCACAATTTTTTTGATTGCATTCCCAAAAAAGGTCCATAGAGGACACTTTAACATCCAATATCTTGTGAAGGATGAGGTTTGGTGAAAAAATATTTTGCACACTTGTTCATTTGATTTAAGTGAACTAATATCCAAGATTCTAGTTTCTCATAATTAGATTAAATATTATTTCAAGGAGGCAAGTTGATGAGTTTCAGTTGGGTTTGACAGGAGAAGTTTTTAGACAAGGCTAAGTGAGCAACTTTGAACATTGACAGTATGCAATCATGATAAGTTCATTCCAATCCATTTGACACATGTTCCCCTATCATAATTCAACATGTTGGTGAATTTTCATGGCTCCATGATAATTTTTGGTAATTTTTTCAGAGTGATTTTGGAGTCTATTTCACTTATTTTGTCACAATACAAAATGTTAGAAAGCAAAATCTTGACAAATACCCACTTCAATTTTTTCATCCCAAATCCATATAAATAGACAACTACATGTATTTTTCCAAAGAAAATATAGAATCGACATGGTATCTAAGGAGACTTTACTTCATAAAATTGGAAGATGTAGATCAAGCAAAGAATTGTAAGAAATTCACAAAGCATTATAATAGTATGCTTGATCTAGTTCAAAGTGCATGACATGATATAGATGATATGGATGAGGAAACACAAGAAAATGAAACTGAACATGTCAAAAATATCCCCATCTATTAAAGGCCCTTAATATTGATGAATATGCTAGAAGTGTGGAAGAGCAGACAACCAATAAAAAGTGGGAAACCTTTTGTGGAACAAAAATTAAATTGTTACATGGATTTGAGGATTGATGATCACCATATAAAGAGCCATTCCAGGATAAGAAATTTTGTTTGCTAACTAAGGAAAATGAAGGGGCCCTTTAAAAGGGGAAGATCATATGTGCAACTTCATGTAGAGTCTTAAATAATCATATAAAGATCAGGCTTGACAAGAATCATAATGAAGGAAGAACTTTCTCATGATATAGATATAGATCTAATAGAAAAGGTTGCATAAGGCAACAACCTTTCCTAATAGGGAAACATCCTCATAGTTGCTTGTGGCATGGGGGAGGTAATGCAATAGATTGAGAGGTCTTGATGACTACCCGCATGCTTCACATTCTAGTGAAGATAAACGGTATACAAATTTAAGGTGGAAAAAAACTTGATCAATAGTGACTGCATTCTCTAGTAGCCTAGTCTTCATGAAATTTCCATCGAGCAGTATAGGATAAAGTCATGCCATATTGAAATTGAACCTTTGTTGCAATGCCAATTATGATGAAAACAAGAAACATAGCTTGGAAGATGTTAGTATCGATACCAATGCTATTAGAGGAAAATTGAAATCGTTGAATGCATTTTTATGGGACTGCCATGAGGAATTATCCTCTCTCTCTTCTTGAAGAACATGCATCTTGGAGGATTCAAATGATCAATTGGTAACAAGATAATCTAGATGCACTAATGAATGCATTGTATTCAAAGGAATACTCTCTGCTTGTATAGATCTCATGCAAAATTATAGCTCTATTATAGTTTAGCTCAACAAGAAGTTGAACGATGAAATATCAAAGGGACATCCATTGAAGCAAAGAGGATAGAGGAATGCTATTAGATTTTATGAATTCAAAATCATGGAAGCATGCACACAAACGTGAGTTGCTTGATAGAATGATCCATTAAGCACAGATATGCACAACATGAACCTATTAAAAGGACTTCCCAGACATTCAATCAAGCACACTTTGCTAGTGTAAAAATGAACCTTCATTCTTAGCCAATGTCCTCCCTGTTTGTGCTTGAATGGGATCTTTACAATAGAGATGAATTTTCCCAAAAATACAATGGCCAGATGTTGTAGTTGCAAGCACCCTGATAGATATATATGTAAAATGTGGAATCATGTAAAAGGCACACAAGTTGCTTTGAATGAAGGCTCAAATTAGATATGCTCATCGAGAAGCTTGTTGAATTTGGAGTCTTAGTGAACCAGAGAACATAATTGTTTTTCTTGAATAGATTGGGGAGAGGAGCAAAAGATTCGAATCACTACACAAGCCAAGCTAAAATCCCTAAATTCCTTTAGAGAGACAATACCACATCAGATGGGCTCTCAACACGGTCTCCTCGGTAAGCCGATGAAGCAAGTTACTATAGACATATCAAGGCGAATAACATACATTAGCGAGACACATTTTATTGTCCCCTTGATAGCCTGAGAAGTAGAACATTGAACAGAGAAGCCAATATCATGGAGATAAAAGTGTAAGTCCCCCTAATAGAGTGAAATGTGTGAAAAGGAAAACAAGGATTAAATAAAAATTTCATCGCACGATTATAGTAATATTCATGTACAAAATATAAAGTGCATTTCACCGAGGGCATTAGTTATTTTATTCGAAGAACGTAGTGAAAATAAATACAGGTAAATGCAAGATGAGATATTTTTACCAAGGGAGAGATAATTAATTTACATGGAGAATATTTTAATGATTGAGAGTGAAAATTTTCATGGAGGAAATTAAAAGACAATTTAAAGCCTTGTAATGGGTGATTATTTTTATTCAAAGAGTATTTTACACTGGATGAAGATGCACAAATTAAATACAAAGTGAAATTACCAGCAAAAGGAGATTAACAAAAATTAATTTTCATGGGAAGACAATAGAGATTAAAATTAAATATTTTAATCTCTTGAAGATAATTAATTGAATGAAAAAGCTCTAGCAGATGGACGTTTGAAGGTTCATAACCCTAAAAGATGTAATGTATATATGTAAGATGAAATAATCATTAGTCAATAATTAGATGGTAGGTTAGGAAATCATCATCAGTATTAACTTAGATAGGTTCATCCATTAGTATATCATATTCCACTCATCCATTTTCATATTTCAGAAACTTCTCCTATTAATGTATATCTTTTGAAGCAATATAATGGAGAAGACTGTTCAGAATCAGTGATTTATTTCCAGTGTTCAACTATTGTGTTAATATTCATTCCTATATGTTGTTGTGTTATCTCCAAAGTCGTTTTCCTTAATTATTCAAATTTATAAAACTTTCCAAGACACATTTGTTGTTGCTATGTGATTTCATTGATTGGGTTTTGGCTAGAGTGAATTAAATTCCTTTCAAGTAACTCATTTTAATTGGTTCCTACTAGGAATTAAAATCCTTTTAAATTGATTATTTTGATTGGTTTCCCTCAAGTTAAGAATTAAAAATCCTTTCATCAGATCACAGTAATTTGGGAGAATGACACTAAAATTCTTGAAACATCTATAGTAGGAACTAGTCATTAAGCTTTCCATCTACTTTACACCCACATGCCATTGTGAGTAGATTTCCCAGGTGAGAGATCATATTCAAACCTTCAAATTTTCCTTATCATTTAGGTACACCCACCTAGGTTTTGTAGAGTCTAAAGAGTAGGGGGTTGTACCATAGAAAAATGGATCATTAACAATTTCATGGTTATTTAGTTCTTTCTCTTGTGATGTTTGACTAATCTTGTTTTGATTTAATGTTGTAATGTAACTTCTGCATTCATATTAGGTCCTGAATAGTTAAATTATGATGTCTTGTGAAGGTGTTGTGAACTGTTGTAACACATTTCTACACTTTTATATACTCTTCTCATTACAATTCACCTAAAAAACACATTTTCATCGCTTATCAAGTCCTATTTTAAAGTGTGGTAAATTCTTGTAACAAGATTTCACACTTTTCTAGGCTTTTATCACTATTTACACCTTTCTTATGCTTTATATGACCCCTTTATGAACTCATAAGACTTAATTAAGTGTATTTTTTAATGTAAACTTGAAAAATAACATTAAATGCAAATTAATTCCTGACATCCACTTACAAGCCCAAGGTGGGACCCATTCACCATGGGTGGCGAATGAGTCCCTCTTAGCTCCAAATTCAAAATAATTCAAAATTTCTTTCAGGTTTTATTCAAAAAGAACTTATGTCGGCCTGTGGTGAGGTATTATTAAGTTATTAGGGAATAAGTGTGTATAAATAAGTTTTTTTCTCTTCTCATTTCAACCCCCATTGATTCAAGCATTCATCAAGTTCACTCATTCACTAATTACATTCAAGCATCATTCAATCAAGCAAACATCAAGCATCTTAGAGCAGCCATTGATATAACTTCATATTTCTTCAACAAGGTTGGTGAGTTTAGGACAGTTGCATGTTTTTTATTCATCATTCCTTGCTCATTTCATTTCATTTATTTATTAAGTGTTTGATTACCAAAGTGGGATTTGACCAAGGCAAATCCCTATACCCTAAACCTTAACCATTTTTCCCCTTTTCCATGTGTGTTTGTAGACTTTTGTATGTTGATTTGTCAAGCAATTAGGTGTTAAAAGGTGGTCAAAAAGTCAACAAAGTGTTTCAAGTCAACTAAACCCTATTTCAAGCTTTTAGACAATGTACAATCCATTTTTTGTATATTTGACTCTATCAACCCGACAAGAAGACAAGTATAGATCTGGAGCTACATAATTGACCTTTGATTTCATAGATTTTTTGAGGAGGACTGATTCACCATTAGTGGCAAATGAGTCCCACCTTAGGGCTAAACAAGTTGATTTTGTCAGAACCCAATTCCTGACAGTCATAAAGTAGTTTCAGGTGTTTTTTTAGTAATAGGACTAATTTGCCATCAATGGCGAATCAGTCCCACTGACATCGTGATTTATAGTGATTTCTACCAATTTTCTAATTTGCCATCAATGGCGAATCAGTCCCACTGACATTGTGATTTATAGTGATTTCGACCAATTTTCAAAGCTTTCCAAATTCAACTTTCAATTCCCAAGTGCATTATGTTCAGCCTCTTTCAGTCTTGTTTATGTTTGTTCATGTTTAATTCAGTCTTGCATACCTCATTGTGTTTTCAAACAATGCAAATTTCATTAGGTTTGCATTCTTAATCAATCAATTTTATTTCCTAGTTGCACTTAGATCATTCCATTTATTCATAATTCTATCTTACATTCCTTTATTTGAGTGAACCACCTCAATTTTTGGGTTCTATCTCTCTCCTTTTAGGTGAAAGATCCTAAGAGTGCAAGAGAAGTCCATAGCAACCAACAAAATTGATGGTTCATTTTGGTGAACTTACATATTGAACACATTATCTTTCTAATTTCAATTCCATCTTGCATCCTAGGTTTCCTTTGCATCAATATTCAATTAGGTTTTGCTTTGTTTCTGCATCCTAGGATTTCTAAAATTGCATTAGTGAAAGAATCATTTAGACTTTAGTTTTACATATTAAATCATTAAAAACTAAAAATCAGTATTTTCATCTTCATTTTGCATCTGAAAAGCATTGAAATCATTTTAAATCTTCTGAAAAACATAAAAAAATCCATACCTAGACTCATTCGCTACCCTAGGTGAATCAGTCCAATAGCATTTTTTGCAGTAAATTTTTGGCATTTTCATAGTTTTTCCTACATTTCTGTTTCCTGTTACTGCCTTCTTGTTTCAAAATTTAGGTCATTAGCATTTTATTATTCCTAGTTTTCATTTGCATTCACCCCATATTTTGTGGTACTTGTATGCATGTTTGGTTCCCTATTGATAATACTTTACAAAGTTCTAGACTCATGGCTTCCCATGAAAGCACTTTCATTGTGGACCTTGGGATCTCAAGAGAACCTACTCCTAGTATGGACAATGGTGCATTAGGAATGGATACTACCACTACTACACCTTTACCTTCACATCCCATGCATGTTGACACACAAACTAGTTCCATTCTGCAAGAATAAAGTCATTAGTATTCATGAGGATTTTGCACATTTACAACAAGATTTAAGTCTTGAAAACATTTCCACCACTGCTATACCTTTCATAGAAAACCTTCATCGCTTGATTGAAAGTGATGATGGATTACAAGTTACGAAAATAATTGCTGAGATATACAACAAACATGTTCCTTCCATATCTCAATCAACAAACATTGTTGTGAGCCAAGGAGGATCTCACATTCCTCATCCTTCAACCATAGTATCCATACTCACCTATACCACTCCTCAAGTTACAACAACCATGCAATAGGTTATTCATGTGACTCCTTTCACTATTCCAACTAGCATTCCTAGTTCTTTTGTGGCATTGAATGTTCCATCTTCTACCTTCACCCCTCTTAGCGTCCCCTTCACTTCTCCTAGCATTACATACACTCCATCACCATTCTCTCTTCCACCTCATACCACTTACACCAACCCCATCATTACACAACTCTTTAACACTATTTCATCCATGCAACAACAAATGTCCACCATTAGCCAAAGTCAAAATGCTCCACCCACATATCATGTCCATAGTAGCCCATTATCTCTAGAGATCTTACAAACACAAATGCCACAGGGAATTGAGATGCCTATGTTTGAGAAGTACGAAGATAAAGGAGACCTTACTAATCATGTAAATTCCTATACAACATTGTGCAGTTATTTTGTCCTTGACGATAAACTATTAGCCAAACTTTTTCCTAGGACCTTAAAGGACATTGCACTGAGTGGTTCTCAAACTTACGTAATCATTCAATCTGATCATTTAATGAACTTGTGGATTCCTTTATAAGTAATTTCCAAGTCCATATGACTCCCAAAAAGGAAATTGTTGATTTAATGAGATGTAAACAAAACACAAATGAAAAAGTAATTGATTTCATTTCACGTTATCAGTCATTGTATGCTCAAATTGATGTCAAGATTCTTGATTCACATCTCCAAGAGATGTTTATCAAAAACTTGAACACTCCCCTTCAAGATAAGTTAACTATGATGAAATTTCCTTCGTGCATGAATTTATGCACAACCCTTTGTGACTATCACAACTTAGTTACTAGTCATGACTAAAAATCCACTTCTAACCAAGCTGAGAAGTTTGAACAAAGCAACCAAATTAATGTACAAAACTTTAAAAAACCAAATAGTGGCTTCTTACAGTTCAATCCACTTCCTCTGCAACCAATCCAACCTATTCAAAGTCAAGTGGCCATTGTTAAATCAGCGGTGCCCTTTACCTATGGGGACCCCAAGAGACAATTTACCCCCTTACCCAATAGTCTCCATAACACAATGAATCAATTGCTCCAACAATAGATAATCACTTTTCCTACCGTTAAACCATTTGATACCACCAAGCCTTTACCACCCACCTTTAAACAAAATTCTTATTGTCATTTTCATCACCAAACGATGTAAGCGTTTCAAACACTTAGTTCAAGACTTCATTGATTCTAGTCATTTGTCCATTGCAGGTGTCAATAATCAAGGCAATAAGTCTATTGCACCCCCTAATCAAAATTTACAAAATTTTACCAACCCTATGCCTAAACACAATGTTCCATTTGTCAAGGCTAGTGAACCTTCAAACACTCATGTGATGAACATTGATACCAATAATGAACAACATGTTATTACTCCAAATGTTACCCAAGTTTTAATCCAATGGATGAACTTGTGGGTACATTAGATGTTGTCCCTCATAAGGGCCCAACCAAAAAATCTCTTGATATTAATTTTTCTTCTCATGACATACTGAAAAAGCTTCTTGATGGTCCTCTTTACATAACCGACAGAATCTATGATAAGACCACCAATGGGATATTAATAGATCCCATCGGTGGCAAGAATGTGATCACAAAATAATTCTTAGTGTTACATGATCTCTATCAAGATGATCATAATAAACCAACTGCATGGATTAAAACACATACTAGTTTTGCATGCCCTACGATCAAATCGATCATACTCCCATTACAGATAGGACCCAAAAATTTGGATGTAACATTTCTATTATTCCACAATCAGACCAGTTTTTTCTGTGGCTAGGTCATCCTTATCTTTGCTCAATGAGAGTTGTTCCTTTAGTGGTTCACAAATGTTTGAAGTTTCCACATGGAAATGAGATATTTACCATACACCATAGTGGCTGTAATCCATTGTCCTCTAAAGGTAATTTTTCCTTAGAAGCCTTTTAGCATGAACCTATGGAACCCATCACCCCTCAAAAAGACTTCTTTTTCATTACCTATCAAAATTTCAAAGCCAAAGAAATAGCCAAGTTGTCTCTTCATCACATATCCCTGTCCACTTCCACTACTTCTATCCTTGATGAGACCATGCTTTAGCCTGAGTCTGAAGTTGAACAAACAATACAACCTCATGAGCAACCAACCATAGAAACTTCCCCTTCATCGTTTAAACACCCAAGAGATGATGAAACCAATCCTATCATGCCTCCTTGCATTAAACAAGTTTATAAAGCCAAAGCAAAAGTGATTGACCCATCTTCCTCAGTTTCTTCTCTTCTTCCCCCTTTCGAAGAAAAGGAACCTATGGTGGATCAACCCACTCTTACACCTCAACAGCTTCAAAATAAAATTAAAAGAAACTATGGTGCTAGGGAGCATAGGCATCGCCGTTGTCTCCTTTCTTGTCAAATGCAAACCAAAAATAACAAAGAAAATTAGCCTCTACCTTCGAAAAAGCAATAACTGATCACCCTACTCCTCTTGACCTGCCACAAGATAGTATGATACAACCATCACAACAAAATGATCAGATACAACAACCACAACTCCTAATACACCCTTCCTTGGAAATTACTCTTCTTCCTCCCATTGTGATTAGCCTCGATGATGATGATGAGGAGGAGGAGATCACTAAAATAGATGAAGAAGTGCATAATGATCTAGAAACTCTTTATTTTCATCATCCATGAGATTAAATGATAAATTTTCTACACCAAGTGAAGAACTTGGCACTTCCCCTAGTTCGACACTTGCAATTCATCCTTTGGATAGTCAACCTCCCTCACAATATACTAAACATGATTGGGAGGTGGATGACTTGTTAGATGGTTGACTTTCAGTCACCTTGCTAGCCTTTTCACCTTTTTCTTTTCTTTAGTGTGCTTGTATGTGTGTATCGTGTTCCCCCATACTATGTGTTTGATGTTCTCTCTCTTTATGCACTTCCTCTATTTGTACCTCTACTCTTTTATATGTCGTACATCACCTTTCACTTTTTGTTTTTTCCTTTTGGGGATGACACAAATCATTGAGACTCCCTATGTCTCTTCCATGTTGACCCAAAAGGTCCCTTTTCCTTTTCCTTTTTTATCTTTTCTTGTGTTTTTCTTTTGGGGATCATGCAAGGCATTGAGACTGAAATGTCTCCTTCATGTTGACCCAAAAGCTTTTTCCTTTTCTTTCTCCTTTTTTTTGTTTTCTTTTCACTTTCTCTTTTCATTTTGGGGATGATGCAAAGCATTGAGACCACAATGCCTCTTCCATGTTGACCCAAAATGGACTTTATTTTTCTTTTGTTTTTGCTCTCCTTGTGTCATTTTTCTAGTTCTATGTGCTTCGGGGAATGATGATAGTTCTGAGCTCTTTAATCAAAACATTGCAGCAATGGACATACTAACCCAAAATTCATAGATCCCTTATGTATTTGGTGTGTTCTTTTATGGGGGGAAACCCTCATTTATTTTGTTATCTTTTTCGTTTACATGATCTACAACCTTACTTCAAACCATATGACTTGGCATAGGGGCTTTCCAATTTGGCTCTCATGTCTTGTTTCCTTTTTTCATTTTCCCTTTGTTACTTTAAAGTAATTGCTCCTAGAACAATGTGTAGCAATTCTTTTAAAGTGGGGGGCATACATGGGCATCATTTCATTTGCATTCTTGGTTCTTAGTGCAGCCTTGTCACCTCATACGATGCATTCGTCACTTTGTGGATGACATTGGGTGTGATGTCCTTCATAAGTGTGATATATCTTAGCATATTACATTCCTCTTAGTGCCCTGATGCGATGCACTACATCCCCTAAGTTGTGAATATTATATTCTTTGATTGGTCCTCTCTTGGAGACATTAGACACAATGTTCCCTCAATGATAGACCTTGAATGAACTTAACAAGACTCTTTTGAACATATTTTGTATTTTACATTTTTGCATTTTACATTTTACATCTTTGCTACCTTGCATAACGTAACTTGCATGCCTGTGGTACCTTGCTCTTTGTTCATGGGTTCTAAACATACGAAGCTTTGTTTGTCTCATGAAGCACAAACCAATTTTTTTTCCTTTTTGGCAGCTTATTAAAGTTATTAGGAGGTATAACTTTTATATGGTTCAATGGGAAGCCCATTCAGTGGCACAAATTTCCCCATATCCACCTATGTGTTTGTGAGTGCATACCAACTAGCGTATGTTCTTACCTTTTGGGTCTTCTCACTTGGCAGACTGCCATTACTTTCATCACCCCAGAGTGAATATCCATTCTCTTGTTCTCAGAAATAGCCTAGATCTAATCCATAACTAGTTGGACAAATGATTGAAGCTTGATCCAATTATCCCTTTTCTTCTTCTATTTCACATGTGTGTTCATTTGTTCTTATGTTTAGTCTGACATGGGATCTTCATCCTGTGGACTTGATCATCCCTCTTGATCATTTTCATTCCATCTTTCTAACATAAGTGCATTTAGATCCTTCTTGATATACATGGCTACTTTAGTGTGAATTTGAAGCAAGTTCATCCTCTTACTAAAGTGGGGGCTAAATGTACCATAGAAAAATGGATCATTGACATTTTCATGGTTATTTAGGTCTTTCTCTTGTGATGTTTGACTTATCTTGCTTTGATTTATGTTGTAATGTAACTTTTGTGTTCACATTAGGTCTAAAATATTTAAATTATGATATCTTGTGAAGGTGTTGTGAAGTGTTGTAAAACATTTCTACACTTTTCTAGACTCTTCTCACTACAATTCACCTAAAAATCACCTTTTCATCACTTATCAAGTCCTATTTTAAAGTGTTGTAAAGTCTTGTAACAAGGTTTCACACTTTTCTGGGCTTTTTATCACTATTTACACCTTTCTTATGCTTTATATGACCCCTTTGTGCACTCATAAGACTTAATTAAGTGTATTTTTGAATGTAAACATAAAAAATAACATTAAATGCAACTTAATTCCCAACACCCACTTACAAGCCCAAGGTGGGACCCATTTTCCATGGGTGGCAAATGAGTCCCTCTTGTCTCCAAATTCAAAATAATTCAAAATTCCTTTTGGTTTTTTATTCGAAAAGACCTTATGCCAGCCTGCGATGAGGTATTATTGGGCTATGAGGGAATAAGTGTGTATAAATAAGTGTTTTTCTTATCATTTGAACCCCCATTCATTCAATCATTTATCAAGTTCACTCATTCACTAATTACATTCAAGCATCGTTCAATCAAGCAAACATCAAGCATCTTGGAGTAGCCATTGATATATCTTCAGATTTCTTCAACAAGGTTGGTGAGTTTAGGACACTTTCATGTTGTTTATTCATCATTCCTTGCTCATTTCATTTCATTTCTTTATTAAGGGTTTGATTACCAAAGTGGGATTTGACCAAGGAAAATCCCTATACTTTAACCCTTAACCATTTTTCCCCTTTTGCATGTGTGTTTACAGACTTTTGTATGTATATTTTTCAAGCAATTAGGTGTTGAAAGGTGGTCAACAATTTAACAAAGTGTTTAAAGTCAATTAAACCCTATTTCAAGCTAGGAGACAACCTACAGTCCATTTTCTACAAATTTGACTCTATAAACCTGACAAGAAGACAAGTGCAGATCTAGAGCTATAGAATTGACCTTTGTTTTCATAGATTTTTGGAGGAATACTGATTCACCATCAATGGTGAATGATTCCCACCTTAGGGATGAAAATTTTGATTTTGTCAGAATCTAGTTCCCGACAGTCGGAAAGCAATTTCAAGTGTTTTTGTTAGTAACAAGTCTGATTCACCATCAGTGGAAAATGAGTCCCAATGGTGATTTACAATTATTTCTACCAGTTTTTAGAGCCTTCCAGATTTAGCATTCAATTCCAAGGTGCACTCTATTCAACCTCTTCTAGTTTTGTTTATGTTTGCTCATGTTTTAATTCATTCTTGCATACCTCACTGTGTTTTCAAACATTGCATATTTCATTAGTTTTGTATTCATAATCAATCGATTTCATTGCTTAGTTGCACTTAGATCATTCCATTTAGTCATAATTCCATCTTACATTCCTTTATTTGAGTGAGCCACCTCAATTTTAGGGTTCTATCTCTCTCCTTTTAGGTGAAAGATCTTGAGAGTGCAAGAGAAGTCCATAGCAACCCACAAAATTGTTGGTTCAAGGGTCATCAACTAGATTTACCATGTTCATTAGCCAAAAATGTACTAAGAGATTGGCACCCTTTTAAGGTTCAAAACTTGCATTTTTGAGACCTAACAATTAGGAAAATGCATAGGTTTGAAAAATGAGTCAAAGTCCAATAATGTTTTATAACTTAGCTAAAGACTAAAAAATACACCCCCTTTTCTTATAAGTACTTAGAACATAATTTTTTAAAGAGGGGCAAAAAATCAATGGTAATAGCTGGCTCTAACTAGGGACAATGACTGCTAAGGATGAAGACATGAACCTAGACTCAAAATTTAGGACTACCATTTTCTTATCCATTGGGAAATAGAGTCAAGATTAAAATTAAAGGATTAGACACAACAAAAATGGGACATGCACCAAAAACAAAGCAAAGAAAACAATTCACAAAGGTAGGAGACTCCTACCGAAAATGGAAGAAAAGAAAACTATTATACATATCTGTTAACAAGATGAGAAAAATATGACCCTCGATGTTTAAGACCAACATAAACACATCCCAAAAGTACCCTTAAAAACATAAATTGGAAAGTGGAAAGACTTATGTGATAAAGAAGTGTTATGACTCCTCATTTGAATATTTGAATAAGTCATTGAATAAAAAAATCCTAGGTCCTTTCTTTTTTCAATTTGCTAATCACCTCAGCTTTAAGAGTAGTGATTTGGGTAATGAGGATAGAGTTACCAATGCACCATATAATGGATGAAACATAATAGGTCTCATTCTCTTAATTAAGTGCAATTGGTCTATCAGACATAATAAATTCTTCCAAGATTTGAGAATCATATGTAACTCTAGAATCATTAACTTCACCTTTTGCTTACATATGAACATGACCTTTATTAGAAGTTATGAGTTTGTGCATGAACATCTAACGATTCTTTTGTTGCATCCTTGTTGACACACACTTATCTTCTTACTTTTCTTTGTCAAGTATCACTCCCTGGAGTGAATTATTCTTTCTCCCTTTCCATTCTTGAAGAAGGAATCTATATAACTTTGGGCTTCAAGAAATCGTTCTCTTGAATCTCTCTCTTTCCTTAAGTAATATCAGGAATAAGAGACTACTTCATATCTTTCTGAATGGTGATATCAAGATACATGCTATCATGACTATAAAACTCATCATCACAATCTAAATCATCAGAATCCTCATTCTCTATCCCTAAAAGTTCAACTTTGCTTGCATCTCTAACTATGTTAGTTGCAGGAGTCCCAATAGTTGTGGAGGAACCAGATTCGAAAGATCAGTTTGGGGTGATTCATCATTACTCAAAACATTAAGCACTTCCCTTGGAAGGAGATTCAAAATGGACACGATCCCACTTCCCAACTCATGGTGCCTTGCCATTTCTTCCTCAATCGTCATAGCTTCAATTTTTACCACCTCAAATCCAAATACACCTCTTCTGCTTAGGATGAAATGAATTCCTAGAGGCAAAGCATGCATAAGAGTGGCTACTAGATTAGTTTCACTTGGCCTACTAGAACAAAAAATTTGATTCAAAATCCTGATGAATCTATCAATAAAACTCATAATACTTTCAATCTCATTCCTTTGAATATCAAAGAGAGCTCTCAAATGAGTTCTTATGTGACCACAACCTTAAATCTCTCAAGAAAATTATCTTTGAGAGTATTCCAATTCGTAATGCTTCCCTTTGCAAGTTGCATGAACCATTTTGTTGCCCGACCTTTAGAGATGCAATAAAAAGGTGAATGAATACATTTTCTTCATCAATACCGAAGGAAGCACAAGAATTAACAAAAACATGCAAATGGTCTTTGAGGTCATGTGCATTTTCTCCAATGAACACATGGAAATGTTCCCTAAACCCTTTAGGAAGCAAGGGAAAACTTGGCATTGCTAAGGGACCAAAAATGGTTCCCCAAGGCTGGAATGATGAAGAGGCCATCAAAATAAATTATAGCTGGGATGTATGGGTTCTTTTTGAAATATAGTCACCAATCCTGATAGAGATAGTTTTGAGTTTCAACAATCAATTTAGTGGTGGCACTCTTTGAGTTGGTGGTAGGTTTTGGTTCTAGTTGGGATGAGGTGGCCGATTAGGATAATGAACACTTTCAATTCTTGAAAACCTTTCCACCATAGGTCCAAGCATGAGTTTTGTCATTTCTTCTTCTTCTTCAAGCACCAAAATCACACATATATTCTTTCACACTTCTTTGTATCACCACATGTGTATTTAGCTGAGAGATGATGTCTTGTTCTAATGTAACCAAATATAATCTCGGCTACAACACATGAAAGATACATTCATGTGGTAACACCATCTCTTCTCATCATAAAATGACAACTCAAATAAATTCCTCAATAAACCAAAGATTATGATTGCATAAAAATGATTATTTCTTCATTTAATCCCCAACAAAGCTGCCAAAAATCTATTAGTGAATATATTTTCCTTTATAAAATGAACACATTTGACTCTATAACACCCAAGAAATACAAAATTAACTCACAATAGTTGGAGAGATTATCATTGGATTGATAATCTTCCTCTGAATTTTGATTGAGGTACAACTCCCTCTTTTAATATATTTTTTGGATTTTTTAAATATATAAATTGGGGTTTGTGCTTTATCAGAAAGTAGGAAAGGAAAAATAACACTATCTCATAGCCATGACACAAATGGGAAAATCAATGGTGAAATTAACTAATACTGAAATGAAATGATTGCAAAATGATCAGTATCATGACTCACAAATCAGACTACTAACACTTGCTGACTCAACTCGGTACAATTCCAACCATCTATTATAAATAAAAGAACCAAATGTCACTAAACATCAAATTCTCACAAGAAAGGTATATTTAAATGGTTTTAAAAGCTCACAGACTTTCTCACAAACATTAACATTTAATTCAAATTACTGCACACAGATAATAACATTCATAAAAAAATGAATTGAAACTATAAAATTTGATTCTTTATTAAGATTGATTCACTCATGCATCACAGTGAAAGGGGGATCAAAATGTCAGACCCTTGCAATGTCAAAAAATAACATGTTTAAACATTTTCAATTTGTAAACAATTAAGGTTTCTCAGAATGGCTTCTTGGTTATTAACTACTACTTAGTCAAATAAAGTTGGTCGAAAATCAATTAATTTTGTCAGATTATGAAAATTCCCCTCATTTATTTCTATTTTTTGGGATTTTTATGATTACATCTCATTTCCCAATTGATAGAATAGGAGGATGAATCGTCACTTAACCTAAACAAACCACATGGATTTACTTTGTGTGAAATGATTGCCACTTTAACTTCTCTATGACTATTGGCATGCCACCTAGATCATTATGTGCAATTCTTTAAATGTTGAGGATTGTTTGAATCCAATTTACAAGATCTCCATCCCATCACCATACTTGAATTAATTAGGTTGAAGCAATTTGTGTGTACTTCGACATTTATTGCTTCAAACAAAGCTCCATCATTTTTCCCCTATCACTCTATAAATCCTACTCTTCCCTATTCATTCTACATAATGTTAGTTAAATCTTTAAGCATGTGGAGCTTGTCAAGTGAGGTTGTTATGGAGAGTGACTTCATAATAGTAGAAGGCATTGAGTGCAGTGTTGTTCACAAGCTAGTGCAAGATCAACTAAAAAAAGTATTTTTTATCCGCAGTGATGTGGAGGAAGAAGTCATTTGTAAGGTGATTGGTGAGAAATTCCTAGTGCAAGTGTATGTTAATAATGCCACACTGCTTGAGAAAATTTTTCTTTATATAATATTGTATGAAATTTTGGTCAGTTTGGATGGGCTTTGTGGGCTACCAAGCATTTGGTTTTTCCACGGTACATGTAGAGTGTTGAAGATGTGCTGAGAGGGATTTTTTTTCACCCTCATGTGGGTCTGATTGGTGATGGTATATGTATCTCCTATGATCTATGAACTGAGAGGGTCAACCAAGCCATTACTCTGATGTGCATTGGCCTTGAAAGCAACATGGAGACATTCACTCACTATGTGGAGTATAATGAGAATATTTTCTCTCCTACACAAATTAAGTGAATGCAAGAGGTGATCAAGGCCATCTGAGTCATCATATTTACCCTTTGCATTTGAAATACCTTATTGTGGAATCACCCCCTTTTTTGGCAATGTAATATGAAATTTTGTAGATACATATAAATAAATATATATATATATATCTTTTTGGCTTTTTAATTACTTTGCATCACGTAGATCTTTATCTATTTGAAATTTCCTGTAATTTTAACTATATGCTCATGGAAATGTATGAAAATTGTGTTTCTCTATGAGAAATTTTATTTTTATGTAATTTCATCCCCATAAATGAAAATATTTGAGCCCCAAATGTACCGATAAATGCCTCTGGATGGGTTCTAGAAAAGCATCAGAGTCCGCTAGTGTTAAAGAAACTTTCTTGTATGCCACCCCAAAGAATGAACTCATTACTTTGATTTGTCCCTTATTCTTTATGTGAACGGCTTTGAAAAGATCATAAGAACTTAATGAATAATGTTAGAAAAAATAAATGAATTTTAAAAACCCTATTGGAATCAACAAAGGTTTTTAAACTCTATAAAGTTCAACCCACTTTTTCCACTTCACCCATTTAACTCTTGATAATAACATACGTTCACAACCTTTGGGTCCCATCGATAGACTTTTGATCTTTACAGTGATGGTCATCGGGAAAATACATAGGTTTGAAAAATGAATCAAAGTTTGATATAGTAAATACAAATTAGCTAAAGACCAAAAAATACACCCCCTTTCCTTATAAGTACTAGAAGGGAATTTTTAAAAGAGGGGCTAAAAATCCATGGTAACACCTTCAGAGGTGGAACCTAAAACAATGATTGAGGCATGTAAAGATGAGAACTAGATCAAGGCTATGAAAGAGGATTTGGAACATATTGAGAAGAATCCAACATGAGAATTGGTCTCAAGACTTGCAAATAAGAATATGATAGGAACGAAATGGGTTTTTAGGAACAAATTGAATGAAGATGGGAATTTTGTCAAAAACAAGGCCAGACTTGTGTGTAAGGGCTACTCACAAGTAGAAGGAATAGATTTTTATGAGATTTTTTCTTTGGTGAAAAGTATGGAAGGAATTAGAATGTTTTTGGCTTTTGCAACACATAAAGACTTCAAAGTATATCAGATGGATGTAAGTCTATGTTCTTGAATAGTGGGTTGGAAGAAGAGGTATACATTGAACAATCAAAAGGAATTTAGTTCTTAGATGATACTAATATGGTCTATAGGTTGAATAAGGAATTTTATGGACTCAAATAAGCTCCTATAGCTTCGTATGCAAGGTTAGATAAGTACTTCTTGCAGCAAGGGTTTAGGAAGGGTACTATAGATAGTAACCTTTACTTCAAGGTTGAGGGAGAATAAATCTTAATTGTGGTAGTGTATGTGGATGAAATTATCATTGGTTGAAATGAAGGTAATTGCAAGAAGTTTTTAGTTGAGATGTAAAAAGGGTTTGAGATGGAAATGTGTGGGGAGATGAATTTCTTCTAGGTTGGATTACAAATCAATCAATTAGAAGAAGGTATTTTCATTTCAAAGTCAAAATATGTCAAGGAAATATTGAAGAAGTTTGGAATGGAGGATTCTAAACCAATATGCACCCCTATGGTTACTTATTTTAAATTGAGAAAAAAATGATGAATCTCCTAAATTTGATTAGAGAAAGTACAAATCAATGATTGGTGGATTTTTATATCTAACTTCTACTAGACCAAATATCATGAATGTGGTCTATCTTGTGGTAAGGTTTCAAGAAGATCCCAGAGAATACCATGTTGTAGCAGTGAAGAAGATATTTAGATACTTGAAGGGCACTCTTGGCTATGGTTTGTGGTATCCTAGGGATACTAATATCTCCTTGAGTTCATACAAAGATGAAAATTGGGTAGGTTGTATAGATGATTGAATAAGTACAAGTGGAGGTTCTTTATTTATTAGAAGCAGATAGGTTTCATGGTTGAGTAAGAGCATGATTTAGTGTCTACTGTAGAGGTAGAGTATATTATATCAACATTATGATCTACATAGGTGTTGTGGATGAAGCAAGCATTGAATGATATTAGAGTATCATATGATGAACCTATTTCTATCTTATGTGATAATGCAAGTGCTATCACTATCTCAAAGAACTTGGTAATGCATTCAGTCTAAAAATATATATCTTTATTCGGTATCACTTTATAAGAGAAGAAATTGTAGAGAATGAGGTGAAGCTAGAATATATTCCTACAAAGGATCAAGTTGCAGATATCTTTGCAAAGTCTCTTCCTAAAGATACTTTTGACTATCTCTGGTGGAAGTAAGGGGTTATTTTCCCTCATTCTTTTAACTAGATGCATAAGTTAGTGCATCTATATAAGTGAGCATTCAAGATATATTCATTGTCTTAGACTAATGTTGAAGGCTACCACTCAAGGGGAGTAGGTAGTAGTGTTATAAGATGGAGCATATTTTGTGCCCCTGAGGGGGAGAGTGTAGAAAAGTGAGTGCAACGCAGTTTCTTGCTAGAATTACAAGTAGTGTCAAAGTTGTGTATGCAGATGCCAAAAGAGAAAACCAAAAAGAAAAAAAATGTATACAGATGATGTTTGAAAAGTGTAGGTGTTTCCCTTTGAATGTTTTCAAAGAGGGAGAGAACAAGAGTTCAATGTAGGAAAGAGAGTTGGATGATTTTATGGCCCTTTTCTATTAATGTCAAAGGGGGAGGGAGTTGGTTGAAAAACCATAGTGCAGAAGAGTATTATAGGAAATAATATGGTTTGAAAAAAATAGTGGGAGAGAATGTTCACAAGAGAATGAGAGACTAAAGAACTCCTTAGGTAGGGGGAGAAGAAGTTTGTGAAGTAGAAGTAAAAGAGAGAGTGAAGAGTGAAAGATGCCCTAGTCAGGGGGAGTGTTTCTTGTTGTCGAGATTTTGTTGGTTTCTTCTTTTGTTGATGGTTTTTCAGAGAGCTCTTGTTTCCATCAATGACAAAGGGGGATATTGTTGCAAGTATGCTATTGGTGTTGTCATTGATGTCAAAAATTGTAGGTGTTGGTAATTGATGTAAATGGTATGAAGAAGGTTGGTGTTATCAAATTATTGTACTAGCATGTATGTGTTGTGGTGTTTTCATTAGTTTTGTCATTTAAGTCTTGATGGATAAGATTTGTAGTTGTAGTTATAGTAAGTTCACTTGGTTTCCAATTGCTTTTGAGAAAATTTGAATAAAAGAGTGTATTGTGACAAAGGTGTGTTCAGTTTTGAGCTCTAGATTTATTCATGGTTAAAGATATGCTTGTGTAATTTGGATATGATGATTAGAGGTGTTTAGAGGTGTTATATCCAGAGTCGGGTTCTAGATCATTCAACAATGACAGTTGTGTTTGATAGTTTGTTTGTCTGTGTAGAAGGTTGTCTAGGAGAAATGAGATTGCTCTACATTTCTCCATAGTGAGGTTTCTTTTCTTGTGGATTTTGGAACGATCTTATATTATTTGTAACTCCCTTCCCTTTAGGTTTTAGGTGTTGAGGTGTTTCGCAAGGTTGGTTAGTAAGTTTTGTTTTGTGGAAATGTGTCTAGTTGCACAGAATGATGGTGTTCTTAGTTTCAAGTGATAGTGGAAGAGTTGCAAAATATTTTGATGATCCCAAAATATTTTAAGATGTTGTGTGGATGTTGTGAAGTGTTGTTGTGTGGTCTATGTGACCTATGAAGCGTGTATGTGGTCACTTGTAGTGTTAGTTCAGGTTTGGTAGACCCGACATGCTAGAACTATTTGTGGAGGTATCCCATGGATTATGTATGTTTTGAGTAGCATGGTGATGTATATTTGGGTTCTAGTTAACCCTTGGTGTGGTTTTCCTTCATTTCTTTCCATTGTAGAGGTGTTTGGCACTGAACTATTTTAGTGTTACATGTTTTAGGTGCATATGTTTCATTAAGTCCAACCTAATTGAGATTGTTTATGTTGTGGATAGTATAAATGTAAGGTGAATTGTTGGAGATGAGTGTGTATCTATATAAGGTGTGTGAAAGATGTGAATTTGATTCAGTGTGCCGATTTGAGTGCAAGCTTAATGTGTATGACTCCAATGCAGTGAGTGGAAGGGACTACATTTTCAGTGTTCTTGAAGTTGCTAGACATAGTGAGCCAAAAGTTGTGAATAGATTAAAGTTTCAGTGGTTGATTTCTCTTGTTTCCTTGAGATAGCGAATCTCTTTGTAACAGTCTTCTTCTCTCTTCTTTCTTTTGGAAAGTGAGTTCTTTTGGTAGTGAGCCTTTCTTCTTTTTTTGGGAAGTGAGCCTAATTATATTTGACCATGTGGTAATTCATATGTGAGCTAATCCTTATTTTTGTTTTTCCCTTCTTGGTTTTTCCTCATAAATCTAGTGTTCTTACATGCTTGGATGTGTTTTCATTACTATTTCATATATTTACATTCTACTAATCCATGATAATGGTTTAATGGTTTGAAAAGATATTGAGGGTATGAATTTTTTAAGTATACAAATGATTCAACCCCCTCTCAATTACTATGCATCTAACAATACTTTCATTTCGTAAACAATTCATCCATAGAGAAATTATCCATATCTTTAGCTTATTCTATTGCTAAAACTTTAAAATAAAATCTTTGTGGGAGAGACCTCAAAACCTTATTTACAATAACCTTATCTTCAATATTTTCATTGAGACCTCTGATTGAATTCACTACCTCATCTACCCTAAGCAAGTATGTTGCAATATTTTCTTCATATTTCATCTTAAGAGTCTCAAAATTTCCTCTATGAGTTTGCAACTTTTCTTGTTTCACTTTATCATCACCCTCATAGATATTATTCACTTTCTCCCAAACTTCTTTTGTAGAAATACAATGCATGAATTTTACTAATTTTGAGTTGGTTAGGCTACATAAAATAGCATTTTGAGCTTTTCCATTTTTTTCACAAGTATTCTTATTAGAAGAGTCAATGGGAGGAGTTGTTGGTGCTTTGTAGCCATCTATAGCAGATTTCCATACATCAAATCCAAGAGAAGTCGAGTAAGTTTCCATTCTTACTTTTTAGAAAGCATAATTAGTTCCATGAAACAAAGGTTCTATGTTTGAATAAGATCCTTCTTGTCCAACCATAGTGTTCTTGAAACCAAATCTACCTTAAGTTAATTAAATTTTTTTTAAGGAACCGTGTTCTCTAATACCAATTTTTGAAAGAGAAACAATACACTAAGAGGGGTTGAATTACTAGGTATGCAAATTTTTACCATATTTAAAAGAGTATAAAAAATTTAATATCACACAAAAAACATCACACATAAAGAAGACACCAAAAATATCTAGAAAACCCAATGTGGGAAAAACCACAGTGAGAATAGCAGCTAGGATCTATTGTCCTAATCCATCCTCACAATAAAATATATTACATATGTTTTTAAAGCACCAACTTATAAGTACTTTGACACCTAAGACAATGTTTTGAGGCACCAAAATCTAGGTACACTGCATACCTAATTATACAATGTTTTGAAACATCAGTTGCCTTATGGTACACTGCACACCTAATTGAGCACCAACTCAAAATTTCTAAGCCACCAACCTCTATAAATTACAAGTTCATATATGTTGATGCTAGTTCTTCTTCAACCTAGAATACACCTTTTCAATTTATTAATTTGGAATCTATACATTTTCTCTTCACCTCGCTTTTCACTCTTATAAAGATCATCACAATGATATATTTTTTTCTATTACAATTTATACTTTGCCACCAACCCAAAAAGCCATGCAATTTAGTGACCTTTGTGAATTCAAATTATTTGTATTTATGTCTCCACTATCCAGAAAAAAGACCAAGTTCTATATTCAACAACTACTCATCGACATTCTGACCATGAGAGTAACTATTTTCTATAGTTACATAAACCCTAACTACTTGTAGTCTCTTGAAACTGTCATTTTTATGATTTTTTAAGAAATATATTTAAATTTGCTTCAACTCTATAACTGCTCATCAAATTTTTTCTTCGGGAAGTATCAATTTTCTCACATTGAATATAGGCCATTCATCTTTCCTTTTACACCATGATCTAATGGTCTCTGTTTAATATACTTTATCTTTAAAACATGAACATTCACTGAATTTCCCTTTGAATATTTATTGTAGATCTATATCACATACTATATACGCTTAGCGCATTTTTGCTTCATGCTTGAAGAATGATATATGCAATGTATAGGAGCTACTTGATGTAATGAATTATTGCCACTTGTCATCATTTCGTTAATTAGCACATGTCTCATTTTCTCTTTTGCATTCTAAAACTCAAGATGTGATGCATATGAACTTTGTGCTGCAATCACCTTTGGACACTTGTCATTGTTCCACATCATCACAATTTTATCCCTATCATAGTTGATCAAAATAGTGATTGATGAGCTCAAAATATGCTCATATTTTGGATGTTATGATAAACTTTTAATGCCTTTACTTTTGTTACTTTATGGCTGTTTAAACTCTGTTGAAACCTTTTTATTGGGGTATCCTGTAGCAAAATACTTTCATATTCCTACAGCTTATTATGTTGACTGGATTACATTTATTGCCCCGTTGACTCCCTAAATGATAGGTATATCGTATACAGTTTTTGAATGATGAAATACATTTAAATGTGTGATTAATGAACAGATATTGTGTATATGCCATATGCCTTTTCTTTCGCATCTGTTACCTTTTGTATCGCAGGTTGTTGAAGAATGATCAAGTCAAGCGCAGCCGATCTCAGTCTTGCAGTAAAGTCCATTTCCTACATGACTTTGAGGAAGCTCCGACAAAGACTCTTTGACCGAAATCGTTGGGAAAGATTTTTAATGACAGTCAATCTGGAAAGAGTGGAGTGCTAGATTCTCTCTGAATTGAGTTGGACAGATAAATTCATTTATGAAGTTTGTTCCTTGATTCTGGGATACACTTTACTTCCACGTCTTTCTTTGATAGGGCTAGTTAGTTAGTTGCTCTCCTGATTTTAAATAAAGTACTCCTACTGCACGAGTGAGAGGAGAGAGGATAGCTAGAGTAAGATAGAAGCATAGTGATAGAAAGATAGCAGATATCATGTAAAAGTCGGTATGATAATGAAAAGCAGAATCTGCTTGACAAGAGACAAAGTTTGTTGTTAGTTTATATCAATAAAGCAATGTATACCATTCTATTTTTATGAATAAAGTTTGATGAAGTTCTGAGTTCAGCACCTATGTAATCAGTAGATGCTTGCTAAGGGGGCCCACTTAGTAAGTGTTTGTATCTAGTTAGTTAGTTGTTCTTTTCTGTTGATCTTCAGTTAGCTTTCATCTTTGAAGTTTTCATACAAACTCAGTCTTATATTGCTCCTGTAGCATAGAGAGTCCATCCTTGTGACTGTTCCTGCAGCATAAGACCAGTTCACAGTTTGTTTTTCAGTTGTAGTTGTTATGATTTGTGTTTTAATCAAATCATAGTTGAGTTAAAAAAATTTGCATTACCTTCCTGTAACGTAGATAGAATTCCTTTTCAGCATTCATTTCTGCTATGTTTTGACTGAAACTAGTTCTTAGTGCATATATTTTTCCATGCCATTTAAAGTATACGTCCCCTGGTTTGACAAGTAAATGAACGTCCATAGAGAGATATTAGTCACCTATCAGAATGTCCAATTCCGAGGAAAGGTTCTACTGTGATTTTCATATCCTTTCGTGGGCGCGACCATTTTTGACACCATTGTCGGGGATGGCGTCCGGCTAGGAATTTGTCAGAAGTCATTTTTAGCATTAGTTTAGTTTGTTAGTCAAAAAAATTTATAATTTTTCAAGCCACCATTCATCGTATTGCATGCATAGAAGAAGAAGAGACACACTGGAAAGGTTCCTCCCTGAAAATTTGTTTGTTGAACTACCATTTGACCCAACAAATCTGAGGAAAACCCATTCGCTTTGTTATTCCAACAAGCAAACATGGAAAATAACCCACCTAATAATCCACCTCCTACTTTTGAGTTTCCCATTGTTCCCCAATGAGATACTGACAATCTTAAGAATATACCTTCTTCACTACTTCCAAAATTCTATGGCCTAGTTACAAAGGACCCTGAAACTTTTCTGTTTGAGTTTGATGTCCTCTGTCACAGTTATGACTACAACACAAATGCTCATAAACTGAAGTTATTCCCTTCCAACTTGAAGGAAGGAGCTCTCAAATGGTTCATGAGTCTGGGAAGAGGTGTTGTAGATAGTTGGGCGGCCATGCAGACAAAATTCCTTGAAAAGTATAAGGAATACTGTAAGAGTGCCAGCAAAGGTGATGACATATTCCAAATTCAGTAGAAAGAGGATGAAAGTTTAGAAGATTATATTTCCAGATTTTTGTTTTCACTAAAGAGGAACTCAAACCATACTCTCAATGAGGACTCTAAGAAACTACTCTTTCTAAAGGGAATCAGTGATGCCTGTATAGATGGCCTGGACCTGATGGGAGGAGGTGATATAGCCCAACTGTCTTGGGATGATATAAAGAAAATATATCTTAACTACTCTTGAGCAATAGTTAAGAAAGGTCGAGGTCATCATGCTACAGTGGGGAAGTCTTCTTCTAGTGGAGTTTCTCAGATGGAGATAACAAATTTGCTGTCTGACTTCAAGCAAGACATCATTAATAATATGGCTACACAACTAGACACTATGCAAGCTCGAAAGAAACATGAGGAAGCTGAGGTAGTTTTGGCTGAGTTCTGTCCATACTGCAGACAAAAGAAGCGTGACTGCAGATGCAAGATGGTGGCTAATTTGGAAGCCAGGCAACTACCTACTGACTTCAAACCAGTAGAAGGTGATGATGATCAAGTGTTCTTTGTTGCACAAAAGAGACCATGGGCCCAAAGACAAGGTATGCTTCAAGATCCTTTAACTTTTGGTAATCCTTATTCTAGCTATAATAACCAATGGCAACATGCATATGGATCACCACTACCCTAGAATCCACCTCAACCAAGTTGGCCTAATTATCAGACCCCGCAATGGCAATCTCCTCAAGGAGATTGGCAGCAGCCACAAGGACAATGGACCCCACCTCCAGGTAATTGGCAGCAAAATCCTCAATGGAGAGGTCCGTTGGATTCTTGCAGCTTCCACAGCCGCAACCACAGGCCCTTATGCCACCTCCTACAGCAATTGTCACAAATCCTGGCCCTCCAAAGAAAATGCCTATGCCTGCCTAGCCGTTGCCAAATCCTAATAATAAGCAACAGCAACAGCCACAACAGCCTATGTATCTTGCCGAAGCCAACCAATATCAAGCTTCTGCCTTAAATGTTAATGACATCCATTTGAGGTCTGGAACCACTCTACCAGCTCCAAAACCCCCTCTAATTACTAAAATACCAGATTCTCCCCTTGAAGAATCTACTACACCTGCTGATCCTACTAAGCAAATGCCCATAACTGATACGATTTCTAAGGAGCCTATTTTGTAAAATCAAGACAACCCACCTTTTCCTCAGAGGTTGCAAAGTACTGAATCTAAATCCATGGAAGAACCCACTTTTGACATCCCAGATTAGCTCAAGAATGTACAGATTCAAATCCCTTTATTTCAGGCTATTAAAGATGTTCCCATCTTTGGAAAAGCTATTAAACAGGCCTATTTAAAGAAGCCTAGATGAAAGAAAAAGGATCCTCAAACAATTCATGTCTTAGGGAAATTGGCGGATATAATGTTGAGAAATGTAGTCATTCCAAAGTATATTGACCCTAGAAGTCCTATAGTGCAGATACATATAAATGGCTAGATTGTAAAAAATGTTTTAATTGATTTAGGTGCTGCCATTAATGTCATGAAAAAGCATACTATGGACTCCTTGAACATTTCAAACATTAGGTCTACACCTACAATTTTGCAGCTTGCAAATAGCTCCACAGTTAAACCTGATGGGATAGTGGAAGATGTAATTATCACTCTTGAATCTTGGGAGTATCCAGCTAATTTCACAATATTATCAGTTAAGAAAACTTTAGGAGGGTATCCAGTTATCCTTGGTAGACCATGGTTAACACTTGTTGATGCTTTTATAGGATGTCGTTCTAGAGATATGACCATTTCTGATGGACATTCCAAAAAAAATTGGCTCTGTATCTGCCTGCTAGACCTCAACCAGATTTGTCCCAACTTATTTGGCCAAATATGGAGGAAGAAACTGAAGAAGCTAATTCCTTGGCTCAATTAATGATGCTTCAAAATGATCCATTCTCACAACTTCAGAGTGAGGATGCTTTGTTTTTTCAAATTCTATAGTTCAACTCTGATACGGGGAGTTCATCTGATCCAAGTGGCAGCCATCTACAATGTTTCCTGCAGCAACCAAATTCTGAGAGTTCACTGCCTAAACTTCTAGCAATTTTTCATCACTTGCTTCCACAAGAGGTATAAACATCACCTGTAGATTCTATGAGTAATCTCATTAAGCAAATAGAATTGTCTCCAAGTCACTATTTGAATATCAATAGCAAGCTGTCACAATCTCAACAAGCTGACTTATTAAAAATGCTACAAGATCAACATAGATCTTTTGCATGGGAATATGGGGACATGCAAGGAATAGATCCTCGAGTTTTTACTCATAGGATATATATCAAAGAAGATTGCTTACCAGTTAGAAAACCTCAAAGAAGAGTAAATCCAGCACTTAGAGAAATAGTTAAAAGTGAGCTTCAAGAGTTGCTTGATGTTGGTTTTATTTACCCAATCTCTGACAGTCAATAGGTCTCTCCATTAGTTATTGTTTCCAAGAAAGGTGGAAAATGGAGAGTTTGTAGATTACAGAGAATTGAACAATGCCACTAAAAAAGATCACTTTCCACTACCTTTTGTAGACCAAGTACTAGACTCACTATCTGGCAAAAGATATTTTTCCTTTTTGGATGGTTACAGTGGGTACAATCAGATTAAAATTGCCCCTGAGGATCAAGATAAGACCACTTTTCCCTGTCCATGGGGAATATTTGCTTACTTAGTCTTTCCTTTTGGTCTATGTAATGCACCAACAACATTCCAGAGAGCAATAATTAGTATCTTTGTTGATATATCTCATGACTGTATGGAGATTTATATGGATAATTTCACTACCTATGGAATCACATTTGAAGAAGCACTGGTGAATTTAGAAAAGGTATTAAAAAGGTGCAGAGAGAAAAATTTGTCTCTAAACAGTGAAAAGTGTTTTCTAATGATGGAAGAAGGTATTGTTCTAGGTCATCATATTTTAAAGAATAGAATTCAGGTTGACCCTGCTAAAATTGAAGTTATTCTGAATTTACAAACTCTTGCAAAACAAAAAGATGTCAGAAGTTTCCTTGGCCATGCAGGATATTATAGAAGGTTTATAAAAGATTTCAATAAAATTGCCAGCCCACTTTATGCCTTGTTAACTAAGGATTCTCAATTTGAGTGGACAGAGGCCTGTGAAAAATCATTCCTGCAACTAAAAGACTTGCTTACTCAAGCCCTTGTTCTTCAAGGACCAAAATGGAATTTTTCTTTTCACATACATGCTGATGCCTCTGATTTTGGTATAGGAGTAGTTTTAAGTCAGAAAAAAAAAATTCAATTGAGCATGCTATTTACTTCATTAGCAATAACCTTCAAGGTCCTGAGCTCAACTATACTGTTATAGAAAAGGAATTGCTCGCAGTAGTGTATGCTTTGAATAAATTTAGGCATTATGTCACAGGTTATCAAATATTCGTCCATACTAACCATGCAGCAATCAAGTATTTGATGAAAAAACCTGCCATCTCTGGTAGGTTGGCACGATGGCTCCTGTTATTACAAGAATTTGACATTACAATTATTGACAAATCAGGAAGAGCTAATGTTGTAGCTGACTTTTTATCAAGACTTCAATTAGCTGCACCTGTTGAACACGAGGTCATTGATGATAGGTTCCCGGATGAACACTTATTTTCCATTGCTGCACATACACCATGGTATGCAGACATTGCCAATTATCTAGCAGCAAACAGAATACCAGCCCACTTTTCTCCAAAAGAAAAGAAATTGTTAATAGAGAAAAGTTTTAACTTTTCTTAGATTGCAAATTGTTTGTTTTATACTGGACCTGATCAAGTAATGCGAAGATGTGTAAGAGAAGATGAGACTTATGATATCTTGCATGCTTTTCATGATGAACCATGCGGGGGACATTTTGCAGCAAAGAGAACATCAATGAAAGTTCTTACAACAGGGTACTACTGGCCAACATTACACAAGGATGTTGTGGCCTATACAAGAAAATTTGACCGATGCCAGTGTATTGGAAGGCCAACCAAGTCAGATGAAATGCCGCTATATCCACAGGTAATAGTAACCCCTTTTGATAAATGGGGAATGGATTTTGTGGGAGCAATTGATCCACCATCAAATAGCAAGTCATACATTCTAGTTTGCATGGACTATGTAACAAAATGGGTTAAGGTAAAAGCTATGACTCATGCTCAAGATAATAAGGTTGCTAAATTTCTATATGAATAAATTTTTACAAGATTTGGAGTTTCCAGAGAGCTTGTAACTGATCAAGGAGCTCAGTTCACATTGAATCTGATCACTGCATTAATAAATGACTATAAAATCAAACATAGGAAGTCGAGCCCCTATCACCCTCAAGCCAATGGTCAGGCAGAGGTAACAAATAGGGAAATTGAGACGATCCTTACAAAGACAATGCAGATCCATAAAAAAGATTGGAGCAATAGACTTCCTGAAGCAGTTTGGGCCTACAGAACTACATGGAAGACAACAACTGGGTTTACACCTTTTGAGCTACTTTATGGGAAAACAGCCATGTTACCCATAGAATTTGAGCACAAAACTTTGGGGACAGCTCTTGGACTCAATATAGACATATCTGAGGCATAGAAGGACCATCTCCTGCAGCTAAATGCTTTGGATGAAATGAGAAAAGCTGCCCTGTAGCATACAAAAGCAGTCCAACAATGGAAGAAATGGCATGATCAACACTTAAAAACCAAGAAATTTTTTGTTGGTGATTGGGCTCTGTTATATGATTCCAAATATCAAGAAAACTAGGGTAAACTCACAACACGCTGGCTTGGTCCCTATGAAGTTGAGAATGTGTTCGACAACGGAGCTGTATAGCTGGTGACAATTGATCCAGTCTATTTTAAATTGCTAGTTAATGGCCACCGACTCTAGTTGTACCATAAACCAGTATCAAAGGAAGAATTCATGCAACAGTTCATTCAAATTCCACCCGCTACTCTTCTTGAAGCCGAAGGCTTTAGCCTTTCTCCTGCAGCTTCACCATAAATTTTGAAAACGCATGCTCATAATAAAGGTTTTCTTTTTAAAAGGAAACCCCTTTTTCTCCATACTCATTTATTGCCCCCATCTCACTTCTTTATTTTTCATCCATCCATCTCATTCATTCATTCCATCTATTCATCTTGTCTTCCCACGTCACCCATCTACTTCATCCATCTGCATCACCCTTAATTAAGATATTATTCCCAACTGTCAACTCATGCTAACGCTGCCATCTTTCTTCACACGTACGTGCAAAGGTACACCATCTCTTTTGTTATCGGGTGATCCCATAATAGTGGTTTACAATTTTTGGCCAAACTAGACACTAAAATTATTATTTTTAACTAAATCTTCACATTCGGGCACCTATAGCGGCTAAACTATGAGGAATTTGAAGATGGTGTAAACTAGAGTCTCATCAAATTTTATCTGTAGATTCTAAAAATATTTTTTTCAAAATTTTTGGAATCAAATTGCACTTCTTTCCATCTCCCATGAAAATAGATTTTTTAAAATAACATTTTAAAAAGTGATGCATATAACACAAACTTTTTTCCATGAAGGATAAAATTCTAGTTCTTTCAAATTTAGATTTGTAACTTTGATATCTAGTGCTTCCACTTGGTTAGATAGTTTTTTATTGAATATTTTTTCCTTAATCAAACTTTCAAAGTCAAACAAATTACAATTCAGACACAGCGACCGTATAACGCGTAACTTTTTTTGTATATGTCAAAATTTAATTTAATTTTTTTGTTGGATCGAGGGACTTCAATATTTGGTGCACTCATATTTTTCAAATTTTTTGATAATCTTCTATTTTTCCACATGTGAAGAACAAAGAAATTCATTTTCGATGAAAAACCTATGTTTAATAAAACTTAAAAAACAAATACATAAAAACCAAAACATATTAAAATTATATTCATTGGATAGCTTGTTAGAGGAATACCATAATCATTTGAAATAAATTTTAAATGAATTCATTTGATCCCCAAAATCTAAATCAAAAGTGATTTTTATCAGCATTTTGATAGGTGTAAAGGAGATGCATTTATAGGTATGGTTTAAAACTAGTGAGGTTCTATCCAAGGGGGTTTGATCTAAGGTGATTTGATCAAACCCTCTTCAATTGGAATCCTTAAAATTGAACTTTTTAAGTCTTAAATCATTATATTTTCTAAAAATATGTGATTTTAGCTAAAATTCATTCCTCTCAGGAATTGTAAACCACTATTATGACAGCACCCTATCGCATATTTGATTTATTTTATTCTATTCATTTACTGCTATGCATGTACCAGTCATTATTACCTGATCTCCACCTATTTTTTTAGTACATGTGAGGACACATGTCATACTCTCAGTAGGGGCCGGGGTAATCCACCTTTTAAAATTTGTCTTTTTTCCGCTGCCATAACTGCACAAATAATCTTTCTTTAATATTTTTTTGGTACTTTCCAAATATGATCACATGTCCTTCTTTATTGCATATTTTTCTTGTAAATTATGATTAAGACTACTTGTTCAAAAATTTTATTTTTGGAAAAAGAAAGAAATGTGATGGCACGACATAAGAAAAACCAGAGCAGAAAGAGAAACAGAGAATTTGAATCTTCAGCAAGGAATTGAGTTTAGCTAAGGGAAAACTATAAACATGGGTGGTTAGTTGGTGCGAAATGAGCTTGTAGCTCATGAGTTATTATTGCAAAATCCACAAACAGTCCACGCATTCAGCCTCTGTGGATGGTTAAACTACTTTTTGAGTTTAAATGATTTTGATGAGGAGGCTGCTAGAGAATTTTTGAGAACCCTTTCTGTAGGGGAAGCCACCATATGGGGTCTAACGGTTGTTGCAACTGAAGATAGAATTGCTGAAGTAACCGAACTTTCAGCCGTTGGAGAAAACTTTTCTTTAGACGCTGTAGCTGCAAGGGCTGAGTTTTCAATGCCCATTGATGGACCTTTGGAATTCTCCAAGCAGGGATGCATGCGTGTATCGTTGCCTCCTCCTTATTCAGAATATTCCACTTACATAATCAGGTATTTAATCTGTGAAGGCCGTTTTTTCTACCTGCATTCTTATCATTTCAAATTACTAAGTCATATGAGGCATGGGTTAGTTGTAAATATTTCAAATTTCCTGTTAAAATTTCTAGAACAAAGTGCCCATGGAACCCAACAGGGGAAAGATAATTCTGTTGCTCACCATGGCCTTATCAAATTACTAATTGAACGCTCTTTGAGAGATGTCTCACCTTTTTCCTAGCAACAATTCATTGCCCAAAAGAGCTTGCAAATTTCACAACCCCCTAGGGTACTTACCCCACAGCCTCAGAAAAAGAAGAAAAAAATTGCATCTACCAGTAAAACAGGGCAAGGGTCATCTACTCCTGTAGCACCTGGTCCTCCAGCTCTCACACCTGAATCATTTTCTAGGATACAAACTAGGTCTGCCACTAGGAGAGAGAAGGGAAAAACAAAGGCAGGTGAGTCGTCTGGAGTAGAACAAACCCCAGAGTTTGACCCTCGTTCTCAGAAAAGGCAATGCTCTTCTCTTGCAACACCTTCCCCTACAGCTGTCTCTCCTACAACAACACTTGTTGCTGACACCAGTTCACCGTCATCCTCTGGTAGGGCAGAACCCTCTAAGTAGACTAGGAAGAGGAAGGCTACCAGAACACCTCCTATAGCCGCATTAGTGCTAAGAAGAGTTTCCACAAGGAAACAATGTAAGACCTCCCCTGCTTCACCTCAACCAGAGGTTATTGTTATTTCAGAAGGGTCTGTAGAATCTGAATTTGACCTTTCTCAGAATGTGTCTGAAAATGCTGTACAAAGTCCATTCATTCCTGAAGAGGAACAAGTTGAGACAAAAGAAATAGGGCATAATGAGCAAGGGTTACCAAATCTTGATGATTTGGCTACTGCTACTATGTAATTTTTGGAGGAAACACAATCTTCTCCACTGCAGCAACTAGAATTCATCTTGCAACAAGAGCAAGAACTGACTGAACAATTGAATGTGCCTAGTGAAGTTATATTTCACCCTACAACTTGTAAAGCCATTGTTGTGTATAAGAAGAAATTTTTAATTGAATTTTTAGAATATGTCAAAGCTAACTGGGAAACAGTTATATTGCAAACCCTAACTTTCTGACACATAGCCCATACTGACATGCAACAAAATCTATGGGAAGTAGAAAGGAAGAAATTGAGAAAAGAAATTGAAAGTCAGAAATAGGAAATTGCTAAATTGAAAGCAAAAATAGATGAAATGTTAAAAGTAACTGGTTAGATTATGGAATATAGACCACCACCTAGAGTTTATGCTTTGTTCCTTAAAGAACAGTTCTTATGGTTCCAACTGATGAGAAATTCCATAAACCAAGATCCTATACTTCATACTGCCAAAGAATTTTATGAAGCATACTAGGCAGCCCCTAATTGGTTAAGAAATTCTCTGTGTGAATTCTATTTACATGGCTTTTTAATTCCATTTAAAATAGAATGGAATCCTCTTCTATATATTGGTGATATTGATTTGAGAGCATTTATGTTATGGGCAGCAAATGAGGCAAATTATGGCAGGCAGTGGGAAACATATGAGGAAGCTGAGAAAATTGAGCCTATTCTATTATGCTCTCAAAGTTCAAACCCCCATGCAATGTTGAAAGACTGGTTTGCTCTGACATATGGCATTAATAATGTTATAGCCAGAGAGAAAATATTTGATATCAGGAAATAGGTATATGATGAATTTTAGGCACAACCATATTCGTTTTGGAGACTGGCATACACCAGAAGTGAGAAAAGGTGGGAAAGATTAACTGTTGGCCTAAAAAAATCAGAACCACATAGTCCCCTAAATTTCACAGTAGCTCCTAAACAATCAAGCAGATATATACAGTTGGGACTTCAAATGAGATTTGAACTGTGGTTGCCATTGACATTCAGACCCCTTGTGCTAATGTGGCCCCTTTATCCTCACCAGGCTACAAATCTTAATGATGATTTAGAAGACCGAAGGTATGAAAGGTGTCAAGATTTCAGAGGATTTTATTACAAATTTAGAAATCCATTTCAGAGTCATGCAGCAACCAATGATTTTAGAGAAACCACTAGAAAAGTTAATGCTGGAGGACTAGCATTGGGCTAAGTAGGGGGCAGTGATGAGCTCAAAATATGCTCATAGTTTGGATGTTATGATAAACTTTTAATGCCTTTACTTTTGTCACTTTGTGGCTGTTTAAACTCTGTTGAAACCTTTTTATTGGGGTATCCTGTAGCAAAATACTTTCATATTCCTGCAGCTTATTGTGTTGACTTGATTACATTTATTGCCCTGTTGACTCCCTAAATGACTGGTATATCATATATAGTTTTTGAATGATGAAATACATTTAAATGTGGGATTAATGAACAGATATTGTGTATATGCCATATGCCTTTTTTCACATCTGTTACCTTTTGTATCGCAGGTTGTTGAAGAATGATCGAGTTAAGCGCAGCCGATCTCGGCCTTATAGTAAAGTACATTTCTTGCACAACTTTGAGGAAGCTCCGGCGAAGACTCTTTGATCGAAACCGTTGGGAAAGATTTTTAATGACAGTCAATCTAGAAAGAGTGGAGCACTAGATTCTCTCCAAATCAAGTTGGATGGATAAATTCATTTATGAAGTTTGTTCCTTGATTCTGCGATACACTTTACTTCCACGTCTTTCTTTGATAAGGTTAGTTAGTTAGTTGCTCTCCTGATTTTAAATAAAGTACTCCTCATGCGCGAGTGAGAGGAGAGAGGATAGCTAGAGTAAGATAGAAGCATAGTGATAGAAAGATAGAAGATATCATGTAAAAGTCAGTATGATAATGAAAAGTAGAATCTGCTTGACAAGAGACAGAGTTTGTTGTTAGTGTATATCAACAAAGCAATGTATACCATTCTATTTTTATGAATAAAGTTTGATGAAGTTCTGAGTTCAACACCTATGTAATTAGTAGATGCTTGCTAAGGGGGCCCACTTAGTAAGTATCTGTAGCTAGTTAGTTAGTTGTTCTTTTCTGTTGATCTTCAGTTAGCTTTCATCTTTGAAGTTTTCATACAAACTCAGTCTTATATTGCTCCTACAGCATAGAGAGTCCATCCCTGTGACTGTTCCTGTAGCATAAGGCCAGTTCACAGTTTGTGTTTCAGTCGTAGTTGTTATGATTTCTATTTTAATCAAATCATAGTTGAGTTAAAGAATTTTGCATTACCTTCCTGTAACATAGATAGAATTCCTTTTCAGCATTCATTTTCACTAAGTTTTGACTGAAACTAGTTCTTAGTGCATATATTTTTCCGCACCATTTAAAGTATACATCCCCTGGATTGACAAGTAAATGAACATCCATAGAGAGATATTAGTCACCTATCAGAATGTCCAATTCCTAGGAAAGGTTCTACTGTGATTTTCATATCCTTTTGTGGGCGCGACCAGTGATGCTCTAACAACCGTTGATCTTAATGAGCATTTTCTATCCTTTTCTTTACAAGAATCATCAAGGACACATATAAGCATCCTATGGTTTCATAACTTCCATATAGGGACCCACCATCCTTTCCATGAAATAATGGAAACCATCCCATAGTCACCTTCAACCCACATCATTGATCTTTATCATTTTTTTTTTCTTATCACATGTTTTCTTTGTGCTTGTAGAATGAAATATGTGATACATATGAATAGGGAGATGCAATAATTTTTAGACATTTTTCATTGTTTCACACTATTGCAAATAATACTATGTCAAAGAAAATTGGAAATATGATGCTACATTAGCCATCAATCTCCAACATCTTTCACATGGTCCATTGATCTTCGCAAAGAAAATATCTTTGTACTTGGTCCAACTGGACACTTGGTGTGATTCCATAATTTCGTAGCCAAGAGCTAGCATTAGCCATGTATCCTTGAGAGCATGCAAGAGCTACTCAATATTTAGTCACTAATCACCACCATTGATCAAGCTAGGCTAAATAATTAGGCACCAAACTTAGGAAAAATTAAAATCTCTACATAGTCCATTGATCCAATAATAACAAGTTTGAAGGGGCCGGTAACAGAATGAACCGTAAGGCTTAAGTGATAACTTAAGTAACTTTTTACTATTGATTTCCATTCAATGCAGAAATAAAAACACTATGAATACCATGAATGAAGTCCTTAGGGTTTTTCTACAAAACCCTAGCTAGTTAGCGAGTAAAAATAAATAATTTTTGAGCTCAACTCTTATCATTAGAACTTGTGAACCATACATCTGAGATGTACTAAAAAATCCCATATCAGAATTGTTGTTTGCTTCCTCTACAAACCATAAGAATTGCTTGCATCAAGACTACGCAACATCTAAGCAACTTTTACAATGTTGCTTGACAACATTTACAACCTTTTAGGACATGTACTAAGAAACTGCAAACAATCTTCTTGAGCTAGTCCACTGGCATGAATGACCATTGTGACTACCCTTTGACATCAATGGAAATAATTCCAATGAAAGAAACTAACAAAACAATTAAACAAGTCTTCCTCAAAATTATTAATAAATATGGTAAATATTGACGTACTCAAATTTCTTATGCACTATGGCTTATCAGACAAGTTTTTGTATGACCATAGGTAATACTCCATATAAACTTATATATGTCATTGATGTTGTTATGACATTGGAATTGAAAATTCCTTCACTAAGAATCTCTCTCAATGGCATCATTGATGATAATACCTAAAAATAGAAAAGACTTCAACAACTTAAGATGCTTGATAAACAACATATACACACTCTCTAACATCTTCAAGTCTATTCCAAGGGTGCTCAAAAAATACAATGAAGGATTTATCCATTGATATTTTAAGAAAGGAGACTTGGTGCTATATGAAAATCATTGTAATATCAAATTGGAATCAGGAGAAAAAAGAAAATTCATCACAAATTGGAGATATGACCTTATCTAATAGAGGTAGATTTTGGATCAAGAGCAGATAAAATTTCTATAGTTGACATAATACACATGTCAAAGAACCTATTAATACTATGCATTTACATAGATATTATACTTAAGTATTCATCATCATTTTGAATAGTATATTGTATTTTAAAGCATGTTTCAAGATTAGATTAAATAGATGTTATTTTCTATTTTATCTTGCTTTGCTTCATTCTTAACAAATATATTGTGTGTCTTGAATTATTTGAGTAATTTCCATAATTGATTATTACTTACCATGTATACTATTTGATAATTTGTGTGATATGTTAAATTGGATCATTATAAGCATTTAATTTTATCCAAATTATATCATAGCGGTATTTAATTTAACATGTGTACACTCCAATAAAAATGTAGTACATAATTAGACAATTAAATTATGTGTTTAGTTAGATCATATCTATCATTTACATATATCAATTAGATCATTGTAGTATTTGTTAAGTAGTCTTAAAAAATATATTTAATAAATCATAATTGCATTCAATTTGACATATATGGAAATGTAATGCATGATATTAAAATAAAAAATAACATGTGGTACTTAACCATAAAAAACAAGGAAAACAAAGTAAAACATGCTCATATATATATATATATCATAGTGTTTATATACATCATCATAATAGTCACATTGACAAAATGTGGTGTGTCATATAAAGCATACATCATAATATAAGTAGGCCTATGCCTACCAGATTCATTGAGACCTAGTGGTGGTTGTCAATGTGAGATTGTAGATCGATAGTTGCTCCTAGAGCTACTTTGTGCTAGTACAACCCACAACTCAGTGCCTTTGATCTCAACCTTAGCCATGAGTGCTACTGTGTGGTGCTCCTAGAGATGATCTCTCCCTACTCGTATTCTACTAAGCTCCTCTCATGGGATGGCCTACACCTCACTCTCTGAAGGGGACCAAGCTCTTTCATACTCTCCACTCCTCCTAAGTGGCTATCAAATCCACATAATCCATCCTCCATCACAATATAGGCTCAAACAAGTTTGCATGGAACCTTGTATTTAGTGGTGGCTTATGCTCAACTCGTATTGAAACTAATGGGGAGGTACATCAAGAACCATATCTAGTAGCATTCGACCCATAAAGTCAATCCACTCTCATATACCAACTACAAAATAATGAAAATAGGATAACATCAAATACAAGCATCATATAAAGCATAAAGTATAACACATAAGATAGAATAACTAAAATGTCATAACACATCATACAACCTAGATCACTAGCTCAATAGCCGAGTTCTCGATATGTCACTATTGTGCCTAGGCCTAGAATCCCTTGGGAGGTTGGGGGCATACTATGAGTATCATTAATTCTCTCTCCATGATCTTAGGTAGGTGGTCTCTTTTGTGTCATAGGAAATGCTCAAGATACCTAAGGACGAGATGTAGGTCTCTCCTCATAGAAATCTCTAGCCTCCACATGCTCTTCTTGTTCTCCTAAAACTACTATAGTTGGCTAATGATCCACCTCATCATCATCATCATCATCATCATCTCCTGTCACATATCCATGATCATCCTCATCCTCCTCCTCACGATCCTATCAATGTCATGTCCAAGGCCCAAGATTGCCAGTAAGATGGTTACTGAGGAATATAGAGTCTAGACATGTGGTATCCCACCATCTATAATATGAAACAATAAATAATACATCATCGATATTAGATATAGGATGTCTATCTTGGTCCTCATCATCTAAATCACTCAAGAGGATTTCTATGATGGTAGCATATAGGATATGTCCTAGGGTCTGCACCATAGTGCTTCGATCTTAGGTAGCTCAGTTGGATGGCAAGTGTGACCTGGGCGAGATCAAATTGCATCATCATTCAATAAAAAAGGACATGATGATATACTCATATCGACCAATAAAGAAGTGATCTTGTTTCATACTAGACAACTATTTGGGTTATCCTTCCCAATCCCACAGGGTCTTAGATATGGTCTCCAAGTGATGTCATTAGCTTCTATTTGATCAAATGTAACACACTAGTAGAGTAAGTCTTCATATTGCTAAGGTCTCCTGAGTGTATAAAAAAATGTACATGGATAGATCCATATCATCTCCATGGGATATCTCATGGGCCTTATACAAGTGGTCTACTCAAAATCCCACACCTAAAGAAATGTGTAGGTATTAGGCTCCCCATATCATAATGCAAAAATTATCTAAGATCATAATAAAGGTGTACAAGCATGATTTTCCCCTAGGGAAACATGGCTTGTTGATCCTCCATAGCCCATATTGTATGGAAAAGGCCCCTATGTAAGTGTGTGTCTCACCCATTTGGTGATATGATCAATGTTATTTTGGTGACTAGGATCTATCAAATAAGTGCTACATCAACACTCACATGTAGTAACCATTGAATTAGAATATGACCCTTACCCTCTTGAGGCATATCACGGTCGGTGCAATAACATTGATTATCAAGGATATTAGCTATAGTCCATGAATAATCACGTTTGATGATCCTACCTTAGATGGGAAATTGTAGGATGTGATGTACATCCACTAGAATAATGGTCATATCTCTCATCAAAAGATGAAAGGTAAAGGTATCTAAATCCCATCACTCCATGAGTGTCATGAGCACAACGTCATGGTATCTCATCAGGGGCATGGTGTATACCTAATATAAACAAACTATGCATAAATGGTATTGCTCTACAATGGAAAGATGTGAGGCTTGACCTTAAGTAGAGAAGTGAACTTATATGCCCTCCCAAATGCTCTAGCATACATGATAGATTCTACTAAAAAAGAAATTAAGTCATTGTCAATATTGTATTCAAAGCTATAAATAGACATTAAATGATCAACTCTAATTCCTAAAAAAATTTACATGGTTAGGGGCACCCTTCTTGGTCTAGGGGACCCATGTAGGTTACGAGTTCCCTCAAAGGTTTATGGTGCTCAAGCTAGTCTAGGATGCCCCGATTCAAAAAACTTAAATTACATAAAATAAGCATCTAACCTAAAAGGAAATTGAAAATGTAACTCACCTCTCATGTTGACATGCCCTGTGCGACATGATCTCTCATGGCCTCAAGTCATAGGATTTGATAGTCATTGTTGCAACATCTTTTCTCCTAGGGATGATACTCTTACTCGTCTAAGCTTTCAAACTGTAAGTGTGAAAATGAATGTCAAAAGAGTAAATTATTACCACTTATAATTAAAATTTAGTATTGTGTTTTTCATATTATGCTTTCTTAAATCAACATAACTTGAGCTAGCAAGCTCCAATTTTGATATCATCTATTGCATTTGAATCATAGTTGTGCTCTTTTTCATGTGGTGTGTTTATTGATATAATTCATTATGATCACATGAACTTATCACAATCACTTTGACCAAAACCCTAATCAATTCTAAGTGACAAGATTTCTACCCTTATTCCACCTCCATGAAGCAAGCATAATTAGGGGCATACATCAACCCTCAAACTTCATTCTCTTCAAAAGATTTTCACTAATGCATGTGATTGTACATATAGGATTTTTGTGAGTTTTTAACAATTTAATTTTCTAGGACATGATTCTTAGCGTATGGTTTTCCTACATTACTACACTAGGAGCTTTGTTCTCTTAATTAGAAAGTGATCTACATCCTCTATAGTATCCTTTTTCTATATGATTTATTTCCAATACTTTATCTTACATATGCACATAGTGTCATATGACCACTAAAGTGGGGGCTAAATGTAGCATAAAAAAATGTACTCCCTTTTAGGTGAAAGCACAATTTTATGCTCTATTTGGAACTAGATTCAATGACCTTTAACATTAATGCATTTAGACATTCCCTAACCCTAAATTTTCCTATCAACCTAGGAGAATATCTTTATACTACCCTATAAAATGTATTATCAATTAAATATCATCAAATCAACCCTGACAAGTGCCCTAACCATGGATATGTCCTAAGTTTAGTAGACCCTAAACACACATTACAAATATTATTGACTGTGAGAAAGCTATTATACGGTGCACTATGCCCTAGAACATTTATTTTTCCTAACAAATTTCATTTCTCATTTTTGTCGATCTCTAATTTTGGAGATATGATTTCAAGTTTGGGCCTTGGCAGAAATATAATCCCAAAAATTAAAATTTAAGGATGTTAGCCTAAACATTAATTTATCCTAAGTTCCAATATATAAACATGAATTATTATTTCAAAATTAAGAAGGATCAAAAGACAATTATATTCTGCCAAAATATATTTAAATTTATAGGTTTTCAAGGTGAATTTTAGATTTAATCAAGATTGCTACAATGATAGAAGTTTGATTCCAATGGAAGAACATGATGGAATCTAGGTTTTGGAAATTGATTTAGTCATCTTCAACCACCTAATAACTTTTTTTCCAAGCTTTCTCATCTTCAATCTTCAATCTACTTGCTACCCTAAGAAAGGTATGATTGCATTTTATATTTTCCTAAGGATATTTGACTCTCTCTTGGGTTGATCTCATTATTATCATTTGGGAATCCTTCTCTAACACATTTGAGTAGGATTTTTAACACTTTATCTTATTACAACCTTGGATGCACTTAAGCTTAAGAGCACACACACACATTTTACCATTCAATTCCTTGGCTATTTTTGGAGGTAGAAATACCAAAATGGGGGTTTGACTAAGGAAAAATATAGTATAGCCACCCCTTTCACCTATTTGTTAAGATTTTTATAGGTTCAAATCTGAAAATGAAGATTCTAGATAAGGGTTGCAAAGGGAAGACAAGGTTTTACAAGCCTATGAACTTAGATCTAGGAAAAGAGGAGCTCGATCTAGGACATATTGCACCCTATATTATTTATTCAACTTCAAACTTTAGTTGCAGGTGTGTAGTACTTTTCCCTTACTCGATCTAATTTCAATTTTTGGTATTTTAGTTTTGTTAGTACATAAAAGTTTCCTTTTTAAATTAAGTCTTGTAGTCAAATCGATTCAATTAATTCACACTAATTTCAATCAATTCCTAAGGCATAAAAGATTCTTGATCCAATGTAGAATGACTCACCTATTAGGTTGTAAGTCAATCTTATATCCTTGTTGATTTGAAATCTAATATTTATTTGGAAATGATTGATTTCAGTGATCTAGACATTAGACCTAGAATCTCTTTTCCAACCAATCAAGACCTGTAAGAGCAATCTTGCGTCACCTAAAAGAATATTTTCTCTTCTTTTTTGTTTCATTTGACAAATACCCATGAATCTTATTTCCTCTAAAATTTCATAAAGAATGGGTTAGAACTTTTAAATTTCATAAATAGCTAAAATAAGCAAGATCTCCATTTTAGAATGTTTGCATTTAAGCATGTATGCAATTCAAATTTTACCCAAAGCTCGATAATTAAAAAATGCATATTGTGGGTGATTTTTGAACCAATATTCAGTCTGAATGTAAATATATTAAAAATATTTAAGCTTCTAAAAATATTTTAAAAATTCTTTAACTTTGAGTTCTTAGGCCCTAAAATTTGAAAAAAAAAGAACAAATCAATCTTAGATATGTAGAGCAGTCTAACCACTATAGTTTGAAAAAAAATGGCTCAGTCAAATGCTCAAATCGAAAGTTATGACTCTTAGAAGTAGAGTTAATTTTTGGGTTGTCTTATAATTTCCAAAGCATGCTTGGAGGTGCCTAAGGCCATTTATAGGATTTTTTTTCCATTTTCAATCTAGTGGGAGGATAGTGGGGAGGGATATGTTACAATAAAGAAGGAAAAACAAGGTGAATTAAGTTGTAATGTGTTGTAGCTTGTTGATGATTTCATCCTTTATTTTGCTTCATATTTTTATTATGTAATCAAATCATTTCAATATGAGAATTCATATTATGTGTGAAATCTATATTGTGTTTTGTTGTTTGAGCCAACCCCTCTTAGTGTGCCTTCAAAAAACTAGTAGATTTTAAAATTTTTGGGTGGTTAGTCATTTTTAGAATAACATTTAGCAAAGAAAAATGTTAAGATTTTATAATCACTTATTAGATTTTGAATGTCAAATGATTGTTTAGATTTGAACTTATTGAGGGATGACATAATTGTTCTTCTTACTAACTATACATCCTTTTTGTTTCGAATTATATTTCCTCTTGGGCACACATTCATAATGATAACTTGCATCTTTTATCCAGGTTAACAGAAATCATATCTAATATTGGTACTATTTATTGAAATGCATAGTCACTTAAGGAGGTTTGAATTTGATTAATGAGTTACTCTTTGATAAAGTTAGATTTAACACATAATTAGAGCAATTGGTGAAGCAACTATACTATAGAGAGTGTATGCATATTTCTTTAGTTTTTCCTAGAATAATTTTGTTATGTTTCACATATTGGTGGCTCACTTCTAATTCTTTCATTTCTAACAATTGAATCTATTGTTTGTCTTCTTCAATCTCTATGTTCTTCTTTGTATCTTTTATTTATGTGCTTTGTCTTCCCATTAACTAGTTGCTCATTTGATGCACATTCAATTACTTCACTAACAAGCAAGTATATGAGTCTAACAAGACTATACAAAGTAACAAATGATTAACACATTTTTATATTTCTTTATATTACCTTATCTATGTGACATTTTAGTAATAATTGTTTATCATCTCTAATATATTTTCTAACATTACTTTGTTATATAACATGACTATATTCTAATAATTTACAAAATTGTAATTTTATGAATATAGATAAGAAAATAATTTCACATTTCTTTTTATAATTAGTTAAACTATTTCTCTAATAACAGTAGGTTTTTTTTTTCTTATCTCACATAAAGATAATTGTTATATAAAAAATTTAAGTTCAAAAGGAGACCACCATTATTCCAGCTACTTTAGCTTACTATAATAAACAGTTCTCTCCATTGTTGTTTTTCTTAAAGAAAAAGCAAAGAAATGATGGAGGGCAAAGATTATTATTGTCCTGAATCTCTCTATTTGCAATATTTGCTCACGAGCGGATGGAGATTTTATGGCGTCATCACTCCTGATGGATGACGGTGGGTCTTTTCGCCACAAATAGAAGCTATTAAAAGCACCCACGTGTACTGATACTGGTGTATGTAAAGTTGTTGGTTCAATCCAAGCTGCTTGGAAAGAATTCGCAGTCTAGAATTATGTCAAATTTATTGGACAAAAATTTAACCTATTTGTGTTCAAAGCAGATCAGTCACATATGACTATGTACTTGTAAAACCGAAAGAGAAATTCTTCTTGTTATTATGCTTCAAATCCTATTAAATTCATTAAGTAGTTTGTTGTAATCTAGTTTATTATAAAATCAAATGATAAAAATATATCTTCATTAAAAAGATAATAATAGAGGTGGGAAACTTTGTGAAACACATGAATAATGTTTATGTACAAGTTAAGTAGTAGTTATAGAAGAGCAATGCAAAGTACAAGTTGCATGTTGATTATTATAGAAGAGACAATATTTAATTAGAGGGCGAGTTAATCATTATACTTCTAAGAAAGGATAAATTTCAAAAAAAATATAATAAGCTAAAGTCTAAGAAGTTGAATAAATTATGCTTTGTCACATGTAGGTTTTTTACAAATGTAAAATAGATTGATTTGATGAAATGGTTTTACATCTCACTAGGATTCAATGTATATGATCTCTATTCCTATCATACATGTACACATTCAAAATATGTGCAACCAATAGAAACACCTAATTAGAGAAAGGAGATGCCAAAAGAGAAATGACAAGGAACTACATAGATCTTGTCCATGCACACATGGCACAACACAATAGAGTGAGTGCAAAGGCAATCACGTTTATTGGACTAGTGAACAGCTAGAAGAAGACTTCTATGTTACAAAAGTTGTTCAGTGAGCTGGAATTTACTATCCACTTATCCCTGAACAAATAAAATACTGTCTCATCATATTTTTTACCAAGTCTATTCCATATAAGAGAATCCAAGGTTTAGACAATGGTTTTCTTTTTGTTTTTTCATGGGAATGGTGGGACCCTGCATTTAATGGGTTCGTTCGAACTAGGGTTTTAGCGAACCTTCAAAAACCAAATTTTTTTGCATGGGGTCATTTTTTGCAACTTTTTCTTCCTCTCGAATTGTAAACCACTTTTGTGGGTTTACCCTTTCTCTAGACGCGATATTTTTCATTTATACATGAATACCTCATCAATCTTAGCTTCCAAGACTCTTTTTTTAATGTATTCATCATTTAAAAAATTAGCTTTTCCCTAAGTTGCACTTAAGGGGGTGTTAGTGTAAAAATGTAGCTATCTAATTAATTATTAGATATCTTTTTACACTAGCATATTTAATCTTACTTAAGTCACATACTTTTTTATCTCAAATTATAGGATTAGGACATATATCATGATCTGATTTAATCTTCACTTAGGTTTTCCTCTAGATTTTCTTATCTTTTATGAAGGATAATTCATTTGTAATTGTATTCATTCACTATAATTCATATTTTTTGTATCAATAAAGCTTTATGTTTTATTAAAATTCTATTGCTTTTGTCTTTTTTTTTTTTTTAGTGATAGGTGTTTGATTGCAAGTAATTTCTATGAGCCGTAAGATTGAAGAATCAACTCCAATATATATTGTAATTAATTTCTTCAACAACTTAGAATTTCCACATACCTTCTTTCATAACTTGTGAAATATCTTATAAAATAGAAATGAGATAATATTATATATTTTAAATTTAATAAAATTGTATGGTTAAACCATTTCTATTGTAACACTTGATATAACGACTGAGCCGTTGTAATCATCTAAATGATAAGGAGTTCAAATCTTCCTCAATATAAAACTCACATAAAAACAATTCTTATATATAAAATGTAATTTAAATAAGGGGGAAGACAGAAAAGCCGTGCATCTTTAATTTCACACCCTTGAAGCCTATAAAAAGTCGTGCTCAGTCTTAATACTTCTTTATCTTTCTTAATCGTATAGCCATGTGCATTGCCCTTTATGAATGCAACAGCGTGGTCTTGTCATATCGAACAGGAACATCCAACACCTGTAGATGCTCTTGTCCTTACTGCTCTTCATTTATACGAAACAAATCACACTGAAGATATGAAGACATGCCTACGTTGACAAGGAAGAAACAGGTTACATTGGGTGTGATTACCGAATTTTCGTTTTCCATTTTTGTCTGGGAATCCTCGAGACCACCATTATTCCAGCTAGTTTAGGTTACTATAGTAAAAGTTCTCTCCATTATTGTTTTCCTTATTTTAGATAAAAGCAAAGAAATGATGAAGCCAAATATTATTCTGCTACTAAATCTCTATTCGTAATATTTGCTTACAAGCTGATGGAGATTTCACGGTGTCATGACTGATGATGGATGACGAAGGATCTTTTCCCCATAAATACAAGCAATTAAATGTACCAACGTCTTCTGATACTAGTATGTGTAAGGTTTTGGTTGAATCCAAGCTGCTTGGAATGAATCCAAACCATCCCAAACAGTACATTTAGGAGCTACTTCAAGCATTTCTACAGGTACATATTACCTACAATGTCATATCAAAACAAGGACGAGGATGATGGTATATTTGGATATTAGAGGTGCTTTTGCCTAGAGATTTTGTCTATTTTGTCTATTTTGTTATTTGAAAGTGGTGATCTGCTTGTACACAAATGTCTGGCATGGTTACAGAGACTTGGTATGACGATGTGAAAGAAGTCATGCAGTGGCGTGTTTGCTTAAGAAATTCCGAAAACAGAAGCTTATTGCCTATGCCCACAGACTTTCTTTTATGTTTTGAAGCTATTCATGGAGCACGCCTTTCGATTTTGTCCATGTACTTGGAACTGAAAAGCACAAATCATTCCACTGTTTATATCATTGCCTAACGTAGGCACTCCCCATTTGTCAACCAAAGATCACCTGAGTTTGCCTACTTTGTGTGGAATAGAACCCTACTTCCTGTACTAAGGACACTTGTTGAATACATCAGCTTCAAGTTCTGGAATTTGTTTTACCTATATCGACTCATAATCTTTCTTAGTGGATACTTGCTTGTACTTGAAAATCTTTTCGAAGCCCACTTTTTGAACAAGTACCTACGTTGATTTAACCTCATAATAGATGTAGTGCACTCGTACTTGTCTTCTCTTTGTTCATCTATTGTTTCAATGTTCCATTGCCCCCGTGACTCGGGAATTTTCTTTTGATTTCCTCTTCAGTTAAGATCTACTTTTTATTTCAAGTGTAAACTTGATCTAGTTTTGGGTAACAAGTCAAGAGCTTTCATCCACTATCTCGTACCTACAGTGTGATTTCTTTTATACGTTCAGATGCCATTTTAGGGCTTTTCATTCGGAGCACTCGTGCGCGCATATTCGTTATTTTGTAGGTATTGATAGTACATTTTTAAAATTGAATTATGGCCTTTTATATTATTTTGTAGAAGGATAATAATATGTCATATTTAAAAAGTTGATAGAAAGTAAGTTGAAAAAATAAGCAAAGTTTTAACACAAGAGTTATGGATCCAGTAGCAAGTCATGATCTTTTAGTTTGTTCCAACTATCAAGAAGGTCCTTGTCATCTTGAATAAGCTCTTAATCTAGAAGTGCAGCTTTGGTATTAGCCAATTCATCATCAATGGGTTGAGTTATCATTCTTGACAAGAGATCTGAGAAATAACTATATAAAGGTGAGGAAGTTTGTTGTTGTGTGGCCAAATAAAAACAAATTTGTCATGAGGCTAAGATAAAACTAAAGGCGGACAAGAATGGTAGTGCCAACTATTAACACTATGACTCTAGGTTCTACATTGAGCTAGCTAAGAAGCATGTTAATTACAATAATCATGCCCATGGACAATTTGATAGTTAATTTTCAAGAAATAGTTGTTATTTTAGTTTGTTGGTAGTATTTTCAATGATTTTCTCTTTTCTAATGAGAGGATAACTATCAATTATATTATGATGAATAATCATTTCATTTTTTTAAGCTAAGCACTAAGGATTGAGAAATACCGATTCCACCAAAATTTTCCAAGTCACATTGTCAACCTCGTCTCTCTAGAGAATCACAAGTCTTTGCATTTTTCAAATAGGCTCTTTATAAACTATTCAACCCTTATTATTCACCATTTTTAAAAATAAAGATTAAAAAAGTAATGGTATTATTCTTTTCATGTTTTTGTACTTTAAATCTCTTGTTCTTTAATGATATTACAAATATTTAACAAGAAAATAACTTGGTAGATTAAATAAACATGATTAGATAGCTAAATAAAGAACCATTCAAAACTTAAGTAAATGGGAAACTAGTCTCAATGTAAGAAGATTTAAAGAAACTTGGAATATAAACCTACAAATAATTATACTTCTCAATGATTTAACAATGCAAGTAGAATTCAAGAACTTTCATAATAACATCTCCATAAGTTTTAGGCACAATGTGACCTAAAATTCCTCCTCAGATATGTTTGAGTGTTACACAATATTTTCCATGTTTAAATATGTTTGAACACATTTGTGCCATAGAAAAATGGTCCCTTGTCATTTTCATGGCCTTTTAGGTCTTGTTTCATGGTGTTGGAACTATGTTGCTTTGATTTTATGTTGTAACATGGCTTGAACATGTTTATTTAGGTACTAAAACTTAAAGAATGATGTCTTGTGAAGGTGTTGTGAAGTGTTGTAAGACATTTATGCATTAATCTAGACTCTATTTAATGCAGTTCACCTAAAAACCACCATTTTACTCATCAACAAGCCCTATTTTGAAGTGTTGTAAAGTCTTGTAACAAGATTTCACGCTTTTCTAGGCATATCTTCACTATTTACACCCTTCTCATGCTTTACTTTGTCCCTTTATGCCCTCATAAGTTGTAATTAAGTGTATTTTTGAATGTTATCCTAACAAATAATATTAAATACAACATTTTTCCTGACACATGTTTTTAGACCTCCTAGGTGGGACCCATTTGCCATGGGTGGTGAATGAGTCCCCCTTGGCCCCATATTCAATATATTTTAAATTTCCTTTTGGGATTTTATTCAAAATCACTTGATGTCAGCCTATGATGAGGTATGAACAGATACTAAGGCATAAGAATTGTATAAATAAGTGATTTTCACCTCATTTTACATCTCCCACAATCTCCTCACTCATTCAAGCATTCAATTCTACATTTCAAGCATTCAACCATTTTACATCAACAATTCAAGCACTTTTCAAGCACTTTGAAGTAGCCATTGACATTACTTCAAACTTGCATTATCAAGAGTTAGGTGAGTTGATAACACTTGCATGTTATTAGTTTATCTTTCTCTTTCATTACATTATCTTTTCAAGGGTTTAATTCCCAAAAGTGGGGTTTGACCAAGGCAAACCCCTATTCACTAACCCCTAATCATTTTTCTCCTTTTGCTTGTTTGTTTTTGATAAAGGGAAAAATGGGTTTTATAGGGACCCAAAACCACCAAGTTTACAACAAAAGAGAGAGGACAAAAAAGACTAGCAGAGAAAATAGGCTGCATAGAAGGAAAAACCTAAAAAAGTAGCAACCAACCACAAAAGACCAGGAAGGTCAATCAAAAAACCATCTGAAGCGCAAGAAAAAGATAAGCCAAAACTAACTCAGAGTCTTCAGAACAGACTCTGTCTCAGCCTCCAGGTCCTGCATGTCCTGAAAACCCTTCTTAAAAGTCTGGATCATCTGCGGCATGGGAGGAGCCTTCCTTTTCAGGTTCGCCCTAGTTCTCTTTGAAATTCCAATATCCTCATCCTAGTTTTTATCTTTAACCTCTTCCAAATCAACCACCAAGGACCCTTGTTGTGCTTTGCCTAGTTTCTCAGTCATAGCGTTGATGATAATGGTGTTATGTCTTGCCATCCTATTATTCTGATCAGCGATTATCTTAACAATGTTTTTCATTTTTTCTAAATCAATTT
>VDFB02000003.1:418988804-419119227 GCA_007258455.2 Sequoia sempervirens | reverse complement strand
TCTCTAAAATCTACATGCATGTATTGATTGGGATTTACATCCCCTAAAAAATGAAGGTCAAATGAAGCTTTTTAGAAACAAGATCTCATACTTCTCATTGATTTACATAGTACTCATTATTTTAATGACCCAAGATGATTCACACCTTCATGATGATACAAGCACATTCTTGATAATCATACAATAAATCAAGAGACTTGTCCATATTATCAATATTATAGTTTCTTATCTCTATTTTCAATTCTTAACAAAATTTAAATTCTTAGTCTTTAATATATAACTTTAATATAAGAGCAAGCATTTCTTTGTGATATAAATCCAAAAACATTCTATTTAATATCTAGGAACAAAGAAAACAAAACAAATTATTCTTGATTTGTTTAATAGAAGCAAAGGAAGTTGAGACTCGTATTGTAAACAAAATTAAAGTTGTTACAAAGCATTCTTTATTTGATTACAATCAAATATATAATACAAGAATATTTCAAATGTTATAAGATGATACTATATTTATTTCTAAATTATATACTAAAATTGTAATTAAGTAATACCCTTCCAACATTTTCTTCTCATCATTATTAATATAATCAACAAAATAAAAAATAAACCAAAAAAATATTTTATACATGAAAATAAAAATCTAATACGCCATATTTAAAACATTACTTAAAAAAAATATATAAATAAAATTAATATTATCTTCTACACACAATCAAATTTTAGTTTCTAACATTTTAACTTACGTACAATTTTTTAGTGACTTAACCATTACACCTACTTCCATACAAATCCTAGTTAAGTAATATAAAACTTTGTTGTTTAATGAACCATGACATAATGGAACCTCGTCCTCATCACGATCTTAAGAAAATACCATTTACAACTTATATCATTGGCGGGAAATCTTGGTCAATCAAGATGGCCGGCAAATGAAAACGGAATCTTTAGCGAAAATATTTAAATACAGATAAATAAGTCGCAACGTATGTAAATAATGATTGTAGACAGCATAATGACAGGTAGGCCTAACTAACAACCGGGAGAAAGGCGACAAGTCATCGTAAACAGTGGATCCCACAGTATTTATTATTATTATTAATATTATATTGAAGTAAGTTTTAGGTAGGGAACCTCAAAACTGAGGCAGAGAAAAGCAAAGGGAGAACAGCAGCATAGAAACCACTGACTTGACTTGTTCTCAATTCAAATCTTTATTTTTTTATTTTAGTAATTGGTAGGTATATTGATTGTATAGAAAAAAAATAGGAAGCCTCGTTGTTGATAATAATAATAATTTATTAACTATTCAAAGTAAATTGAGATTTTGAAGAAACGTCTAATAATTTTCAAAGACTTTATTGACTGGAAAATAAATTCATCTTTTAATGGTAATTTATATTTCATATAATAACTGTTTAAATAGAAAGTCTCCTCTAATTCTAATCTATTATTTAGAAATATTGTAATGTAACAATATTAGCAAATATAACCCTGACCTAATATAACCAACAACTAATACTGAACATCCATCTAATTTCTGAAATAAATAACTTTGTCAACGGAAATAATCGTGAATGATAGTTGAATGCTTCTGAAATTGAAGCTAATTGAGATGCACAAATTTTGTCCTTGTCAAAATATATATTATCCATTAGCTTCTGATCTTCAAATCAATTCATGCAAAGCTATAGTTGACGATGCATAAACAGGATCTGCTACAGCTAACGAGCATCGAGCGATTCCGTAATGTTTGCATTGGATTGGGAGGAGGCTGTGCCAGAACTGGAACGGTCCCCGCGGATTCTATTCCCTACATCTACGAAAGCAGGTTGGCTGTGCCAGAACTGGAACGGTCCCCGCGGATTCTATTCCCTACATGTACGAAAGCAGGTTGAAAGGGCTTCTTGTATTCAATGTCTGTTCTATTCACCAGCATCGCCACCACTTGGGACATTGATGGCCTGTCTGCAACAGAAGCCTGTATGCATAACAGTGCAAGCTTTAACACCATCAATACCTCCTCTTCATTATAAACTTCTTCATCCTTCATCCTCTTATCTACCACATCCAAAATAGTTTCTGCTTCGTGTAGCTTCCACACCTGCAGTATGTTTCATAAAATGCAGCTTTATCACATAACTTGCGGTGATGAGCAGCACATAAACATATGTTTTAGTACTATAAACCAAGAAAAGACAAATGTCCAATAGAGCACTGCAGATAGTGTCGAAGAAATACCCGTTCCATCAGATATTCCATGTCGGGCGGTTGCTTCATGTCAATGCTTTTTCTCCCGCTAATGAGCTCAAGAACCACCACACCAAAACTGTAGGTATCAGCTTTCTCAGTCAATTGCCCATGGATGGCGTATTCCGGAGCTGTGTATCCTCTGTCAAAACAAAACATTTCATCTCTTGTTATTATACACAATCTAAGTCAAATTTTAAGTAATAGAAATGCCGGTATGTTTTCTTACAGGGTTCCTGCAATTCTTGTGGTAAGGTGACTTCTATCGTCGGGAAGAAGTCTTGCTAGACCGAAGTCTGCTATTTTGGGCTGAAATTCGTTGTCCAGTAATATATTGCTGGATTTAATATCCCTATGGATAATGCACACATGAAAATCTTCGTGGAGATATGCCAGGCCACGAGCAGTGCCCAATATAATATTAAATCTTTCTTTCCAGCTTAGTATCTTTTCACTTTCACCTGCATTCAACCCATTTTTTAAAAAAAGATAATGGAAGACTCTGCAGTGGAGAAGGGAAATGGGTGAAATTACGAACCAAATAGTATTCTGTCAAGGCTACTGTTTGACATATACTCATAAACCAGCAGTTTCTCCGGGCCTTGATTGCAGCATCCCAATAAGCGCACCAGATTCCTGTGATGAACGTTGGAAACCAACTTTACTTCGCTTTCGAATTCTGCCATCGCGCGTGCAGATTGGTTTAAAGTCAGCTTCTTTACTGCAATCACTTTGCCGCTTTTCAGTGTACCCTGCAACGAAATTAACCAATGTTGAGATAACTGGTCCCAATGGACATACATTGTTAGGTCTCAATTCGTGGCAGCTCACCTTATAAACCTGGCCGAAGCCCCCTTCTCCAATCTTGTTTTCTGTATGGAAGTTATTGGTGGCTTTTTTAAGTATCTTATAATCAAAATCTACGGGTCCACGGAGTTCAGTAGCTGTTTCAGTATTCACTGTTGCACAGATTTGCGTAGATTATGATTAATTGCGCAAATTAATATCATCTTGAGGAGAAGACTGTAATGGCACAGCAACTTGGACATTGTTGATGTTTACCTTGTTTCTCTGGTGGCCGCCTAAAATATCCCATCACTCTCCGTCGAAAGAAAACCAGCGAGATTAATACAGCGACGAGAATGACGCCTCCCACAACACCAATTATTATCCACTTTGTAGAGCTACCTTTACTCCCTGCAAAACAAAGCACACAACTGATTGATAAGCAGTTTACATTCGTACTTTCTGTCCAGATACAGTATGAAACATTTGACTGTAAATAATAATTAATCACAATTGAAAAAATATTAGACATTGAATTTACTTAATTAATATTTGGATTATGTACTTATTATGTTCTGTCGTTTATATTTATGGATCAGAATTGGAGGGAAAAACATTGTTATAATTCGTTCTTATTTCCTCCCAAATGAAAACAATTTTTTTTATAAAATATATAGAATTCACTTTTAAAATTATAATAAATAAAGATTGTCAAATGAAGCATAATCAAATAAATTTCTTGACTTATTGATTTATTATCAACTAGAATTTTATTACATCAAAAATATTTTTCAATAGAAAAATATCTTTAAAGTAGTTTGTATACATAAAATAAATTAAAAAATGAGGATAAGCTAATAATAATAATAATAATCTCTGCCTAACCCTACAATGGAACACGGTGTCTATAGGAGGGTCACAAAAACAAATGCATTTTAGAAAAAAACAAAAAATAATAAAGATTTAAAAAATAAATAAATAAAAATAATTTTAATAATAGCAACATTTCAAAAATCAGATATAGTGCTAAAAATAAAATAAAACCATTGTGTAAAAGACAACAACAACAATAATAATAATAATAAGATATAACTCGACATATTTTATATAGATTATATTTAAAAAATATATGCTAGTGATATAACAATAAAAATATAGGGGGTTGACCCCACTAGTTGCAAGACAGCAAGTTATGTCGCATCAGGTGTTTGAATCACATGGTGGTATGGGATGCTGGATGCATGGAGGAGTAAGCTTGGCGGTGAATCGGTGGCTAAAAGTGCTCGGTGGAGGTCGCGGTGTTAGTGATGGGGGATAGATACTACTGTGGGGTCAAAGGCGGAAGGAAGGAGTGGTGGTGAGTGGGGTGACGACATTAGGCAGGTTATAGGTGGCGGTAGGATGGAGGAGTATCGACGAAGGAATATCGACAGTGAGCAGGTGAGGAGGGCAGTGGTTTGAAGGAAGGATGGAGGGAGGAGTGTAGTGGCGGGCGTTGTTGTAGGGTCAACGGTAGAAGTAAGAGGTGCGGGGGTCCAGGAAGAGAGGAGGATTAGAGAGGAGGAGGAGAGGAAGAGGAGAGGAGTAAGGAGGAGGGAGGAAAGGAAGAGACGGAGGTGTGGAGACATAGGAGAGGAAGAAGGAAGGAGGAAGAGAGGAGTAAGGAGGCAGAGAGAGGAGGATCAAAGGTGGTAGATAGAAAGGAGGAGGAGGTGGTGGGAGAGGAAAGGAGGTGAGTGGGTGAGAAGGAGGAGACAAAGAGAAAAAGTAAGAGGTGATAAGAAGAAGGGAGGAAGGAAGAAGGAGAGAAGGAAATATGGAAAGAATGTCAGGGAGGTCCCCTATTTTTGCATCATTGGTTCATAACTCCAATCAAAAGTGTTCACCTATCAAAAAAATATAGCAATAAAAATATAATAATAATATAATAAAACAAAATAATAACATAATAATAAAAATAATATTAATATAATAACTAATATAATCTAATAATATTTTTAAATATAATCTTGAAAATGATTAGCATTTCAGACATTTCTATATATATATATATATACTAATTTTAAATTCTTAAAAAACAAATTAAATTTTTGGAATTATGGTGAGAATAGTACAAATAAGCCTTGTTAAATATATTTTAATCAGTTTTTTAAAAATAGATTACCAATAAAACAGATTATCAGTATTTACATAACCTACAAAAAAACCAATTTTTTATTCACACTAATCAAGAAATGTATCTTCCCGTGGGCTATAAAACAAGAAGAAACAGCTAGCAAGAAAAACAGTGTAAAGGTTTGACACAGATTTGCAATATCTTCAATCATTAGATAGGATTAAAAAAAAATTATGACAGTGGGTTAAAATTTCTAACCTGTAGACAAAAATTGTGCAAGATCAGAGGTGGCGTTGGGTGAGAAAAAGGAGTATGTTGCATAACGCAGAGAGCAGCCAGCGTCCACAGCACGTCCCTCCGATTGAGTTAAACAACTAGCGATATTTGTCTGCGCTATGGTGAGGCAATTCGTACACCCGTCCTTACTCAGAGATCTCAAACACCAAGCCAGAGCATAGATGGTTCTATTCGACGCATCCTTTTCAGACTGCGCAGCAAAGAAATTAGTGGTCTGGGGAGTTGCAGTGCACAGATCGCTTAACAAACTTCGACTTGTGACAGAAAACGAATTGGCGCCCGTTCCAATCTTTTGGCTGCCGCACAGCTGTGTATTTCCATCAGCAGTAGCCTGTGTATAAAAATTGTTACTTTCGTAACGCAGGAAGCAGCCGTCATAGATTGTTCTTCCCCCGGACACATTGGAGCAATTTCGAATCTGTTTCTCTGCGGCCGTGATACACTTGACGCAGTCTGATGAGTTCTTATCCTGTCTGCACTGAGCCAATACATAAACCGTATCTGATCCTGTGACTTGCTGTTCTCTAGCGAAACCAGATGAAGCCACCGCTTGTAGCGCAGATGCCAAACTGGCATTTAAATTTTGCTGAAACACTGTGGCGTTGGTGCTCTTGACATTACTGCATCCAGCTTGCAGGAGATTAGCCTCTGGATCTGCTAATATGGGCACAACCAGCACGAAAAATAAGAGGAATAATTGTAGAAACTTCATGGATACTGAACCTGAACCTGTATCTGCTACCACGAATTGTCCTGTTCTTGCTGATAAAAATTGAAAGGCTGCAATATGGGACACATTCAGTTGACTACTAAAAGGATTTATTTATTACACAGACAGCTAGGACATGATCGGGACCTCATCCTCATCCCTAATTGGGATTTTTAATTTTAATTATTGGGTGGTGTCATTAAGTATTGATTTGTTGCTTCACCTTGACTGCACCTAAATGATTTCAGTAAAGCCATGTCCCATTTACAACTTATTTGATTAGCGGAAAGTCTTGGTCAATGATCGGGGCCGGTAAATAAGAACGGAAGCTTTGGCGAAAGTCTAAAATACAATGAATAATATGTAATGTTTGCAAATACTGATTCTAGAAGAAGAAATAGTAGGTAACAACAGGAAGAAAGGCCGCAAGTCACTGTAAAGAGTGGATCCCACAAAAAATTAATCTTCAACGAAGCATTAGGTAGAGAACACCAAACGTAGAACAGCATAATAGAAACCATTAAATATAATTGTGTGCTGTCTACAGAATCTCTTATGCAATTTGGTTCTGGTGGTTGTTTTTGGCTCCAGGTTTTTATAGATTCTATAATCAAGTTGACTTGTTTCCAGTCCAAAACTTTTCCAATTTTTTTAATATATTTTAATAATGAATATATATATTATATTAATAGAAAAGTAATAGAAACCATTGTTGGAGATGTTGATGCATTTTTACGGAAAATCGCTTCCCTTGGTTATAATTTAATCCGGTCTGAGTAAGGGGTCCATGGCGAGCTGGTGATTGCGAAAGGAACAGGAAAAGCTTATTCGACAAGTTGCCCACGTGCATACTATTATGTTGTCGTCACGTAGCCGCCCCTACGAAGATGCAGTGGTCGTATGTTTGAGTCTTGCCGGTTGTCCTCCTGCTTATTTAGTCCTACTCATTGATCTTTTGAAGAGACGTGATATTTTGAAAGAAGCCTAAAATTTTCCTACGACTATAGAAATAAAATTGTCTTCCAACGATACTTCTACAGGCAAACATGGGCCGGTTGGTAAGACTCCCTCTTCCTCCTAGCATTCTTTAATAACCATTTTCTTTGTTATTTGGTCGTGAAAAAAAAATTCTTTTGAATAAAACTAATAAGTTAATTTGACACTTTTTAACCTATTATCAAGTTTGTGTTGACTGAGTGATATGGCATGGTTTTGATGAATATTTTTTTATTTAATTTTATATTGTAAAAAGTAATAGTACAATATTTTTAAAAAGTGGTAAAAAGTACTCACAAAGTCTAATTGGATTGAGTCCAAACAATATAAACATTTTTAATCATTAAAAGTAAAATTTTATTTATCTTTCTCTTAGACGTACACTTGCATTGTTTCATTCATATCTTTATTGTTTCAGTAATATCAATATTGTTTCACTAATATTCATAATGATTGTCAACTTTATTAAAAAAATCAAACATAAAATTCTTGATGTTTAACATAAAACATGTTTCACTATTTATTAAAATATATTGGAAAATGAAATTTTCAATCAAAACTTGCATAAAAATACAATTGCTATGTTAAAGTTGATTTTGATCCCACAATAAAGTGTCCAATCAAGAGTTCAATTACTTTCAAACAAATATAGAAAATAGAAAACTATGTAGATCTAGGATTATGCATCAACTCATAAAGATCTAGGGTTTATGAGCCATTCTCTATATTCTCCATTTTATTTAGAATGCATTATTTGAGAAAGTTGATGCTTTGTAAAATGTCATAGATGCATTAGCAAAGTTAATTGACACAAATAAATCCAAGTGGTGCGGTAACTCTATGGGCCTCTTAGCCCTAGTAGATAGTGAATAGTGTTTGTATTACCTTTTCTCTTTCAAGGTGTTCAACGAGTGTGAATGCTAGTAAAGGTTTATGAACCTTGCATCCTAATGATAAGAGCACACAAATACAATTTTCAAGCTATAGAACACAAAAACTCAACTTATGGGCTATAGATGTTGATTTGGCCCTAAAAAATCTCAAAATGGGCCTTAACTAGAGCAAGTTGGTTACATGGAGTTATCCAAGACCTCCAATTTCTAGAAGGGATGGAATTATTTCCTAGACTAGAAGTTACAACCTCCAAAACTTATCACTCCTACATCAGAAATGTAAGAGTGAGTTATACTTGTTGGATGACTTATTATGCACACATGTCATAACACATCTTTGAATGGAGATAATGAAGTCAAAAGTGAACGCACAAATTGGTAGCTAGATTATTAAAACCCCACGATAGGTGTAATTTATTGGCTATAAATATTATATGCCTCCAAAATTTAATATTCTAAACGTCCATGACTAGTATATCCTATGCACACAACCCATCTAAGATGAACTATTACATTAGGGTTCTTGTATAGGTGTTGTTAGAGTTTTATATAGGGCATTTGTATTTGTGATGTTTAAATATTTCTTCCCCTGCCTTGATATAGAGGTTTATGAGGCATCCTTAAGGTCTTTGCATTATTTTTATGTCTAGTGTATATTTGGTTTTGAAGCTCTTTATACTTGGTTTGAGCTTCACCTAGATGTTTTTTATGGAAATCACAAGATTGGTCCTTAACCCCTGTTTCCATTTCTCTTTTTTTTTGTTTTCCTAAGCCTAAATTCATAAATTTGTTGACATCTTAACTCATATAACACATCCACCTTTCCTATTCATGCATGTTATTTATTCTAGAGGAAGAAATTTGACACCCCCTCTCCCCTAAGTGTGAGTTGTACTATCATACCTATCTATGTTGGCAATTATACTGTCATATCATTTTGATTTCAAGAAATATATGTTACTAGTTATATTGATAAAAGAAGTTGAGGAGTGTTTGTGTTCTAGAAGTATGTATCAGGAGGTATGTGTGACTTCTTCATGCTTGCAATATCATGTAGCATCTATTCACTATGATAGATGTGATTCAAAAGGATGTACCAAATTGTTTCAGTTTGGGGTTTCTCAATTCTTCTTTTTGAAGGCATCATTGGCTCTATGGTTTGAGAGGACAACATGTCTATACATGTTCCATCATATTCTAGTGTTTTTGGAGGATATGTTCAACATGCAAGAAGTTTGGAGTTATATAAGGCTCTATGTGCTTGTCTATCAACCAGTTGGTGTTCAAGAACTATATGGTAACAACTAGTAATGTGTGCAATTTAAAGTTAGCATGTGGTGTTAAGATAGGACCCGGTTAAGGTTCTTGTGGTAGTGCATGACATCATGTTCTCTTAGAAAAAAAAAAATTGTTTTTGGATCAAACTGTTACATGTTTCATGAAATTTGAATTTAGGTCCACCTTATGTCGTCCTACTTATTTACAAACGCCTAGCTGACATGGAATAATGTTTTATGTAATGTCTTGTATATAAATATCATTTATATAGATGCATAATGTGAAATGTAATTTCAAAGAGATGGTGGTGAGTGAATATACAAGGAGACAAATGTTTGAGTATGTGTTTACAATTTGTTAGTATCAAAAGATCATAGTGAGTGTGGAGAAGAGTCTGAAGTCAATTAAGAATGTGTATGAGATGTTTCAACTACATTGAAGATCCATAAGCATTATCATTATATTTCTATAGTTCACTGATGTTCTACTTGTAGAATCGATGCTCAGTTCATTGTATTAGGGATTAGTGTCTCTGGTACCTAGGTTAGTGCCTACTAGTACAATTAGAGATTGGTGTCTCTGGTAGGTTGATGCCTACCTCATATTGCAAGACTCATTTGCTTTGTGAGGCTGGATTTGGATAGTAGATCCAAGTAGTTATTCTCACTATGGTTTTTCCCATCTTGGGTTTCCACATATATATGGTGTTCTCTTATGTGGATGTTGCTAAGGAAACAAAGGTGTCTCAACCTTTATTTTTTTCGTAGCTTTTATTTTTTCCATAATATTAAATGTTTCTAATTTTCTCACTTTATCTTGTGAGCTACAACTTGTAGTTTTTATTCTGATGAAGAGTCAAGTTGAAAATTTTATTTTTATAGGTAGAGTTGTGCATAAAGAATTTTCTATTTTTGTGTTGAGTTTACATGGAATGTGAGTTTTCAAGGTGTAGTTATTTTGGAAAGTGCAATTTTTTGCAATGTGGCATGTGGTGACAATTGTAAACTTACCATTATGCATGTGCAGTGTTTTTGGCGCTATCCATGTTGCATCTTCAGCCTTTGGTAGTTATTTTAGAAATGCCTATTTTATGCATTATAAGCTCTTATATATTAAACACTTGTGTATTTTTTAGTTGTATGAAGTTGTGTTGAGATATTGTTATGCTGCCAGATTTACTCTAGAATTGTAACACAAAAAAAATCTTGTAGAAGCTTGTGCCACAAGTGTATTGTAACTGTTATTTACATATTATACATTGTTTAGGCTTTTGGAGTGTGGATATTTTTTCCTAAAAGGGTTTTCCCCACATATATTTGGTGTTATGTGTTTTTATTATATCTCTGATGTTGTTTATCTTTACTTGTTATGTGCATCTTCCTTATTGTAATTGAATAAAGGTTTGAAACTATTGAAATTTACACATTCTCTCCTTTGATAGATTGGGTTTGAAAGATTTTCCACGTACCTAGCTTCCTTTTTGTTGGTACTAGAGCCTAATCACCTATGTTTCCTATTGTGGGTTAAAGGATTTTTTGTACTAATCTTATTTGAGTGAGAGCTTATTGCAAAAATTTTGTGTTGATCATGTTGCATGAAGGAGATCACAAGAATATATGGTAGAATTGAGATAGAGAAGTTTAATAAAGGAAACTTCAAGCCATGGAATTTCAAGATGGAAGACATGATTGTAGACCCTAACTTATGGACAACTATTTCTGGAACTATGCCAACGGGCATGAAACAAGAAGATTGGGATTTGATGGATCCAAAGGCTAAGGGTCCGATAACACTATTTAGTTGATTTATTACTCCTAAACATTCATGAAGAGAATATTGCTATACTTCTTTGGAATAAACTTGTTGAGATTTATCAAGATAATTCCCTAGTAAATAAGTTATTCCTGTGAAAGAAGATATATTCTCTATGGATGGAGGAAGGAGGATATGTTCTAGATCATCTAAATGCATTCAACATGCTTGTTGCCTAGCTGAACTTTGTTGGTGTCAAAATGGAGGAGGAGGATCGTTGTATGACTTTCTTGTGCTTACTACGAGATTCTTGGAACCAAATTTTCATGACCATTGGAATTAGCACTACCACCTTTAAGATGGATGAAGTGGTGGTGTCATTGCTATCTAAAGAGATCCAGAGAAAATATTATGAAATGACTAAGAAGGCTCTGGTGGTTTGAGGAAGAATGAAAGAAAAAGGCAAAAAGAAACACATGAAGCAAGAAAAGCCAGAATCCAAATACTATGGAGATCTAAGTCTCTTGGTAAGACCAAGGCGAAATGTAAGAATTGTAGCAAATCTAGTCATTTCTACAAAGATTGTAAGGAGGGAAAAAAGAAGAAAAAGAAGACATTCTCTGATTCTAAATCTGATAAATCCTCTTAGGATCTAATGTAGATGCCTTTGTCGCTTCCTTGGTAATGCATGCATCACAACATGTGTGGTTGATAGACTTTGGTGCTTCTTTCCACATGACTTCGCATCGAGATTAGTTTTCTAAGTATGAAAGTTATGATGGTGGGAAGGTGTACCTAGGTGATTACTCTCACCTAAATATTGTTGGTTGTGGAAGATTCAAGATAAGATTCCAAGATGGTAGAGCAAAGGGGATCTATGGTGTCCTACATAGCCCTAGTTTGGCATGAAACCTTCTTTCTGTAAGTAAGTTGAATGATGTGGGTGCACAAGTTGTTTTCTCGAATGGAGGATGTAAGATGACAAGAGGAGCTATGGTGCTTGGTAAGGGTGTTCAAATAGGTACTATGTTTCATTTGGATGCATGCATAGTTCAGTGAAATAGTTATTTTGTGGAAAAGAAGAAAACAACTTTGGAGTCACTATCCTCACCATTGGAACCAACAACAAAGAATAAAGTTGCATCTACTTCCAATGGTCATGCTTTCTAGAGGTACCCAAGGGTGCTCATGCTTTGGAGATGAAGTTACATGTAGAGAAGAGAATGCTTTGGCACCAAAGACTTGGTCACATTGGTGAAAATGGTTTAAGAACCATGAAAAATAAATGCATTGTTGAGGGGTATGATGATTGTAATCTTGAGTTCAATTTTTGTGAACATTGTGTTTATGGAAATAAAAATTGTGTTTAATTTTATCATAGTTCTCACAAATCTTCTAGGGTTTTGATCTATGTGCATTTTGATGTATTTGGTCCTATAAATATTCCTTCATTATCAAAATTTGTATATTTTGTTTCTCTCATAGATGATTACAGTAGGACAGTTATTTATTTTCTCAGAAGTAAATCTGAATTCTTCAATCAATTTAAGTATTTTAAGGCCTTGGTAGAAAATCAAACTGGTGGGAAGATTAAGTGTTTGAGTATTGACAATGGTGGTGAATTTTGTTCTACAGATTTCAATAATTTCTATAAAGAACATGGGATCAAGAAAGGCATAAGAAAAATCCATATACCCCTCAATAGAATGGAGTTATAGAGAGGATGAATAGGACATTGATGGAGAGGGATAGGATTATGCTAAGTGTAGCTGGCCTTGAACAAAATTTCTATGCTAAAGCTGTTTCCACTGCATGCTATTTGGTAAACATATCTCCTACATCAGCTCTTGTTGATAAGACACCCATGGAGGTGTGGTCAGGCATGAATCCCTCATTGAGACATCTTAGTGTGTTTGGTTGTGAGGCATATGCTCATATGCCAAGGGAGAAAAGGTCAAAGTTGGAAAATAAGGCTATTAAGTGTCTCTTCATTGGATATGGTATTGGCGTGAAAGGGTACAAGCTTTGCGATCCAGTGGCAGAAAAGGTTCTCTAGAGTCGAAGTGTTATCATTAGATAGATGAAACCTTATTCCACTATTTTGCAACCCACAGAAGAACAAAAGAAAGATGTGGTTCATATTCCTCTTGAAGCTAAGAAAGTTGAACTTGAAGCCCAAAATGGACCTAATGATGAGGAGAGCTTGAGAAAATTTGAAAGTTCTGAAGAAGAAGAAGAAATTCAACCTCAACAAGTAAGGAGGTCTATGAGAGATAGGCAGTAACCTGATAGGTTTAGATATTCACATGAAATGTTTGGTTATTCATTGTTGGGTTTCGGTTGTATTTTTACTTTGATTGCTAACACTAATGAGCCTAGGACTATTAGAGAGGCTATGGGTATGAGTGATGTAGATTACTAGATGAAATACATGAATGAAGAAATGGTTGAATTGAAGAAAAAAGATACATGGGATCTAGTACCTTTTCCTAAAGGATGAAAACTTGCTCAATGCAAATGAGTGTTCAAGAGAAAATCTAGTCTAGATGGCAGAAGTATAAGACACAATTGGTCACTAATGGGTATTCTCAAGTGGAGGGAATTGACTATGGTAAATTTTTTTCTCCTATTGCAAAGTTGACATCTATCCAATTACTATTATCACTTGCAACAACAAATGATCTAGAAGTGGAACAAATGGACGTGAAGACAATGTTCCTTCTTGGTGACTTGGAGGAAGAGATTTATATGTCACAACTAGAGAATTTTGTGGTTAAAGGTAAAGAAAATATGGATTGCAAGTTGAAAAATTATTTGCACGGTGTTAAGTAGTCTCCTAGAATGTGGTACCAAAAGTTTGATACCTATGTGTTTTCATTGGGATTTCTGAGATTTAAATCTAACCATTATGTGTATTACAAATATGATAATGGTTGTATTGTCATAATTACATTGTATGTAGATGATATATTATCTTTTGGGAATGGTAAAAGTTTGTTTTCATAGTTGAAGTCTCAGTTGTAGGCATAGTTTGAGATGAAGGATCTATGTGTAGCAAGGCATATTTTGGGGATGGAGATTAGAAGAGAAAAATCTAATAGAAAGCTTTGGTTAACCTAGAGCAAGTATGTGAATACAGTTTTGGAGAGTTTCATCATGATAACTTGAAGATAGTTAGTTGTTCATGTAATGCATGGGATGAAGCTTTCTATGGAGGATTGTCCAAAATATCCTACTGAGATGGAGGACATGACCAGAGTAACATATACTAGTTTTGTTGGTAGTTTAATGTATACTATGGTTTGTACAAGGACATACATTTCCCAAGAAGTGGGAGTCCTTATTCAATTTATGGCTAGTCCTGGATGGGTACATTGGGAGGTAGTGAAGAGAGTGTTCAGATTCTTGAGGGGTACTTCCAAGTATTCCTTATGTTTTCATGGTTATCCTATAGGACCTCCACACTCGGTGAGTATTCATGGATATGTGGATTTAGATCAAGGGTAGGAGATATTGATAGTGGGAGATCCACCTATGGATATGTGTTCATGATGTATGGTGGTGCTATTAGTTGGAAGAGTAAGAGGTAGGCTATAATCACTTTGTCCACTATAGAAGCAAAGTACATGGCAGCTACTCATGCTTGCAAGGAATCCAATTGGCTTAAGTGTTTATGTTCTGATATTGGTTTTGATGCAAGGTAGATTACTATCTGTTGTGACAATTAGAGTATGATTTTCTTGGAAAACAATCCTACTTTCCATGCCAGAACAAAGCACATTGATGTTCAATTTCATTTTTTTCATGATATGGTGGAAGATGGAAAGGTGAAGTTGGAGAAGGTTGACACCTTAACGAATGTTGCAGATGCATTGAAAAATCCAATGAGCATAGTGAAGTTCATATGGTGTTCAAAGTCTATGGGCTTCACAACCTCTAGCAGCTAAATCCTATTAGTTTCATTGGCTCTTCAAAGGTATTTGACAAGTGGGAGAATGTTAGGAAAAATAAGGTGTCTCAACCTTTTTTTTTTTTGTAGCTTTGATTTTTCCCATAATATCAAATGTTGTTAATTTTCTCACTTTTTCTTGTGAGTTACAACTTATAGTTTCTATTTGGATGAGGAGTCAAGTTGAAAAGTTGATTTCTACAAGTGGAGTTGTGCATAAAGGATTTTTCTATTCCTGTGTTGAGTTTACATGGAATGTGAGGTTTTGAGGTGCAATTATTTTGGTAAGTACAGATTTTTGCAATGTGGCAAGTGGTGATAATTAGAATCTTACCATTATGTGTGTGTAATTTTTTTGGCACTTTCCATGTTGCATCTTTAGCCTTTGGAAATTGTTTTAGAAATTTCTATTTTATGCATTGTAAGATCTTATATATTGAGAACTTATGTATTTTGGATTTGTATGAAGTTGTGTTGAGATATTATGCTGCTAGATTTATTCCAGAATTGTAACACAAAAAAACTCCTATAGAAGTTTGCACTGCAAGTGTATTGTAATCATTGTTTACCGATAATACATTGTTCAGGATTTTGGAGTGTGGGGTTTTTTTCTCGAAAGGGTTTTCCCCATGTATATTTGGTGTTATGTGTTTTTATTGTATCTCTAATGTTGTTTATCTTTACTTGTTATGTGCATCTTCTTTATTGTAATTGAATAAGGGTTTGAAACTATCTAAATTTTCACATTCTCTCCTTTGATAGATTAGTGTTGGAATATTTTCTGTGTACATGGCTTCCTTTTAGATGTGTGTGTTCATGATAAGTGCTTGATTAGTAGTAGTGAAGATTCAATTTTTATGTTCAAATATTTATGTTGAAGTTAATATTTTTTAATTGATTAGATCTACTAATTTCCCCCTCTTAGTAGATTGTGTGACCTTCAATTGGTATTATATCCAAGTTCCTTTGAAGAAGTTTAATAATCTTGAGGTAGATTAGGGATGGCACAACCTATGGTACAATAAGGTTTGTCATCAAATAAGGCATATTTGATAGATTGAATTATGCTTTTGAAAGTTATGCATAATTATGAGTTAGGAAAATAAGGCTTGTGAAAATAATGTTAAGGTTAGGAATGCTATTTTATGTGGTTTTTCTAATTCTAAGTTTGTGAAAGTTATGCAATATAGGACTATTAAGGAAGTATGGGAAAAAATGCACACCATTTGTGAAGGTAATGACAAAGTGAACAAAGTAAAGCTTCAAATTCATAGAGCTCAGTTTGAGAGTCTAAAAAGGAAGGAGGAAGAAGCATTACGACATTCCTACTCCAAGTTGATGAAGTTCTCAAATCTATGAGAGGCCTCAGTGAAGAATTGAAGGAAAGAATGGTTGTGAAAAAGGTACTCAAATTTGTACCTAGAATGTTTGATTCTAATGTCTACATTGTTGAAGAAGATAATGATTTGAATGCCTTCAAAATGGTTGAATTACATGGAATTTTGACTGACTTTGAGATGAGTTTTGATAGTGAAAATGCAATAGGGAAATAGGCTACATTCAGAGGATGAAAGTTGATTTAGACTCTAATGTTGGATCAGATTCAGAGGGACAAAATTTATCACAAAGCTACAAAGAGGTTCTGGTAATGAAACATAGGAAAATGAGTGAATCAATAATGATATAAAATGGGGAATATGATGCACCTTACTTATTTCATTAGGAAAAATAGATCCCTAGGGCAAGGTTGACTTTCATTCCTTAGGTGAGTCAACCTTAATGGAGATCTTGTTGTTTTCCTTATGACTTAGGATGCGGTAAATCAACCTGAAATGCACTTTTCAGAGATGAATGAAAAACACTAAATGAATGAAATTATTCAATGTAACACATGAAACCTCTAAATGAAACCCTAATCTAAAAGAATCTATAAACTTTCTATAGATCTAAGAAGGGTTGGATTTTATGCACCTGTCACAAAAAGATTGTGTTGAGTGTCCTCTCGGGAATCATTTGCCCAAGGGTGAATGGGTCTTGCTATAGTGGTTGAGAAATTGCTTTCACAATCCTCTGGTCCTATATTTGCACTCTTGATTCCTCCAGGTTTCATAGTCAAAAATTCATAAATAAATTTTGAAAGTGAGTTTTCTTGGCTTGATGACAATGTTGACAACTTTTGCAATTTTGATATTTCGATAGATATTCAATCCTTCTTCCACCTAAGATCAGAAAATAACATAAAAGGGAAAATTTGTTTATTTTTGGTGAAAGGGGGTTTTCCTTGGACAAACACCATTTTGGTAATTAAACCTTGAATTGAAACAATGAAACAATGAAACATGAAAGGAATGATGAATGAACAACTATTATGTTGCAACTCACCAAACCCTTGATTTGATACCCTTGAAGGATTGAAACTTAGTAGATCTCTCCAAGTTCTTTATCTTGCATGAAATGGCTTGATTTGATGTTGATATTGATGCTTGGAATTTGACTTGAATGCTTGAAACCTACATCACAATGTTAGCTCCAAAAACATGCATAATGCTTGAGATCCTAAATGTTACAAAATATGCTTGAGAAATCTGCTCTAAAACACCTTTGACAATAAACTTAGCTCTTGAATTTGATCTCTTGAAAATCTAGCTTGCTTCGCTAGGATTTGAATTTGATAAAAAGACCTTATATTTATAGACAATTTTCTAATTTCCTGAAAATTAAAAATTACAAGACAACATTTAAATTTGAATTTAAGAACATAAAAAGGCCACCAAAAATATTTTTGAAATTTGAATTAAGCAAATAAAGGGGGACCCATTCACCCAAGGGTGAATGGTTCCTAACCTAAATTACTAGGACCTATGCTTATGTGCAAGATCATCATGGAAAAAATAGGCCCTTAAGTGGCGAAAAATTCAGAAAAATTAGAGTTAGGCAACTTGATATAAAAATTTGAATAAGTTATGATCTATATTATTTAAAAAATATGTAAGAATAGAATTTGTAGCAAATTGCATTTAGTTTCTAAACTACTAGGTTTATTTAATAAAATAAATATTTGGTGACATTTTGAAATTTAAATAGGGGTAGTACTAAAATTTCAAGGAAAAAATAAGAAGTAGGTGTCTGCCTAACCACCCTAAGCACAATAAATTGATAATATTTTTTATAAGATTTTAGATATAAGTAGAGGACTCATGTCTAGATGTGATGCATATTTTTTGTAGTTTTTTCCAAGTAAATAATTAATTATGAATTTTTATTACAACTTTTAAAAATATAAAAATTGTATGTCCGACCATCTTAACTTGGTCAAAACTTCATGAAATCAATTTTTTTTAATCCTATAGTATACAAAGCATGGAATGTGATGCATGTTTCAGATTCAAAAAATGTGATAATGCTTTGAAAGCTATAGATGTTTTTCAATCATCCTATCAATTAGGACTTTAGTCATAATTCAAATAGAAAATGAATAATAATTATTTATTAAATTCAAAGTAAAACATAATTTATATTGGTGGAAAGCTGAGAATCTCCTTTAAAAATCCTTTTTGTTTCATCAATTTTGGGTGAAAAAAAGGTCGTCAGCCACATACCCTACATATGCCCATCATATAGCCACTTTTTGGCCCATCATGATCCTGCACATACCCCTATTCATTTTGGGGAGTTAAAAATGATAATTGCATTATTTAATTCATGATTCCCCTTTTGGTAATTATAATTAATTAGGCTTGTAGATGCAAAATAGGGCCAATTAGAGGCTTAATTAAGTCCAATTAATTAAGGGACCCAAACATAGTGTGAAAATGTAAAGGAGTACATTTTCAAACACTATATTTAGCCCCCAGTTTAGTGAGAGGATGAGCCCCACATCAAAAGCACACTAAAGTAGACAAAAAAGTTGTCAAGAGAGGTCCAATTGTACAATTGTTGGAAATATAAGAAAAGAAGTGTAACATTCCCATTGTTCTAGTAAGTAATTTTACTATATTTTACGGGAAGAAGTGAATAATTTATGCATCTAACACTATGAGAAATAATATTTTTCTTTCCTTTTCAATAATAGATGTACCATTTGAAATACAACTTTTCCAAACTTTTCCATTGCATAATCAAAGAATCATTTCATCAATACAATTAATGATTACACTTTACATATATTCAAGATAATATTTCACATTTAAAATTTCCATATAGATGGATACATTATTACATACATAGCTTTAACAAGCTTACATGAAATAGAAATAAAAATGGTCTAGAATTTTCTTCTCTAAATATTGCCCACCAATTAAATGGGGAGAAGCATCACTCAAGTGCTTTTCCACCAACCATGGACTTACTGCGGTCCCTTACACATCTACCAAACTTGGTGAGATGGCCCTCCCTTCGACGAAGAGATTGGTTTGGTAGTTCCTCATCATTCCTTAGCCTTTCTAAGCATGGTGATGTGTCCTACATATCTAGAGCTATCATAATGTGACTAAAACTACATGTATGATATACCTAGCCTACTATGTAAATTAGATCACAAATGAATTGACAATGTAAACAGTGGCTACTTATACTACTTTGGCTAAATATTATCACCCAGTATTTCGAGTGAGGTTCATCTATTTTACCATCTTCATAGCTCAATTTTTTTTTACCATTAGTATTCTATACAAATGTTATCATCTTTCCCATGGATTATCCTTACCCCAAGAATAACCTTCCCACTAACTCATATTTAAATGACATTACTACTAAGTATCTCAAAGAAACTCTATCTTATGCTACGTGCCTATAGTATTGAAATACTACATATAGTATCAACAATATATGTATAGTATTGTTGATGCAAAAAAAATGGAAAGGTGACAACCTTTATGAGAAACTCAGTTAATGGGGGACCAATTTCACTAAACTGAAGGACCTCTAGGTTTTCTAAGAAGCTAGCTTCTTCTTTAATTGGGGTTTTGGAATGGGAAAATGAAGCAAATATAAAAATTAAAAATCTAATGAAGGTGATGCACAAAGGAATAAATATAGACAAGATAAACCTATCTTTTGGGATTCGATTTAAGGGCTCGATCATCAATCTACTATGTTCTAGAATAACATAAATCAAAGATGAAAACTAAAAAATTCATTCAATGACATAAAATAATTCCCATATTCATTTACTGAAAAGAAGAGTCAAAGACATGGTCTAACAAGCAAACTTGTATTTAGAATTATAGAAGTTCTACAAATAAACAATTCAGGATAACAATGCATAGTATAATGTTTTATCAAATAGCTTAAGAAAAGAAAAAGGCCGAACAATGGCATAGTTTGAGAGTCTTATACAATAATCTAAAAGTAATACAAAAGGCCTAGTGTCTTTCCCCTAATTTTTCTATATCTTCCAAACCCATATTCAAAAGGAAGAAGCAATACATATATAGATGAAAATCCCACCACCTGGTGGGCCACTAGCAGAAAATATCTTGTATCGAGAGCAATGATTTCCTTTGGCTGTTACAATAGAAAATATTTGGGCCATGCCACGTAGTCGCTCCTCAAATAGATGCATCTCCCTCGAATGATGGCAGTTGTCCCAGAAAACTCCTTCACAAACATGTGCCATTCAATCCTATAGTTAGTTAAGACACATGGCAGCTTGGCGAGGCATACAGTTCACTCTAGCCTTCCCTTCGATGAAGTCCCCATGAAAGAGACACATGGCGGCATGTTAGGGCCCGCTCATTTATTCCTCCTCCTTGCATTGAAAGACTACGGAGTGAAGACACATGGAGGCATTCTTTACTATCAACATCAGCTATGGGGTTTTCCAAAAAGTGTACACGGATGAAAGCTACATGGCACGTGGATGGGGTCCGATTGAAAAATGAAGGGAAGTGGCCCTTAAGTGCCTATAGTGAGAACATGTGGAAGCATGGAAAAAGCTGGTAGGAGAGTGAAGGAAGGATTCTCTATGGTGAGTGCCTATTGGACATGTAGCAATAGTGGATGAAGTTCAAAAAGATGAGGCGCGGGCTGGTACTTAGCAAAAATAAAAACCACCCATAGGGAGCCCGAGGAATTTTAATATTCACAACTTTTGGCGACTACCAGGGGTGTTTCTCTTGTGGAACGAGGAACCCAAATTTTTTTTGGCTTGTAGACCAGAAACCCGTCTATTGTGCGATAGAGTTAAAGCTTAGAGAGAGCAGCCTGCAAAGGAATCTATTCAGCCTTAGATGGTATCGATATGTCACAAAGATTCTCTTGTGCTCTACTCAAAATAATTTCTTTGTAAGGTAGTGTCATAGATAAACCGACCTTGGACTTGAGTTGGAAGAGAATCTATGCTATTGGGTGTGTGACACCCTCAATATCTTCTACAGTACGGGGTTGTTTGAAGCTCTGGAAAGTGGATATATCTTGTTGCTTCTTTCATATCTTTGCCACAATCTACTCTGTAGTTGCCACCAAGTCATCAGAAAGAAATGGGGAAGGTAAAACCATATGGGTCAACTGGGAGAACTTAGCCCACATGTTATTCATGGTTCAGTCCAGTTGGTAGCACACTCGCTAGCATGGAGGATAGCCGAGTGGTAGTGGATGAACCTGTTTGTTGTTTTGGCAGTAGCCTTCTGATCCCCAATCCTTGCATTTGCTAAGTTTTCATTTGAGACCATGTATAGATTATCTAGCAAATTTTTTTCTTCAGGAACCTTTTCTATGATGATTGGCAAGAATCACTCCATGAACCTCCCTTCCTAAATTTGTTGCCTCCGCCATAAATTGGAGCATTGGCTGAAGGGTCAGGTAGAAGGCCTTGACCTTTTCCTAGTACTAAATGTATATTGTTTAGCCACTGGAAGGAGGTCCAACTGGGCAAGAGGGGGTTGGGGAAGACTCTTTAGAAGGGAAATCTTCGCATCCCTTGAGCTGAAATTCTATGTCAGTTCCACGATCCTTTGGTTTGCAACCACAAGTTGTCCCTGGATTTTTCTCAATTTTACGGATCAGTTTTCCTTAGCTCAGTTTTTGTTTGTTGATTTTACCTCAAGGGAAAGCTTCATCTCTAGAGTTCTTTCTCCAATTGATCCCTTGGGGCCTGAAAGTTGACATCCTTCTATTGCAATTTTTGCTCCAATTGAGTGCACTGCTAGAGCCAACTAGTTATAATATTCTTGGTTTCTCCACCACAACACAATGAATAGATAGGGTCATAGGATAGGAACTTTGCAAGTTCCTCTCAGAGTTTAATCTACTTTACCTCTGCTGCCTGCACTTTCTCTGATAAGTGCACAATTTATGCTTCTCTCACTTTTTCCTTCGCCATCAGGACCTTGATTCTATCCTTTACAAGTTTTAGCTCCTCCTCCCTTTTCTTCAGTTGGTGACCATACTTGAGGAAGTCGGTGGTCACCACCCACTATGTTTCTTCCATGAGCTCAACCTTGTCCTGCAGCTAGGCTATGCTCAGACTAAGTCCCATGGAAAAAATGTTGCAATCATCAAGCTGCATTTCCCCCTACGGTTTGATAGAATTCAAATACATGGTTGTGAAATGTAGCGATCATTGAGCCTCATTGAAGATAGTTTGTACCTTTGTCTTTTCCAGCTTCTTATCCTCCTTGGCCCTTTTCTTTTGGATTCTGACAGCTCACTCTTATTTTGTTTTATTTCCCTGCGCCATAAATTGGGCTAGCGACTAAACTAGCCCACCTACGAAAGGTGCACTAGGAGGAAGGGTGAAAAGGAATGTGAGGGTAGTGGTTTTGGATGCTTTCTTCTTCAGAAGAGTGACTGTCTGTGGGGAGAAAGGAGGAATGGGCTAAAACCTAGTTTGTGAACCAACAAGAGGACTCATTAGGTGTTGTGGTAGTAGCGGGATCATGGCAGACTGAGTTGGGCTTGATATTATAGTAGCATGAGGGGTATCAATGGCAATCATGGATGCAAAGGGAAAAGAGATAGCGGATGTAGAATGGGTAGCGACGAAAGGTGTAAGGGTCTACAAAGGAGTTAAAATAAATGGTCTCACCTAGGAGAACTAAGAGAAATATCCCGTGACCATTGTGGCTTTCATGGAAAAAGAAAGGTCGACACCTAAAGTGATAGGTGACATAGAGACAACAGGGGACACCAAAGATTGTGAAGTAAGAGAAGAGGGAGCAAAAGTTACCCACGGGGTAGATGATTGCGATCCTTGGCTCGTCACTAGTTCCTTGCTTATTAAGGGACCTAGGCTAGTTACGGGCTCTTGTGAACCTTCTTCTTCAGCTGCATCTATGAGCTACCTCTTGTTGGGTGGTGAGTCTTCCACCTATATGGTCTCCAACTATTGTTGTTGGGTTTTTTTTTGACATTTTGCGGTCCAGGTGTGTGTATGCGAGGCTCCTAACCATGATATATTGATCCACACATTTGAAGAGGCTTTTTTATGTTGCTCCATCACCTTTTTTTTTCTGAATTGAGGTCATCTATTCTTCACTTTCCTTCTCCTTTCCCTTCTTTGGATGCATTTCAGACTCCTCTGGGTCAACATTTTCATCATCACTCACGTCGGAATTAGTGTGTGTGTGTCATCCTACAATTTATAAAATCTTTCATCCATCTCTACACTTTGGTAAGGAGCATCAAGGCATTGGATTTCTTGTTGGTAGATCTAGAAATCCCTAATTCTTTCTTCACTCTAGTTTTCCTTCCTTGATGAGGGCGGCCCCTATTTTGCACTTATCATTATACTTTCCTAACTAAAGGTAGAAATGAAGCCATGGTGACCTATTATCATCGGTAGGAATATAGGCTAGGTCCAATAACAGGTCCTCATGCTCCTCCATTGGAATCTGCCACTTTTTCCAATATGGCCATGGGTTGTGGGTTACCTTGATGAATTAGTTAACCAATTCGTCGATGATATTCGAATGGAGGATTTAGAGAGATAGGAATGGGGCAACGATAATTATCCTTTTGTTTGCTGTGCTTGTTGGACATTCTTGTAAAATAACTTGGTGAATACTTGCTTTGTTAGGTACATCTTAGCAAGGTTTTTGTATGTCAAGTGTGAACAAGAATACTCCTATCTATTTGTTGAGTCAAAGTCCATCGTACTAGGTACAATGCCATCCTAGTTCTTTATACCTTGAAGCATTGTATCTACATGTTTTATCAAACATAAGGTAAGTAGCCCTTTTAAAATCCCAATCCTTGATAAGCGAATCATCATCATCATCATCTCTAATAAAGTCTCGTCAGATCATGGGCTTGTTGGATCCTCTTATCATCATCTAATTTATTCTTTTCTGCACTAACATCATGTCATGAGTAGTTTATCACCATCACTAGTGCATCCATCCTACATCCACAAATCATCAGCATTCAGCATATCATCTCACATGCATGTTCATCATCATAATATAGATCTGTTAGTCTAAGCATCTACATAAATCATACATTTGCATAATCATAGCATATCGCATCATCCATCTCATCCATCTCACATCATATCATCATTTAAGTTGTTTAAGATAATATAGATTTGTTATTCTAAGCATCTTAAAATCATCTCATTTGCATCATCATCCATAACCATCCATCTTGAACCTCTTTATCGTGAGATCGACCCTCAAATTGAATCTTTTCGCTTGATCTCTTGAGGGGCAATGTACCAGTGTACTTCTTTCTCTAGGGGCATCCGAAAAATTAGAAATTTTTGAATTTTGATCGCGGAAAGTTTATTCTTTGAACCAACGCAACAAGTACATTGCTTCAAAGAGGGGAAAAATGTAGACACACAAAATTGGCATAATGCATTCAATTAGGTCATATTCATCCATTCAGCAAATAAATCATGTTTATTTATCAATCTCCTAAAGTCTTCAGTTTAAATTAAATAAATCAACTTGATCCTAACATCACCCTCCTTGATTAAATAAATCAATCCTTTATTTAATTAAGTCTGAAATCACCTTTCATCCCTTTTTGATTTAAATAAATCAAAATATTCAAGTCAAAGTGGTCAAAGCATCTAATCATCATTAAGCTAATCTAATCTTGATTAACCTAACCTAACCACCCATCATATCCTCTAACTTTTCCCACTTGCACCAATAAATCATTTTAATTCATTTATAAAATCAACATTTTCCATCAACATGGCATCTTTGAGGAATATTCCGTCAAGTTTGAAAATGAAGACAAGTTTAATTGTCCCTTCCAACATTGCATTAACTTCTCATTTTCATGTCCCCCTCTCAACATTTAATTCACAAATTCAAATTTGGATCTCCCCCTCTTTGGCACATTGACCAAAATATGCTCATTCCTCAACCTATGGAAAGTTGACAAGTGGCCTCATCTCATTGGTCTATTCATTATCCCACATTGCTCTCTCATAAGCATTCTTTCAACTTGAGAATCTTTAAATAGAGGCTTCATCCTTCAACAAATCCTCCACACAATCTCATGCACAAATGCATCATTGTAATTTGAATCCATATCATATCTTTTTAGCATTCCATATCATATTCAAAACAATTTCATCATTTAGCTTATCTAAAGGGGTTGGGAAAGGGATATTTTCCACAATAGCACCAATCCCCCCATAAGATCAAGTATTTGTCTTGTTTTAGAATAAGGGATAGTTATCTTTGTTTGTAGTTGCTCAATTATATCATCTTTTTCCTTGTTTTTTTATCAATGCAAATGGATTTTATGGGGAACTATTGTTCTAACCTTGTATTTTGATCTACAAATGTGATTGTTTGTTTTATTTATGCAAGTTTGGAAAGGGGTTCATAGAACAAAACCCCTTTCGAAAAAGGAGATGACAAAGAAAAAAATGTGAGATAGGATGGGAAGGATGGAGGACTCCCAAATACCCCCCCCCAGTACACCATTCATCACATGGATACAATACAATAGCGCCCCCATAGGGAGGAAATAGAGAGACTATATAGCCCCCCAGAAGATGTGATCACTTGTAAGAATGGTAAGTGTTTGAAGACAAAACAAGATCCAATGTCGACAAACAACTTGTCTCCCTTTCAGAAGAAAAAAAACCAAATGCAAGTGCAGGGATGCTTCCCATTTCAGATAGGAATTAAAGGAAGGAAGGATGAAAATGGATGCCAATGATGTCTGTGAACTCTACTCAAATGTCTCCTTGCTTGAAGATGAAGATGCCACAATCAATGAAGAGGGTGACAAACCAAGATGATGTGGAAATTGATGCTGAGCAATATCCAAATAAAGAGATCTGATGAAGGGTATGTGCAGGATCATCATGGAAAAAATAGGCCCTTAAGTGGCAAAAAAATCAGAAAAATTAGAGTTAGCAAACTTGACATAAAAATTTGAATAAGTTATCTATATTATTTCAAAAATATGTAAGAATATAATTTGTAGCAAATTGAATGTAGTTTCTAAACTACTAGGTTTGTTTAAAAAAAGAAATCTATTTGGTGAAAATTTGAAATTTCAATGCAATAGTACTTAAATTTTAGGGAAAAAATAAGAAGTAGGTGTATGTCAACACCCTAACCAAAATAAAATGATAATATTTTTTATAATATTTTAGATATAAGTAGAAGACTCATGTCCCGATGTGATGCATATTTTTTGTAATTTTTTCCAAGTAAATAATTAATTATGATTTTTTATTACAACTTTTAAAAAATATAAAACTCATAACTCAACCACCTTAACTTGGTCAAAACTTCACTAAATTCAAGTTTTATTTTTAATCCTATAGTATGTGAAGCATAGAATGTGACGATGTTTTGGATTCAAAAATGTGATACCGCTTTGAAAGCTATAGATGTTTTTCAATTAGCCTATCAATTAGGAATTTAGTCATAATTTGAATAGAAAATGAATAATAATTACTTATTAAATTCAAAGTAAATCATAATTTATATTGTTGGAAAGCTGAGAATCTCCTTGAAAACCCTTTCCGTTTATCAATTTTGGGTAAAAAAAAAATCGTCAGCCACATACCCATCATATTGCCACTTTTTGGCCAATCATGATCCTGTACATACCCTGAATATGATGGAGACTTGATAGCCCCCCTGAATGAAGTGTCCTCAAAACCACTGAAATGATTCAGAAGCAAATCCAATGGTAGATGTTGAAGAAACCTCAAGTCCTGAGTGGAATGACAGGGAAGAAGTCTCATATATGAAATATTTGAAGAGAAACCAAGTTCCTCCAAGATAATCTTAGATTCCTAATCAAGGTCGAGACAAAGGGATGAGGAGACTCAAGAGAACTCTCCAAAGTGTGATTTGAATAGAGGAGTGATATCCCCTCAAGAATGACCTCCAAACCTGTAGAAGTAGCCAAGTCAATGATACCTGAAATGAAGCCATCCTGTGATGCCAAGTCTGGAAAACTAAAGGTGTCCTGATGGATAGAGATGATGGAAGCCTCAATCAATGAATATGGACAAGGAATCATTGAATGTGAAGGGATACCAACTGTCTTTGATGGAGAAGAAGCACTTGAAGGAACCTTGTCAACCTCTTCGGAAGATTCAAGGCAATCAACCTCCTATACAACAATATCATCATGGGGTACTTGATCTGAGGAATGGAATTTTGAATCTTGACCATTGGGGAAGGGTGGAGCATCTGAATCTCCATATATCTCCCAAATATTATTCCAAAGGATGTGAGGACAATCAAAATGATCAATAGCATTCCAAACATCATAATCAACTTGCATAGAAATGATCTCCAAGACAGTGTATCTGTTGCAACTCCAAGAAAATTCATGAATACCTTCGCTTGGATGAGGAACTATACCAAACAGATGTGGCAAAAAATCAAGTGATTGGAGATGGTGGTTGATCCCATCTCACCATTACTTATAGTTACCCTTGTGCAACATAACCAAATAAGGAGTATATGCAAGCCCCATAATGAAATTTCTCCAAAAAATACAAAGGCATTGACCTTCAATAGCAAATAAAGATTTCCAAGGATGATGTACAATTGAAGTGATGCTACCCGGATCAAAAGATCTTTTCCCAAGCTTCAAGATGTCCAGGTTATTGAACAAATGCACGAAATTGAAAAAATTAATGCAAGAGTACCTAGAAATGAAACTGATCAAGGAATCTAGACTAATGAAAAAAGATTTGAATCACCTTCCTGATGCTACTGAAATCACTGAAATCCAATGAATGGTTGCAAAGATATGAGCGTTTAAGTCCAAATTAGGGTTTTTTCTTCAGTTGTCTGTAGAATTTTCTATAAGAAAAATTTCATAAAAAAATGTCACCACTAGAAAGTAGACTGAATTACCTTTCCGACGGTATCTCGTTTGCTGATTTTTGATACCTTGGTGAAAAGTTATGATAAAACAAAAAAAATGCCTACAATAGGCACTCTCTAGGCTAAACAGGTGCAAAAAATTAGCACCCGGGCCTAAAAAATTGGTCCTCAGTCACTGAGATGACCATGGGGTGAGCGTTGTAAAAAAATAAAAGCATTTTCGGGCGAAGCGGCGACGAAGCGGCTGCTGGGCGGAGGGCGGGGCGGTGCCGCTAGATGGAGCGGAGCCGTCAGTCTACAATGTGACCATTTCCTCTATGGATGGGGCTGGAAATATTGGGCACTGGCGGTAAACAATGATGGCCAGTAATGATGGATGAAACGCTAGTGATGGGAAACAACACTGGTGGAGTGGAGATGAAGGTCGACGATCAGCAGGCCCGACAAATAGTACCCTCACCTGCAATAAACAAATGAAGGTGGTTGACGCAAGATATCTGCAGACTTAAAAATATTGAAGGGGCCAACAAAATAATTTTTGAATATTGCCACAAATGGAAATTCAAAAAATAAATGCCAACAATTTATATTTATTCTACAAAATAAAATTTTGTGATATATGTCGACCGAAAAATATTTTTAATAAAATGTCGATAGAAACATAAATTTGTATGCCTGATTGATTAAAAATGAAACCACAAATAAATAATAAAATGCCCATGATTTATGCTGACAATTGATTAAAATTGTAGGTCGATCAAAAATTTTCCAGCAAACTATATAGAGCCAAATGTTTTTTTTTGCCAAAATATTAGATAAAATGCCCATTTTTTTTAGAAAAAGTGCCTGCAACTAAACAAAATTTTTCCTCAGAGGACATCTGATGGGATGCATTTTTTTTACTGTAAATTTGTATAGATCATACCAGTTGATTTTGCAAACCCAAATATGTTTGATGGCTCTCAGGATGATGTATCTGATTTTGATAAATGGACAGGTGATCCTAGGGTTTCGAGGCCTTCTGAAGACAACGAAGAGATCAAATATGAGTCTATCTGCTTCAGAAATTAGCTTGGTCCCCAGGTGGTGTCAAGTACCCTTCAATGGAAACCTTCAGCCTACAAAGAATCTCACACACCAACTTTCTTGATCGAGGGTTGATGTTTCACTAGACAATCTCTAATACCATGTTGAGATAATGGATGCACAGGGTCCCTGAAGCTGTAGTCTTCAATGGAGGACCATTGCTAGGAAAGATAATCAACCACATAGAAAGTGTTTCAATTAGGCATGCACAATAGAAATTCTATTGATCTACACTATGAGATTGGATTATTACAAATGTACAAGTTGTCTGATTATATAGGCAAGAGAGAAAACCTAAGATGCATGAGATGTTTATATGTGTCATGATCTAACAACATGTGACAACATGTGAACCCTATCTAGAAAATTATTAAATGTTGAGATAAGTTCTAGAAGGACAACTCATCTCCTAGAAGGAATATTATCCCTACAAACAAGGAAGGGGACATTACCCCATTATTAAATGATTTATTAAAATGAAACCTAGGACTAAATGATATATGACCTAAGTTAACTTATTGTAGTGCAATAATTAATTTAATTACACTAATAATAATAATCAATTTGCATCCACAAGAGTTAGCCATAACATAATGGGGACCCAAAACAAAACGCACAAACACAAAAATACTTAACCAACAACACCTCAAATATTCGTGACACATTATATTCACTGAATCGGCCATCATACACTGATAAATAGAAAATTGGTTTACCGGACTTGGGTATGTGTAGGATCATCATGGAAAAAACGTGCCCTTAAGTGGCAAAAAATTCAAAAAAATCAGAGTTAGGCAACTTGACATAAAAATTTGAATAAGTTATCTATATTATTTTAAAAATATGTAAGAATAGAATCTATAGCAAATTGAATTTAGTTTCTAAACTACTAGGTTTATTTTTTTAAAAATCTATTTGGTGAAAATTTGAAATTTCAATGTAGTAACACTTAAATTTCAGGAAAAAATAAGAAGTAGGTGTCTGTCTGACCACCCTAACCACAATAAAATGATAATATTTTTTATAAGATTTTAGATATAAGTAGAGGACTCATGTCCCATGTGATGCATATTTTTGTAATTTTTATCCAAGTAAATAATTAATTATGAATTTTTAATTACAACTTTTAAAAAATATAAAAACTTGTATGTCGACCACCTTAACTTGGTCAAAACTTCATGAAATTGAATTTTTTTTTTCAATCATAGTATATGTGAAGATAGAATGTGATGCATGTTTTGGATTCAAAAATGTGATACCATTTGAAAGCTATAGATTTTTTCAATCAACCTATCAATCAAGACTTTAGTCGTAATTAAAATAGAAAATGAATAATAATATTTATTAAATTCAAAGTAAAGCATAATTTATATTGGTGGAAATTTGAGAATCTCCTTTAAAAACACTTTTCATTTCATCAATTTTGAGTAAAAAAAAAATTTCCAGCCACATACCCTAAACATACCCATCATATCCCCACTTTTTGGCGCATCATGATCCTACATATACCCACCTTCTAACTTCCACCCAAATTGATACGAGGCACCAAGACTTACAAATAACACATATTATGCATCAAAAAATACTCCATGAGATCCACAAAATAAAATATTAATACAAAATCTGCATATGAATTGAAGAACATGAAACTACCAGATGCTCTATTCTTCCCAAACAGATAAGCATTGATCTTCAATCCATCTGCCAATATGAGTAAATGATGATGTATAGATCTGATAGCTGACAAGGGTTGTCATCAATGAAAACATCTGAAAATATATGTAGTGTCTCTTGCCAACATACAAAAACTGGCTTTTTGGCTCCCTACTTAGTAAAAATGGATAACAACATCATTTTATTGAAGAAGTTGGGGTTCTAATATAAGAACATATGAGCAAGAAAGGAAGGAAACCTGAACTTGCACTACATCCTTACTCCCGTATTTGGCTCATCATTTCTCAGTAAATGACTCCTACGAAGTCATACTAGAACAAGGACTTTTTCCTTCACAACTAAAAACCTAAATCCAGCTGAAATTCTTGCACCCATTTGTTTTTGTCTAAGCTGCAAAAAAACACCATCATAGAGAGCGCACCCTGCATATCTTGCTTGAAGGCATTGTGCACAACTAGAATTTGTGGCGGCTCATTGAAAAATTCCTTAGGCCTCTACGTTTCCACATTATAAAAGTCTAAGGCTTTTCCCCTACCTTTCCAAAAGGTGCTCCTGCTTTATGGAGTAAATATCTCCATTTTGTCTACTTTAGAGTGGCTTATTGAGATACCGAGCCCTCTCATCTGGCCCCATCTAGACCATTCTAGCCACTTTTAGGGTAACTTTAACTGCGCTTAATAAAATTCTCTTCATTCACTTTGGCTTTGCCTATGCTCAAAACCTTTGCTCTGGGTATTGTGCTCAATTTTTTTTTTGATGTTAGCTTCTTGCATGCAATACTTAGTTATTTCTTTCTTGGGTAAATAACACTCGCCTTTTAGCATTAAATTTGGCATGTACCACAAACTCTTTTGCTTGTGCAAAATGAATTACTTGTCATTTTGAAATGACCATAATTCAAAATGACAATTTGGCAATCATGTCATAAAATGCGATTTCCTTGGAACTTGAGCCAGTAATTTGAAGGCAACTTAGGCTTCACATGCTTTGGCAATTAATATCCCAAAAGGAATAATTAAACCCAAAGACGCAATAATCACTTGAAAAGATTTGTGTTCCTCTTTGGAGTTTGAGAAGTGCTTGCAGAATGATGCATCAATATCTGGTCAAGTATAGACTACTGCTGATGACTACCACCAGCTTATGCTAATTAATTAGCTCTTATTAATCTTGCACATAGCAAACCGTACCTATTAGACACAACTGGGTGGGAAATTCGAGCAAGCGCTGGTGAGATTTTCAAGTTGGTACTTGATTAGCATCGTGCTTATGGCATGTAAATTACCACGCATATCCTGGCTATTTCTATAAATTGGTGCTTAGGCAATAGTGAAATCACACTTAACAATTTTAGCAGAATTGGCAATAGGTAGTTGGCTTAGAATTTAGCATTAGGCAACTGAGTAGAATTTGCATAGAGCTAGACTTATGCAATTTGTGTAGAGAAAGTGTCAAATAGTTGCATAGAGCTTGCTACCATGCATATACCTATAAGGTTAGTCTATAAGAAATCCCAAACAACATTCCTAGGGAAACCTCGACTAGGCAACTGAAAAGAATGACCAAGAATAAGCATTCACTGGCCATTGTAGTGATGAAGTGGGTTCTGGGGAGGGACTACATTGAATATGAAGACAAGTACAGAGTTAATACTAATGTATGCTCTCACTTTGTCGCATCTATGCTTGACATCCAGGTTCCCAAGTTATTGATTCTTTGCCTAGTGATTGAAATATTTTTGAAGTACCTAGGCAGCCTTAGAGAGGTGGTGGTGAATGTTGTGTTTGGTCTGGGCCTTCCAACTGTAAGTGACCTTCAGAATTATATTGAAGAAGATGAAGTAGTACCATGGGTACCATTTCTAAGTGGGTTTCACATCTAGACACACAAATAGCATCATCAAAGGGTAACCTGTGCCTACCACTTCATGTTTCGCTTGTATAATGTGGTGCCCTTCTATGACATCAACTGGTACACCAACTTCAGGAACCTAGTGTTCCCTCTGCCACTCGCCATTGTTCCTAAAGATGAAGTAATTCCAAATGCTTCTATGGATGCCTCCTTTGCCACTTCTCATGACTAAAAAAAAATTATGCCTTGAGAAATCATCTTTTTTTTAATACGTTTTGTCTATACACCTAAAAAATGCCATAATGCACATATATATGAAGAAACCACAAAATATATAGATATACTCTAAAAGTGTGGCCTTAGAGCCATTTTTACAATGTAATTATCAAAGTATATAAATATAATGAAATTAAAACTTATATTAACATTTTGTCTCCTTTGCCTTTTGATTTTGCAATGTGGGTTCTCTTTTTCTTTGCTTCATGAGTTGCAAGTTAGTTCTCTTCACCCTTTGCAATAATGGGTTTCATTTGTTTCTACTTCCTCACATTGTACAATTTAATTATTGAAAGACTGGCCAACAAACACGAAAGGAAAAATAATTACACTATTCAGATATTTACATGGGCAGGATAATACTGAAGCTTAATTAAATAGTTGTAAGTGAATTATGTTAACCAGAATAGCCAATGCTTCATACTCCATATTTTCCAATTTGAATGCATTGTGTTTCTTACATTGAATTATTTTGAAAGGGCCTTCCCAGAGGCTGTTGAACTTTCCGTGTTGGCTTGGCTTTGCAACCCTTTCGTTGAATTTTAACACTAGGTCCCCGCACATTAAACCTTGGTCTGCAGATTTTTTGTCAAACCATCTCTTAACCACTTGCTGGCAGTTAGACATGGCTATTAGGGCCTTTTCCCTTTTTTCTTGCACTTCTAGCTACTCAACCAACTGAACCTCCATGACGCCGTTTTGTTCTATCTCAAGAGATTTGAGCAATTGCAGTGCCAGAATCTCCATAGAGATAGGAAATAGTGATTCTTTCCCAAACACTAGCTCATATGAAAAAGTCTTGAGGACTTGCTTGGGAGTTATGCGGTTCAACCATAGTGATTCCTAAAGGTTCTTATGCCATTCTCTTTGGTGTTCTGACTCGATTCTTTTGATGATTCAAACTAAATTTTTGTTAGTCAACTTAGCTAGGCCATTCCCCTGTAGGTAGTAATTTGATGACGTTTTCAAGAATGTGTCATGTACGAGTGTGAATTGACATATCTTAGAGCCTAGGAAAGCCTTGGCATTTTTAGAGATGATGGACTTTGGTGGGCCAAACATTTTCACTAGTTCTTCAAGGACGTCTGCTATCTCCACATCCATCACAATCTTCAAGCACATGGCTTTGATCCACCTGGTGAAGTAATCTGTTACCATTAGAATTGATTTATGTATGACATTGGTGGCAGTATTGATCATTCTGATGAAATCAAGGCCACATTGTGCGAAAGGCTCATCAACTACTATCGAATTGAGAGGCATCACAGATTTTTTTCTTCTTCCTACGAAGAATTGGCATTCCTTATAGGATTTTACAAAGGAGTATGATTCATTGAACAAGTAGGCCAGAAGTACCTAGAGCACCTAATTTTGATGGTTGTGGTCTTCACGGAGAAGTGCCACCTACAAGACTACTTTGGAAAGTGTCAAGAATCCTCTTTATTTGCTTTGTGGTGACACACCACAATATAACATCATTGAAGTTCCTTTTGAAAAGGACCCCTTCGATGAGTGCATATCTACTATTCTACAATCTATAAAATCTTCTCTTCTAAGAAGGCAGGCCCAACGGGTGTTTTCCCATGTGCATGAACCTTACTCTATTCGCCAGCCAAGAACCTTCAAATTCAAACTCATTTGTTAGGACTAGCTCTGGTTGCTCTTCTTCAGCTGTCATTTCCTCATGTCCCAGATATTCACATAGTCTTCTTCCTAAGATGTTTTTTGTAGGCCTAACCTCAATGCCATATTCAAGGATCTTAGTGATCCAATTGGCCCCTTTTTTGGTGATTTCTCCTTCCATGATGTATTTGCACACACTGGAATGCATGGCATAGACAATCACCTTGTTGCAAGATATGAGGTGTCGAAACTTCTTGAGTCCCTTGATAATTGCAAACTATTTCCTCTGGATGAAGTTGTAGTTCATCTCATACTCCTTTAGGATCTAGGAGTGAAATGCTATTAAATTTTCTCCCTTTCCTTCATCATCTTTTTTAGTTAAGATAGTAGTGATCCTTGACTTGCTACTGAAAACATACATTATGAAGTCATTTGAAAGTTCTGGATTGACCAGCATAGGAGCTGAAGAAATAGCATCATTAACCTTCTTGAAGGATTCTTTAGCTTCTTTTTTCCATTTGAATAATTGGTCCTTTTTTAGCATCAAAGTGATTGGTTTGGTTAATCTTGCAAAATATGAAATGAATTTTCTCACAAAATTTACCTTCCCTAAGAAAGACTAGACTCCTTTCTTGTTGACTAGTAGGGGAAGCTCTTTGATTTCTTTCACCCACTTGAGATCAATTTCAATTCTTTCTTTGGACACTACATGTCCCAATAGCTTGCCTTGCAGTACTCTAAAGACACATTTTTTTAGGTTCAGGGATACCTTGAACTCATGGAATTTTTTGAAAACCATCTCAAGGTGATCGAAGTGATAATCCTTATGTTTGGAGAATATAGTCAGATCATCCAAATAGATCAAGATAATCGTGTTGATCAATTCATTGGAAGCGATATCCATTTCCCATTGGAAAGTGGCTCTCACATTTGAGAGGCCGAAGGGAATTTTAGCATATGTGAATGTTCCCCACTTGGTAGTGAATATCATTTTGTGTTGGTCCTCTTCTTTGACTTGGATTTGGTTGTAACCAAAGAAGCCATCCAGTAGAGAAAACATTTCCAATCCTACCATTGTTTGCAATATTGAATCCATGGAAGGTAGTGGGTAGTGATCCTTTAATGATACTTTGTTCACGTCCTGAAAGTCAACAAATAGGTAGATATCTCTGTTCTTCTTTTGAATTGGGGCCAATTTGGATACCCACATGCTATGCTTGATTGAGAAGATGATCCAAGATTGAATTAGCTTGGTCAACTCTTGTGTCATCAAGGCTTCGATCTTTAGATTTACTGGCCTATACTTTTGGCAGATGGGTTTTGCACCTTCTATCAACTCTATTGTATGTTGAATGATTTTGAGATCGTATCCCTTGAGGTCATCATATGACTAGGATACTATTCCTTGATACTTCTTGTTGGAACTATTAAAATCTGATGATTTTTTGCATATTTTCATGCCCCCTGAGTCTCCATATGAGTCTTTCCTTATGCATTTTTCCTTCATTTCATAATTATTTGCTCACATTTTGGCTCATGTTTGGCCCCTGGATCATCTATCTATGCATTTTCCACCTTTTGGTCTATATCAACATAGGTCTCCCATTGTCTTCCCGACCAACTATGTTTTTTCTACTAATACTTTCTATTTCTAGTGCGTCGGTGTGATAGAAGTGAGGTCTCCCCGATCCATTTTCTATTGGAAAACATTTTTTGCCTATCGGCAAGACATTTCTATTGTTTCAGCGATCGAGTATGGGTTCTATCGGCAAAGGCTTGAGGCATCGATATATATCATACCGAATCTATTATGTCTTGCCAACAATATCTTTCGATATGGTTTTTGGCATAGGAGGTGCTTTGTCTCAGTGACTTAGCAATGGGTGAGAAGCCCTCAGTGAAACATTGTATGGTCTACGTGAGGTTTCCCTAACAGTTAAAAGTTATAGCGACAAACATGAGACGGGTGTCTTTTGTCGGTATCAGAATGTTTGTGTCTTGGCGATATATTGTGGCTCGAGGCTTTCGACAGAACAAAGTTAACTTTCTATAGAGTCTCCCTGAGTGTGATAGGTCACAGCGACGCACAGGAGACAAGTGGGTTTTTGGTGAGACATTATGTGTCGATATGAGGTCTCTCCGATGTCACGAAGCTATGGCGAAGGTTATTGAAACAAAGGTGCACGTCGGTATAAGATACTATTGTGTTACAGCGATATGGTGATGACTTTCGATAGCCCTTCAGATATTCTATGTGATGTTTCTCCAAAGTCATAGAGCTACAATGATAATGAAACAAACATAACAGAATGGTGCTCTCGGTATGGCAGGGGTTTTCGATATGATGTCTCTATGATTTGGTTGGTCACAGTGAAAGCAAGTAACACAGGGAATAGAGGAATGCAGGAAAATAGCGTTATACGATTGAATTTCCTTCGGCATACTGTTGGGTTGTCACGGCGACTAATTCACTATTGATTAGTAATATTCAAACGTTGGGGGCCGACATGTGAGATTTGCCTGAATTCTACGGTGGTCGACATGGGTGTCCAATTTGTTCTATTTTCTTGACACTGGTGTATAAATATGCACCCCGATTGTAATTGGTGATCATCAGATTTTAGATCACATACAATAGTTAGGAATGTAAGGAAAACTAGATGCAGAAAAAAATTCTCCTAACGTCAGTACCTCAGGAAAGAATGCAGAAGTACTTCTAAATTTTCAATTACAGTCAAGTTAAGATGCACTATGAAACAGATTACAAAAACAAAGTATTTGACAAACACACATGAACACTAGATATACGTGGGAGAACCCTTACGGGAGAAAAACCCACCACACCAAGAGAAATCAAGTAATATTCAAACATTGGGGGCCAACATGTGAGATTTTCCCAAATTCTATGGTGGCCGACATGGGTGTCCAATTTGTTTTATTTTCTTGATGTTGGTGTATAAATATGCAGCTCGATTGTAATTGGTGATCATCAGATTTTAGATCACATACAGTAGGTAGGAATGGCTACAGTAGAATAATTTTCTCTTATCAGAGACTATGTGCATGTTTTAAAATGGCGAATTCAATGAAAATCAGCTGGTGTGGCAAGTTATTTCTGGTGTCAATTGTATGTTGAACTTATTGAAAAGTATTGCTGAAGCTATCTCCAAGTTGATTCTTTCTGGTTGTTTAAATTGATGTAACAAGTTTACTTTCAGTTTATCAATGCACATTTGTTGTATTTGTGTGATTAATTAATTGGTTCTCTCAAGTAGAGATGAAATCCTTCTCATTGATCACAGTAATCAAGAAGATTCGTCTAGATTATTAAAGAAGAGCTCAATAGTCATAATCTTGCATTGTTTATACAAGTTATGAACAGATCATATGCCTACAATTTGATTTTCTGCCAGAATAAGTTGCCCACTTCTATTTCATTTGACTTTGCATACCTAATAAGGCACTGGTCTCTACAATTTCATTATTTGAATTCACTCAGTTTCTTTATATCTATTAATTAAGTATTTTAGGATTTAGGTCTAAAGATTGCTATCAAGTTTGATTTCATTTTGTTCACTGTCATCTGCCATTGTGGACAAAGCATTTCAGAAAGATAATCACAAGTTAGGTCTGCACTATTCAGAAAGGTACACCCACCCAGGTTTGCAGCACCTAAAGAGTGGAAGGTTGAGTTCTCTTGACCTTGTCTATTACCCTGAAGCGTATCAGGAGATTGGTAGCCTCTTGAGGCATTTAGCTTGCATTTTTGAGAGCTAACAAATTGGCGACTCTACTAGGGATTACATCAAAAAAATTGGTTGAAGACCATTATATAGAGTCAGTGAAGAGAAAGAAATATTTTGAGAAGTTTTAGAAAGAGTGATTCCGCTGGGAGAAGATCAGAAAGAATAATCATTTTCCTACTTTTGGAAAAGTAGGTGGTGACTCTGAAAGAATTTTTGCAGCTGTTAATCATGAATGGAAGAAGATCTTGATTCAAGGGAGGTCATACTGGAGCTCCTCCTGGCAGTAGTAGGTTGACATACAATGATCTGAAAATGGAGGGTAGTGAGGGCGAACCTATTGATCATGATACTCCTCAAGTTGATTATGAATCTTTAACTTATGAAGAGGTTAAAGCATTGTATGAGTCTCAGAAAAAGGAAATAGAAGAATGGAAAAAGAAAAAGAGAACTTATCCTCCACAACCATCAAAGCAAGTAAGTGTTTATCTAGTCCCTCCTAGACAAGGATTGGCAAGTTATCAAGAATACCAATGTGATCAGTGTTAAGTACAATGCCAATGTGATCAGTGTCAAGTACAATGCCAATGTGATCAGTGTCAAGTGCAATGCCAATGTGATCAATGTCATATGCAGCATAATTCTAGCTCACTTGAAGATGTTAGTCAGAATCTACAACAAGGTATGTATCAGAACCAACAATCTAATGCTGATGAATATGTCAAAAATCTTTGGGATGCATTTTTTGACATAAGGAGGTATGAAGGAGAATATTTGGCTTCTCTGTACAATAGGATGATAAGTTTCTATATGCAATTGCCTCCTGACTATAAGCCTACAAGACCCTTTTTTGTTGCACAGTTCATAAAAGTATGGAAGCCTGAATCGGCTTATTGGTCATGGTCGTCAATACAACATGCATGTGATCACTTGAATAAGTTCATTGATGCCATGGAGGAGATAGGGTATGAGAACACTATCAGTGTTGATTCCAATGATTGTATTTCTGATGAGTGTAGAGAAATTGATCAATCAATGTATCCAAAAAATGATGAGATATGTGCAAGTCAGTATGATTCCTGTGATAGCTTGCATAGTGAGGATGAAGGTACAAGATATCTCTCTTGCATAACAGATTGTGATAGGGAGAGCAGTGAGTATTCAGATTTTGAGGATGCACCTGTGGATTTTGATCTGCAACTAGGGGATCCTTCTACCTCTTATGTACATTAGGATGAAGAAGTAATGGAAAATGTTGATTCATTTGGTAGTGAGTATACAATGCCTCCAATTGTAGTTGAAAGCTACAAAGATACATTCGATGAAGAGGAGGTTTGTAAATTTGAGAATGGTTTCCAAAAAAATTTAGGCCCATTGCATGATGAAGATTTAAAAGAGGATCAGGTAATGTTTTGCAAAGGTTTTCCCTAGCATGAATTTCAGGTATTTTCAGATCCACTTGATGTTGAGCAAGAGGTATTTTTAGATAAACAAAGGGATGTGTCAAGTTATGGAACAAATGACTGTGCTGGTAATGTTTCTAATTTTTTATTCTCTGATGACCCTGGGCCTCTTTTTGATGATGACAAAAGTAATAATGAAAATGTGGAAACTTGTTTGCTTAGCTATGAGAAGATTTTAGATTTGTTAACTCTTGATTATCAGAAATATATACATAAAGGTGATCTTGAAACTCTGTGTCTAGTTGATGGTGAAACTTTTGGAGTTGACCAAATGCATGTGTCTGTTCAAGAAAAGGCATGTGATTCTAAAATTTCTAACTCATGTGGAGAAGACATTTGTTTGCATACCAAGGATGATAGAGGTCCAGATTTTATTGGTCCACATATGCATGATATTGAAAATGTGAGTCATGATCTAATGTTGATTCCAAATAATGATACTAGAGAGGTGCAAAAGGTTTCAGATTTGTGTGTTTCAAATAGTGTTGATATAATAGAACACTTTGTTTCTCAAGTGAAGCACTTTGATGATAAATTTTCAATACAGCTGGGAGAATGTTTCATAATACATGACAGTGAGAAAGATAATACAAAATTTTACATTAAATTTGTATGCATTTTGTATGTTGGCAAAGATTTGTTTGATGATGAAGAATATAGATTACATAATGGTGTAGGAATTTTGGGCCAAACCAAGAATGATGATACTCTAAGAACTTGCAATAACAGTGATAGGAAAGATTGTGTGAGTATTTTCAAGAGGAATTTGATGAACTTGAAACAAAACTAGGTATTTGATAGGGGAAAGCATGGTTGGAGTTCCAGATTGTAACAGCTCAGAACAGGTGAATTGGAAACATAGAGGATTAAGGGTTGCCAGTGCATGGACAACTCTTGTGCATCCTCTTTAAAATTATTTTCCATGTACAGTAGTTTAGGTTTTCATCCATCTCCATTTCACTATCATTTTTCATTCATCTCCATCTTGAATTCACCTTCCATTCATTTCCATTGCCTTTCACTTCATTTTTGCTCACTGGTTCATCATTTTGTGTCTAGTCTACTCACCTAAAGATTTTGGATCCTTGCAATGATCTTACTATCATTCATCCCTAGACAGAGCCACTGTTGGAACTATTAAAATTTGATGATTTTTTGCATATTTTCATGCCTCCTCAGTCTCCATATGAGTCTTTCCTTATGCATTTTTCCTTCATTTCGTAATTATTTTCTCACATTTTGGCTCATGTTTGGCCCCTAGATCATCTATTTATGCATTTTCCACCTTTTGGTCTCTATCAACATAGGTCTCCCATTGTCTCCCCAACCAACTATTTTTTTTTTGCTAATACTTTCTATTTCTAGTGTGTCAGCGTGACAGCAGTGAGGTCTCCCCAATCCATTTTTTTGTTGGAAAATGTATGTTGCCTATTGGCAAGACATTTCTATTGTTTCGGCAATCGAGTATGGCTTCTATCGGCAAAGGCTTGAGGCATCGATATATATCATACTGAATCTATTGTGTCTTGCCAACAGTATCTTTCGATATGGTTTTCAGCATAGGAGGTGCTTTGTCTCAGCAACTCGGAGATGGGTGTGAAGCCCTCAGTGAAACATTGTATGGTCTACGTGAGGTTTCCCTGACAGTTACAAGTTATAGTGACAAACATGAAATGGGTGGCTTCTGTCGGTATGAGAACGTTTGTGTCTTGGTGATATATTGTGGCTCAAGGCTTTCGGCAGAACAAAGTTAACTCGCTATAGAGTCTCCCCGAGTGTGATAGGTCACAACGATGCACGAGAGACAAGTGGGTTTTTGGTGAGACATTGTGTGCTGGTATGAGGTCTCTCTGACATTGTGGAGCTATGGAAAAGGTTATTGAAACAAAGGTGCACGTCGGTATAAGATACTATTATGTTATAGCGATATGGTGATGACTTTCGATAGCACTTCAGATATTCTACGTGATGTTTCTCTGAAGTCATAGAGCTATAGTGATAATGAAATGAACATAACAGAATGGTGCTCTTGGTATGGCAAGGGTTTTCGATATGATGTCTCTACGATTCGGTTGGTCACGGCGAAAGCAAGTAACATAGGGAACAAAGGAACGTGGGCAAATAGGTTTATATGATTGAATTGCCTTCAACATACTACTGGGCTATCATGATGACTGATTCACTATTGATTAGTAATATTCAAATGTTGGGGGCCGACATGTGAGATTTTCCCAAATTCTATGGTGGCTGACATGCGTGTCCAATTTGTTTTATTTTCTTGATGCTAGTGTATAAATATGCACCCTGATTGTAATTAGTGATCATCATATTTTAGATCACATACAGTAGTTAGGAATGGCTACAGTAGAATAATTTTCTCTTATTAGAGACTATGTGCATGTTTTAAAATGGAAAATTCAATGAAAATCAGCTGGTGTGGCGGGTTATTTCTAGTGTCAGTTGTATGTTGAACTTATTGAAAAGTATTGTTGAAGCTATCTCCAAGTTGATTCTTTCTGGTTGTTTAAATTGATGTAACAAGTTTACTTTCGGTTTATCAATGCACATTTTTTGTATTTATGTGATTAATTAACTGGTTCTCTCAAGTAGAGATTAAATCCTTTTTGTTGATCACAGTAATCAGGAAGATTCATCTAGATTATTAAAGAATAGCTCGGTAGTCATAATCTTGCATTGTTTATACAAGTTATGAATAGATCATATGCCTACAATTTGATTTTCTGCCAGAATAAGTTGCCCACTTTTGTTTCATTTGACTCTGCATACCCAATAAGGCACTGGTCTTTGCAATTTCATTATTTGAATTCACTCAGTTTCTTTATATCTATTAATTAAGTATTTTAGGATTTAGGTCTGAAGATTGCTATCAAGTTTGATTTCATTTTGTTCACTATCATCTGCCATTGTGGACAAAGCATTTCAGAAAGATAATCACAAGTTAAGTCCACACTATTTAGAAAGGTACACCCACCCAGGTTTGCAGCACCTAAAGAGTAGAAGGTTGAGTTCTTTTGACCTTGTCTGTTACCCTAAAGTGTATCAGGAGATTGGCAACCTCTTGAGGCATTTAGCCTGTGTTTTTGAGAGGTAACACTTCTCACAAAAATTGATGAGCCTCTTCTTATCGTGATGCAGAACATCTTTCCTGACTTTTAGATTTCTTCCATCTCTGACTTGAAGGTTTGCATAGTCACTTTTATCCACTACAAACTTCCTTTTATCATTTCTTGCATTGTCACAATCATATAGGTTTTTGAGAGTGTCTAGCCCATTTGGAATCTTTTTCGACCTCAACTAAATGATTTGTCCATCATAGGCCTCAACAATCTTCGATTGGAGTTGGTTAGAAAACTCTCCTGACTGTTGGATGAATGAGAAGATGTATTCATTGTTGTCAAACACTTGCTAGCTCTGATCATTATCTAGAATTTTTAGTCAAACTATCACTCATATAGAGTTTTTGTTATGAATTAGGTCAAAGATAGGGTCAAACTGAGATCCGATTGTAGCCATGTGGTCTTCATCACTATTTTTTCTCAGGGCACTGCTGGATGTTGAAGGCTTCAAAACCTTCAATCAGTTCCCAGACTCTATGTCTATAGGATCACATGTGAACATTCTTTATAGTAGAGACCCCTCAAACTTGGTTGACTACTAGTTCAGAATCTCTGAACACCATTAGTTGCTTGATTCCCATTCACTCTACTAGGCTTAGACCTTGCACTAGGCCTTCATACTCGGCTTCATTGTTCAAACAAGTGAACTAGAAGCAAAAAGACATGAGTGTCTTATCATTGTGTGTGGATGTCAAACATATCCAACTCATGTACCAACTTTGCATCTTTCTCCATCAAAGTGCAACATCCATAGCTCTAAGGCTTGACCATTCTCGGGTTCCTTCATTACCTTCAGAAGCACTTGATCTTCCTCATAGATGATATAGGTGCCTAACCTAGTAGCATGATAGTTTCCAAAAGGATCAATGTCTATATACTCACTCAAGAGAACTTCTTCTGAATTGGTCTGATCTCTAGTCACTTTTTCATCCTCTAGTAGCTCAATGCAATATATTTCTTCTTTGGTGAAAAAGGTATGAGCAATCTTAAAGTTGATCATAGCTTCATCGGCCGCATGTTCTAAATGCAAAGCTTCAAACACTATTTTCATTTTTAGCTCCATGCTTAGTCCTAAGGATCAAGTGTGACCAATCCAAAGACAAATATCCGCCTATCTTTGAAGTGAATTCTTGGGATAGGAAAAGACCAAACATGGGGGGAATGTCTATGATCATAGTATCTTGCAGAACTGTGATATTAGGGTAGAAGAATAGATTCAAGGGGAGGTCTTTGATGACACCTATGATTTCAACTTTGTTTTGATCAAGCTGCATAACCCCCTTATTTAAAGGTTCATAGCTAATTCCTAAGGCTTCAACTATCAGTTTGGGCATGACTATAGTGCTAGCACCAAATTCAATCATGGCATTGTGTAATAATTTCTCTCCCATAATAAGAGTTAGGAAGAAGGGTTTTAGTTTTGGCTTATCTATAACCTTAGTGGAGGCTTCCTCTATGCTATTTGTGAGAACCTTGGCATGGGGTAGTAGGTCAACAACCTTTCCTTTAAGTGATTGCTCCATTAGCTCAATGATCAGATCCTCCTAGATTGCATTCTGTATTAATTTCTTCTATTCTTGAATAGGTAAGATATCCCATTGAGATACATTAGCGGATGATTTTTTCAATTGTTCTATCACATTAAATGATGGTGGATTTAGAAGCTTTTGCTCCTTAGCTTTGGTTACAACAATTTCCCTTCACAGTAGATAATTTTGTGCCACTTTTTGGATGTTTTTGTTGTGTTGTTGATATATGGTTGTCATTGATGTCAACATTTTTCGCATTAAGGTTGTATATGTTGAGGATATTGATAAAATTGTAATGGAATAAGTTACAAGTTGTCAGTGGTGAAGTAAAGTTCATTCTATTGGTGAGCTAAGTACGTTGATGATCAGAGGTTGTGGAATAAAGTGTTTGTTGTTGAGTTTATCTATTCTATCCATGTTGAGTTTCAAAGATTCACGAGAAGATTTAATTGAGTTATGAAGATTTTTATTCTGATAGTTTTTATGTTACTTCAGTTGGTGTTCCTGAATCAAGATGATGTGATTCCAGTAAGTTCAGTTGTTTTGTATGCTTCTCTACTAATCCATTATGTTTGTGTATGTTTCTAGATCATGCTCTATCTTTGTTACATGTCCACATTGATCATTGTGCTCATGATTGGTGATTTTCTCTTGTGTGTTCATGTTTTTCATGTTCATGGCTTACAAGGTGATGGTAGCATGTTGTGGATTCTCGAGATGAATTTTTTATAGTGTTTTCATGTTTGAGAATGTTATTTTGGGTCTTCACTATGTTTTGGTCGACCTTGATTGATTCACATTGAAAATTATTTATGTTTTGAGTTGATAATTTGTATTCATTTTATTATTTTGTTGAAGCCGACATGGAGATGTAATTTATTGTTGTGGTATATATAAGCGATTGTTTATACCATTTGAATGTATGGTGTTCGTGAATAATGTTCTAAATATTTCAAAAGTAGAGCAAAGTGTGAAGAAGAGTGAAGAAGAGTGAAGAAATATTCATGTGCTTAATTGAAACTATAATTAGGCATTAGTAGATGTTATTTTGTCAGTTCAAATCTTTGCAGATGTAATCTGAATGTTTCTGTAAGACAATTTGTCTTCCTTTGGATAGAAAGCCTTGCTGTAATTGAGTAGTGAGCTCTAGGAAGTGTGCCAGAATGCATGTGCATTCCCCATTTCATTCTTTATACTTTTAACACAGTATAATCTTGTGAACTGACCTCCATCGTGGTTTTACCCCTAATAGGGTTTCCACATAAAAAATCTTGGTGTTATGTGTGTTTCTAATGTGTTGATGATTTATGCTTTCATGGTTATTAATTATATCTAAGAATAAGGTTAATAATTTTAATAAGTTTGAATTTTTGAGACAACGGATTCACCCCCCCTCTCAATTTTCTGCCCTTGTGTTGTCAACAATTGGTATTAGAGTAGGTTCCTTGGAAGAATTTTAACAGCTTGAGGTGATTCGAGATGGTGACATACAAGAAGGATAGTCTGAGATTTGATGGAACAAATTATTCTCTGTGGAAGACTCGAATGGAGTGTCATCTAAGATGCATTGGTGAACCCTACTGGAACATTAAGGGTATGTGCAAGATCATCATGGAAAAAAGAGGCCCTTAAGTAGCAAAAAATTTAGAAAAATCAGAGTTAGACAACTTGACATAAAAATTTGAATAAGTTATCTATATTATTTCAAAAATATGTAAGAATATAATTTGTAGCAAATTGAATGTAGTTTCTAAACTACTAGGTTTATTTTATTTATTTTTAAATCTATTTGGTGAAAAATTGAAATTTCAATGCTGTAGTACTTAAATTTCAAGGAAAAAAAAGAAGTAGGTGTATGTCTGAATCACCCTAACACAATAAAATGATAATATTTTTTTATATTATTTTAGACATAAGTAGAGGACTCATGTTTGGATGTGATGCATATTTTTTTGTAATTTTTTTCTAAGTAAATAATTAATTATGAATTTTTTATTACAACTTTTAAAAAATATAAAAACTCGCCTATCTAACCACCTTAACTTGGTCAAAACTTCATGAAATTCAATTTTTATTTTTTTAATCCTATAGTATGTGAAGCATAGAATGTGATGCATGTTTTGGATTCTAAAAATGTGATACTGTTTGAAAGTTATAGATGTTTTTCAATCAACCTATCAATCAAGACTTTAGTTGTAATTCAAATAGAAAATGAATAATAATTATTTATTAAATTCAAAGTAAAGTATAATTTATATTGGTAGAAAGCTAAGAATGTCCTTTAAAAACCCTTTTCATTTAATCAATTTTGGGTTAAAAAAAAGTTGTCAGCCACATACCCTATAAATATCCATCATATTGCCACTTTTTTGCCCATCATGATCCTGCACATACCCTTACAAGCAATAGGTATGTTATTCCATAGAATGATTCTACTACTACTACTGAGATTAGGGATGTTGAGTACAATATTAGGGCTGAGGAAGCATTTTTGAGTGCTTTGACTGATTCTAAGATGACAAATGTTATGGATCTAAAGACTATTCATGAGATCTGGAAAAAGTTGGAAACTTTGGATGAAGGTGATGCAAATGTGAAGATTGCTAAGTTGTAAAGTCTGAAAGGGAAATATGAAATGTTGAGAATGGGTAATGATGAGAACATTACTTCTTTCATGCAAATTGGGAATGAACTTGTGTGTGGTATCAGATGTGCTGGTGGAAAATTGGAAGAATCAAAGATTGTTGCTAAAGTGCTTAGATCCTTGCCCGCTACTTACAAATTCAAAGCTACAACTATTGAAGAGATCTAGACTGTAACAAATGTAACCAAAGATATGTTGATTGGTAAGCTAATTTCTTTTGAGTTGAGTGAATTTGGTGATGCTCTTCCTAAGACAGAATCTACATTCAAGGCTACCACTTCTAGAAGAGATAAACAAAGGTATGATCCAGGAGAAAGTTCTAGAAAGGTATTCAAGTATGAAGAGGAAATGAAAAATATTGAAGAGGAAGACAGAGAACTGGATGAGCTTGAAGCACTCATTTTCAAGAGAGAAGCCAAAGGAGAAGGTAAGTATAAAGGGAAGTTTCCTATTAAATGATTTTCTTGTAATAAGATAGGTCATTTTTCCTCAAGGTGTCGAGAAAGAGTTCCTAAGTCAAGACCTAACAAGCCTAGATTTCAAAGAAAGTGTTATTATGCTACTAATTAAGGTGTGACAAATGATGAATCTGATAAAGGGAATGTAAGTGAGGATGAATGGGTATTTATTGATATCAAGGAAAATAATTTTGTGTCTATTGAATTTGCTAGTTTTACAAATGTGGAGAAATCCCTAGCTGCTTGAGTTGAAGAGAAAGATGAATGGGTGATTGACAGTGGATGCTCTCATCACATGACAAGTGATAAAAGTAAGTTTGTGAGCTTGGAAAAGTATGATGGTGGTGTTGTAAGATTTTGTGATGACAAAGCAATTGTAATCCATGGAAGAGGATGCATTTCTCTTTATGGTAAGCATAACACTGATGACATCCTATATGTGGAAAGTTTGAAGCATAATCTTTTAAGTGTTGGATAGATGGTTGATAAAGGATACAATCTTCATGTCAAGGATGGAAAGTGCAAAATACTGGGGAGTTCTAGAAATGTGATTGCATCAGGTACAAAAAAAAAAGGTAATATCTTTCACCTGAGTGCTGCTAGAAAAAAGTTATTTGATTGCTCAATATGATGAAAGTTGGTTGTGGCATAGGAGAATGTATCATGTTAAGTTTTATAATATTATCAAGATAAGTTCTACTAAGGCTATGAGAGATCTTCCTAAGTTGATGAAACCTACCAATACCATATGGAAGGAATGCCAGTTAGGGAAGCAGACTAGAATTTCATTTTAGAGCAAACAACATAGTTCAAATGAATTGTTGGAGCTTGTGCATAATGACTTGTGTGGTCCTTCTAGAGTCAAAAGTTTACAAGGATACAGGTATTTCATGTTACTCATTGATGATTATTCTAGAATGATGTGGGTTACTTTATTAAGGGAGAAATTGGAAGCTCTAGTGAAGTTCAAGATCTTTAAGGCTATGGTTGATATAGAAATAGGTTTGAAGATTAAATGTCTGAGATCATACAGAGTTGGTGAATTCACTTCTGGTGAGCTTAATTCTTTTTGTGAAGAACATGGAATAAAGAGACAATTATCTACATCGTGGACCCCTTTGCAAAATGGAGTCGTGGAAAGGAAGAATAGGAAAATTGAAGAAGCTACTAGAACTATGATGTTGGAAGGAAATTTTCCTCATATCTACTGGAGAGAAGCTGTGAGTACTGCTATTTACACTCTCAACTGGGTACAAATCAAAGGTGATACTAGTAAAACTCCTTTTGAGCTATGGTTTCATCACAAGCCTATTGTTAGATACTTCAAAATATTTGGGAGTAGATGCTTTATTAGAAGAGATGAAGATATAGGAAAGTTTGATGCTAGGAGTGATGAAGGAATCTTTTTGGGTTATTCTACTAAAAGCAAGGCCTACCCGTGCTACAATAAGAGATTGAGAAAAATGGTTGAAAGTGCAAATGTTAAGGTTGATGAAGAAATAGCTAGACCATCCAAAACCTATGGATATGATTCAGATGATCAAAATGATAGTACAAATAAAGGAAAGAAAGTTTAGACTTCAAATCAAGTTCAGATCATTCTAGTGAATCAAGAAAATCAAGAGGAAGAAGAAAATAGTGAAAGTGTAGAAGAAATATCACAAGAGCTTGAAGTTCAAGAACATCCTAAGACTCCAAGGTATGTAAGATTAAATCATTTAGAATATTAAATCATAGGTGATAAGAAGAAAAGTGTCCAAACTATGAGAAAAATTATAGAAGAATACTATTTAATTCCAAAGACTGAGCCAAATAGTGTGAATGAAGCATGTAAAGATGAACATTGGGTGGAAGCAATGAAAGAAGAACTAGTATAGATTGAGAAGAATGATGCATGGATTCTTGTTCTGAGACCTAAAGATAAAAATGTAATTGGAACTAAATGGGTCTTTAGAAAAAAACTGAATGAGCAAGGCGAAGTGGTTAGAAACAAATCAAGATTGATGTGTAAAGGATATTCTCAAATGGAAGAAATTGACTTTGAAGAAACTTTTTCCCCTGTTGCTAGGATTGAAGCTGTGAGACTATTTCTTGCTTATGTTGCTTACAAAAACTACAAGGTTTATTAGATGGATATCAAGTTAGCATTTCTAAATGGCGAATTGGAAGAAGTATATGTTGAGAAACCTAATGGATTTCAATTGACTGATCAGGGAGACATGGTTTTCCAATTGAAGAAAGCATTGCATGGACTTAAGCAAGCCCCTAGAGCATGGTATGCCAGATTGGACAAGTATTTTCTGAAGCTTGGATTTAACAAAGGTACTGCTGATAGTAATTTGTATTTCAAGATTGATGATGATAAAGGTTTGATAGTGGAAGTCTTTGTTGATGATATCATTTTTGGAGGAAATGATGGTTTGTGCATGAAGTTTACTGATGAGATGCAAAGTGAGTTTGAGATGTCTATGCTTGGAGAGATGAAATTATTTTTGGGATTGCAAATTACTCAGTTAGATAAAGGGATATTTATATCTTAGTCCAAGTATGTGAACGAATTGTTGAATAAATTGGTATCTAAGATTCAAAGCCAGTTGGTACACCCATGGTGACCAGATGTAAGTTGACATAAGACGATGATTCTCCGAAGGTAAATCAAACTAGATACAGATCGATGATTGGTGGATTACTTTATTTGACTCAAAATAGTCTTGATATCATGAATGTTGTATGTATCATTACAAGATTTCAAGCTGATCCTAAGGAATCTCATGTGACTGTTGTAAAGAGGATTTTCAGATACTTGAAGGGGATAGTTGATTTTGGTCTATGGTATCCTAAAGATGATGATCTTACTTTGAGTTCCTTTAGTAATGCTAATTGGGTAGGAGATGTGAATGACATAAAAAGTACTAGTGGTGGTGCATTTTTCTTGGGAAAGAAGCTGATTTCATGGTTAAGTAAGAAGTAGAATGCCATTTCTTTATATACTGTAGAGGCGAAATACATTGTTGTTGCTAAAAATTATACTCAAGTATTGTGGATGAAGTAGATTTTGAAATATATCATAATCATGTATGATGAGCCTATTGCTATATTCTATGATAATTCAAGTGCAATTAACATTTCTAAGAATCTTGTCCTGCATTTAAAGACCAAGCACATATCTATCAAGTTTCACTTTTTGAGAGAGAAGGTGAGTGAAAAGGAAGTCAGATTGGAGTATGTGCCTACTAAGGAACATATTGCATACATCTTTACCAAGCCTTTTCCTAAGGATAATTTGAAGTATCTAAGAGGGAAGTTAGGGTTGATTAACCCTCCTAATCAGAATTAAGATGCATTACTTTGCATCAGTCTGTGCATTTCATAGTCATAGCTTGATTTGGATTGATGTTGTGGTGGCTGCTACTTAGGGGGAGTAGTCAAATGTTTAGATATTTGGTTCAAAGCTTGTGTGGAGAAAATATATCTTTGTCATTGATGTCAAAGGGGGATAAGAGTAATGTGAAAAACTATGAATTATCTGGGGAGAAGAGTTATGTGAAAGAGTTGAGGAGAAAAGAGTCAAAATATTAGGGGGAGAAAGTGCTATGAGATAGTTATGTTGATGGTGTTTTTCACATCATAATAGTGGTTTACAATTTTTGGCCAAATTGGACACTGAAATTATTATTTTTAACTAAATCTTCATATTCGGGCACCTATAGCGGCTAAACTATGAGGAATTTGAAGATGGTGCAAACTAGAGTCTCATCAAATTTTGTTTGTAGATTTTAAAAATATCTTTTTCAAAATTTTTGGAATCAAATTTCACTTCTTTTTCCATCTCCCACAAAAATTGATTTTTTCAGAAAACAACATTTTTAAAAAGTGATGCACACGTATAACGCATAACTTTTTTTCATGAAGGATAAAATTCTAATTCTTTCAAATTTAGATTTGTAACTCTGATATCTAGTGCTTCCACTTGGTTAGATAGTTTTTTATTGAATATTTTTTCCTTAATCAAGTTTCAAAGTCAAACGAATTACAATTTAGACACAGTGCGACTGTATAACGCATAACTTTTTTGTATATGTCAAAATTTTATTTATTTTTTGTTGGATCAAGGACTTCAATATTTGGTGCACTCATATTTTTCAATTTTTTTTTTTGATAATCTTCTATTTTTCCACATGTGAAGAACAAAGAAATTCATTTTCGATGAAAAACCTATGTTTAATAAAACTTAAAAAACAAATACATAACAAAACCAAAACATATTAAAATTATATTCATTGGATAGCTTGTTATGAGGAATACCATAATCATTTGAAATAAATTTTAAATGAATTCATTTGATCCCCCAAAAGCTAAATCAAAAGTGATTTTTTATCAGCATTTTGATAGGTGTAAAGGAGACGCATTTATAGGTATGGTTTAAAACTAGCGAGGTTCTATCCAAGGGGGTTTGATCTAAGGTGATTTGATCAAACCCTCTTCAATTGGAATCCTTAAAATGGAACTTTTAAAGGCTTAAATCATTATATTTTCTAAAAATATGTGATTTCAGCTAAAATTCATTCCTCTCAAGAATTGTAAACCACTATTATGACAACACCATGGATGTTGTGGTTGTCATTGATGTCAAAACTATTGGCATTAAGGATGTATATGTCAAGGATATTGAGAAAATTGTAATGGAATAAGTTGTAGGTTGTCAGTGGTGAAGTGAAGTTTAGTCTGTTGGTGAGCTAAGTACATTGATGATCAGAGGTTATGGACTAAAGGATTTTTTGACAAGTTTATCTAGTCTATCCAAATTGAGTTTCAAAGATCCACATGAAGATTTAATCGAATTATGAAGATTTGTATTCTGATAGTTTTTCTGTTACTTTAGTTGGTGTTCTTGAATAAGATGATCTGATTCCAGTAAGTTTAGTTGTTGCGGATGCTTCTCTGGTGATTCATGATGTTTGTGGATGTTTCTAGATTGTTATCTATTTGTGTTGCACATCTACATTGATCGTTGTGGTCGTGATTGGTGATTTTCTCTTGCGTGTTCATGTTTTTCATGTCCATGGCCGAAAGGGTGATGCTATTGTTTTGTTGATCTCTGAGACAAAATTGTTTGAAGTGTTTTGATGTTTGAGAATGTTATTTTGGGTCTTCACTATGTTGTGGCTAACCTTGATTGATTCACATTGAAAGTTATTTATAATGTTTTGAGCCGACATTTTGTATTCATTTTATCATTTTGTTGAAGTTGACATGGAGATGTAATTTCTTGTTGCCAATATATATAAGCAATTGTTTATACCATTTGAATGTATGGTGTGTGTGAATAATGTTCTAAATATTTTGAAGGTAGAACAAAGTGTGAAGAAGAGTGAAGAAGAGTGAAGAAGTGTTCATGTGCTTAACCAAAACTATAATCAAGCATTAGTAGATGCTATTTTATCAGTTCAAATCCTTTCGGATGTAATCCAAATGTTTCTATAAGATAGTGTATCTTCCTTTGGGCAATAAGCCTTGTTGTAATTAAGTAGTGAGCTCTAGGCAGTGTGCTTGAATGCATGTGCATTCCCTATTTCATTATTTATACTTTTAATAGGGTATAATATGGTGGAATGACCTCCATCATGGTTTTTCCCCTAACAAGGTTTCCACGTAAAAAAATCTTGGTGTTATGTGTATTTCTGATGTGTTGATGATTTATTATTTCATGGTTATTAATCAAATCTAAGAATAAGGTTAATAAGTTTAATAAGTTTGAATTTTTGAGACAACTAATTCAACCCCCCCTCTTAGTTATCTTCCCTTGTATTGCTAACACCACTGCTAAGGTAATGGGTGTCTGGTCGAAAGCACTTTTGGGCTTTGAACTGGCTAGTTGTGGGATGACTGGTTTGCCTGTGAATCTCCTCTTTGAGTGAGTGTTGTAATCGGTCTTCAATTGTGATGTTTTTGATGTGGACGCATCATTGGAAAATGCCTCTTCTTCTTCCATCCATGAGAAGAGCACATGATCAGGAGCAATATCAATTTCTTCCTCCAAGGACATCCCTTGCATTTGTGCAGTGAGTACCACATTTTCCATTTATGGAGAGGCATATATATAACCTCCATGATCCAATGTTGCACCTTGGCTATGTTGTTCTACCACTTTTTGTTATATATTTCCCTGAGGGTAGTTTTGGGGCATATGTGTGTTGCCATAGGGGAAGCACCAGGGGTTGATGTCATCAACTAGATTTTTTTTCCCCATTGTTAGCTCTCTGCTCGAGCTTGGGTTAGCACTCTATAATGGAGAAGGAATTGGTACTATTTGATTAGTTGTTTGTGCCTACAAATTTGTGCGAGCGCCTCCTTGGAACTAGTTTTGTTGGTAAGAAGATCTTCCACCTTGATAATTTTGATAGGTTGGCTTTGGGGGCACAAACTGGTTCCACTTGATGATAGTTATTTCATTGGCGATGGTCCACAAAATTTCCTTAACATTGCTTATCTCATCCTTTAAAGAGCTAGATGTAGAAGCAACATTTTGGGGTGCACCCAGATACATGTATATAGATTGGGGAGGAGCATACAAACTGGTAGACGACATCTCCTAGGCGGGAATTGATATTTCAAGAAATATAGGCATGATGGGCTAAGGTGGAAACTTCCTTGCATCTATTATATTTTTCTTTTCCTTGACTACAATGTTGTATGCATCTAGTAGCATGGTTCCACCAAGAGACTGGATCATCATCGAGATGTTGGTGTTGATGGATTTGAAGTAGAACATGAATTCCAACTCGACTAATGGGTGGATAGCAACTTGAATTCTCTACCAAGTTATATGGAATTGAGCATTGAAGTCAGTCATGGCTTCATATGGTGCTTGTTTTATGACCAACAACTGATGATATTGTGAAGACTTGTCTCCATCATTTGAGAATCTTTCATAGACAGGATCTCCTAGTTGATCCCAAGTAGTGATAGTATTAGCTTGTAGGGTGAGGTACCAATCCATTTCTTTACCTCTGAAAGAGGCTATGAGCAACCTTAGCAATATATTTGGGTTTATAACTCCATGCACCAGACACATGTCTGCCACATCTTGTAGATGTTCGAATGGTGTTCTTGAGCCATCTCCGGTGAACTCAGGTATAGCTTTTAAAGAAAAGACTAGAATAGGGGCCCAAATGGTAGGTGCTACTATTGTTACAAGAGGGCTTCTTGCATCCCATGCCACATAATTTATGTTAGTGGTTGGCAACATGGCTAGCGAAGGGGGCAGGGGAAGCAGAATGTTCACTATTTGGGTTTTGGCTTGTACTGTTCCTAGTGGTGGCACTAACAAACTAGGGTTATTTGCTATTAGGGATCTAGTAATAGGTTGATGGCTCATACACCCTCTTTAAATTTAGATTCATTTAAGCAGTCCCATTAGGCATGCCAAAAAAAAGAAACTATTGATGCAAAAATTTGGCAAGGTAACAACCTTTATGGGAAACTCAGTTAATGGGGGACCAATTGCGCTAAGCTGGGTGAATTTTGGGTTTTTAAAGAAGTTGACTTCTATAATTGGGGTTTGGAAATGGGAAAAGGAAGCAGATATAAAAAATAAAAATATAACTAAGGTGATGCACCAAGGAATAGATATAGGCAAAATAAACCTATCTTTTGGGATTCGATATAAGGTTCCAATCAACAATCTGCTATGTTCTAGAATAACAAAAATCAAAGATGAAACCCTGAACAATTCATTCAATCACATAAAATAATTCCCATATTCATTTACTAAAAATAAGATTCAAATACATGGTCTAACCAACAAACTTGTATTTAGAATTATAGAAGTTCTACAAATAAACAATTTGGGATAACAATTGCACAGTAAAATGTTTTATCAAATAGCTTAAGAAAATAGAAAGGTTGAACAATTTGACATAGTCGGAGAGTCTTATACAATAATCTAAAAGCAATAGAAAAGGCCCGGTGTCTTTTCGCTAATTTTTTTGTATCTTTCAAACCCATATTCAGAAGGAATAAGCAACATATATAGATGGAAATCCCATCGCTTGGTGGGCTAGTAACAGAGAAGATCTCGTATCGAGAGAAATGATACCTGCAACAATGATTTCCTTCCGTCATTGCAACAAAAAATATTCAAGCCATGACATGTAGTCTCTCCTTGAACATATGCATGCCCCTGAATGATGGAAATGGTCCTAGCATACTCCTTCCCAGACATGTGTCATTCAATCCTATAGTCAGTTAAGACACGCGACAGCTTGGCAGGGCATGCATTTCGCTCTTGCCTTCCCTTCCATGAAGTCCCCATGAAAGGGACATGTGATAGTAGGTCGAGGTCTGCTCATTAATTCCTCCTCCTTGCATTGAAAGACTATGCAGTGAAGACACGTGGAGGAATTCTTTACTATCAACACTAACTGTGGGGTCCACTAAAAAGTCTACGCAAATGAAAGCTACATGGCACATAGACGGGGCCCGATTGAAAAGTGAAGGGAAGCAACCCTTAAGTTCCCATGGTGACAGCATGTGGAAGCATGGCAGAAGCTAGTAGGAGAATGAAGGAAGCCTTCCCTATAGTGAGTGCCTAGTGGACACATGGCAACAACGGATGAAGTTCAAAATGATGAGGTGCGGGCTAGTACTTAGCAAAAATGAAAACCACCCATAGGGAGCTCAAGGAATTTTAACATTCATATAAACTATAATAAAGTATATATTTCTAGATATAAGTATAAACCAAATAGAAAGGTTTCACAAATCCAACAAATAATCAAGAAGCATGGAAGAATATCCAAGCATAACAACACACAAATAAGTCATTCTTTTCCAAACATGGAAAACATGAATAAACAAGCTTTACAACATAATAACAAAGGACTAGAAACCAACATGCCTATTTAAAACATCAAACTGATAATTCTTGCCACCTAGCTTAATTGCTCAATATTGCTTGCAATTTCCTCTAAGAACAACCCAATTCCAACTTCTAGCCTCTTACCAAATCTCTCAACAACACTAATGCAAAATAACAAAACAACTCAATAACACTCAAGCTCTCAACTCACTTTGCACAAAAAATGCAGTAGACTAAAAATAGAGTAATTAGACTAAAAAGTGTAGAAAATGGTAGAATGAGCACCACTATATGTACTAAAATGTGAGTATCCAAAGGCTACAAACAAGGCAATACTTTGTCCACCGTTCTATCCCCATGCAACGACTCATCTAACTAACTTATATATTTTCAACACATAACAGTCCCCACCTTTCAAATGGCTGAGTCAGCCTCTTTCAAGAGACAACAAGAATATTTTACTAAGTTAAATAAACAACAAGCATTTAAGCAGGTTTCCTACTTGGTTTGAATGATTTTATGCACATATGCAAGTTTAAGACTCCATTTTTTCTTCCAAAAGCTACAAGTTTTGGTGCCACATTTCATGTTTTGGCACCCTTATAGATATCATTGTTGAAGAATTCTTCCAGCATTTTAAACTGTTCTCATTTCCTTTGCCAAATTTTCACTTTATACTAATAGACATGTGCAACCTTTTGATTTGGTGAACTCTTGTTTCATGTGTAGGTTTAACACTATGCAACACATTAATACAAGGCAACGTTACATGTGCATAAGCTTCACTTAAAGAGCTTTACCAATATTAACTTCAACGCTCTGTAATGCACTTGCATATATCTAAAATAATTATCATTCATATATTATATATATGTATATATATTAATATATACTTATTTACTCAAGGTTATCAAATGCATTAATTTAGAACTATTTAATAAATATATAAATATATATTGAATAACAATTATATATATACACAAATACACTTTTATTCTCATTTCAATTGGTTGACATTTATACACAAAGTATATATATATATATATATATATATATATATATATATATATATATATATATTTATATGTCACCTTCGTCCAATCGACATTCCCATGCATATGGGTAATCCATCCATGAGCATGCATAGATACATCTACCTATGTATATACGCATGTATGTATTCACTCACATGTATGATTTTATCATAGACATGTACATATATACATATATCCATCTCTACATATATATCTCATCAATATAAAAAAAACACACACACAAGGAAGGAATTCCACTTGAAATCAATAATTAATCACATTCGTCAATCAAAATATTCATAAAAAAAGATTGCAAACCAATATAAACATTCACAACCTATACTAAAGATCACTTACAATTTACCCGAACTGACTTGAATTTAAGACCAACTAGGGCGTGAGTGTGTGTATGCTCAATTAGGCTCAAATAAGGGTTACCAAACCAAGTTGTCCTAATTAATACTTCCCCTCTCTTCTAGATGTTTGAACCTATTCCTGAATGTAGCTTAGCACATCATAATAGTAGTTATTTGATAACAACACATTCATATGCATCACACATATTCATATATAGAATCATTACAAAAAAAATAAATTGAATTAAACATTCATTCATCATATTTCCATCAAGATTCATATACAAAACACATTGACGTATATTAAAGCAATTTTATCAAACAAGGTAATAGTAAATAGGTAATAACACATGGGGTGTAATATATTCCCCCCTTGTGAATCATTTTCCCCGATGATTTTTAAGTAGAAAATATGATCATAACATAAAGAAAAACATCACAAAACATAACATCATGAAAAATCATTTTTTCTAAGAGTTTTCAAAATCTAGCAAGACTTGTGGAAACTTTTTCTTCTTTTCAACATAGTCTTCCAATGTGCTAGAATCTTTTGGATACTTATCCCATTGGACCTTGCATTGCAAAACCTCTCTGTTAAATGTAACTAGAGCTTATGTGTTCCAAGCACCTTGAGAGGCTCAATTTTTACCACTCCTAGGTCCTATACCTGTAAAGCATTCCAATCAATAACATGGTTATCATCGGGTATATGCTTCTTAAGATTTTAGACATGAAAGACATTATGCATCCTGACAAGAGCTGATAACAAGGAAATTCTATATGCAATAGGGTTGAATTCTTCAAGAACCTCAAAAGGACCTATGTAGCATAGAGCTAGTTTAGATGACTTTCCAAACTTGATATAACTCCTATGAGGTTTAACTCTCAACAAAACCTTATCCCCTACTGAGAAATTCTTGGGTACTCGTTTGGAATCAACATAACTTTTCTTCCTATCGTTAGCTTTTGCTAGCTTTTGGTTGATAATTCCAACTTGTTCCTACATTTTTGATAACATGTTTGGCTCAAATCTTATCCTATCTTCCAACTTATCCCAACTTACAGGAGTTTGAAACTTCCTACCATATACTGCTTCAAACATAACCATCTTGATTGTAAAATGATATGAGTTGTTATATGAAAACTCAACCAAAGGTAGGTAATCCTCCCATTTGTTTTTTCGATCCTTGTAATACATCCTTAGTAGGTCTTCTAATGCTTGGTTTAACTTTTCAAATTTTCCATCCATTTCTAGATGATATGTAGAAATTATGTTCAGTTGAGTCGCAAAGTGAATAAAATAAGGTTTTCCAAAATCTAGATGTCACACGAGCATCACTATTGGAAATGGTATTTTCAGGAATCCCATGTAGTCTAAATATCTCTTGAATAAACTTCTATACTATTATAGGAGCTCCATCAGTCATATTCCCTAGTATGAAGTGAGCTACCTTTGTAAGTTTGTCAACCACTACCAAAATGAAATTGTGCTTATTCCTTGACATTGGAAGACCTTGCAAAAAATCCATGCTAATAACTTGTCACTCACTTCCTGGAACTTCATGTGGATACAAAAGACCTATAGGATGATGATGTTCTGCCTTCACTCTTTGACATTCTAAGAAACTTGCTACAAATATCACTACATTCCCTTTCATTCCCTTTCATAAATATAATGGCTTTACATCAGCCAACATCTTAGTTACACCAAGATGTCCTAAACATGGTACATTGTGAACTTCTTTCCAAACCATGATCCTTAATTCCCTTGTGTTTGGTACATAAATCCTTCACTTAATTCTCAATAAACCATTAGGTTCAAAGTGATACCTTTCATACCTTCGATCTTTTGGATTGTCTAAGAGTGATTTCTTGACTTGTTCATAAAACTCACCACACTTAGATTCTTGCAACACTTTACCTTTGAAGTCATTTTGGATTGACATCATTGAGGAGATATGCCTCCTATGACTTAGGGAATTGGAAACCTAATTCTCTTTTCTCTTGATATAACTGATGTTGAAATCATAATCATATATCAATTCCAACCATCTCCTTTGTCCTGCATTCATATTAGGATGAGCAAAAAAATACTTTAGACTATAATGATAAGTCTTTAATTCAAATGGTTTCTCCAACAGATAATGTCTCCACATTTTTAATGCATGGACACCTACTACTAACTCCAAATCATGTGAAGCATAATTTTGTTCATAAGGCTTCAACTTCCTTGAATCATAAGCTATGATTCACCCTTCTTGCATCAATACTCCACCTAAACCTTCTCCTAAAGAATCCATAATAACTACAAGGTTTCCATCTGGATCTAGTACCTTTAGTATCGATGTTGTGGTCAAATTTTCTTTGAGTTGGTAAAATGTTTCTTGACATTTCTCAAACCACTAAAACTTTTTCCCTTTCCTTTGCAATGACATGATGGGAAAAGCTATTATTGAAAATCTTGCAATGAACTTACAGTAATACCCATCCAAACCCATTAAAATTTTGACATTTGGCACATTCTTAGGAACCAACCACTCTAGCACTAATTCTATCTTCATTGGATCAACTACAATCCCATCACCCAAAATTACCTAACCCAAATATTGTACTCCCTCTGGAAGGAGGTATACTTTGAGAGTTTTTTGTATAGCTTATGCTCTCTCAATCGTTGGAGAACAATCTCTAGATGCTTGATATGTTCCTCTTCATTCTGATAGTATATTAAAACATCAACCAAGAATACCAACACAAACTTATCCAAATAGCCCCTAAATACATTGTTCATTAGGTTCATGAATGTTGCTAGTGCATTCGTTAGCCCAAATGGTACAACTATAAACTTGTAATGACTGTATCTAGTTTTGAAATATATCTTGAAAATGTCTTCATCCTTGATTCTTAGTTAGTGATAGCCTAAACATAGATCAATCTTTGAAATCATTTCCACTCCTCACATCTAATCAAAGAGATTACCAATTTGCAGTAATTGATATTTATTCTTTATCATTTCTTTGTTAAGAAACCGATAGTCAGTACATAAGCATAGTGTACCATCTTTCTTCTTCACAATGATCATTAGTAGGTAAAAGAACAAAGTTTTGTCACACTTTACAAAGGAAATGGCCAATGTTGATCTAACTTTTAAACTTGAATCAGTAAAAAGTGGCATATATGTTTTGAATTTTGAAATGATGTAAACTAGTAAAATATGCATTTTTTAGTATATTTTATGTTTGTTATTTTTTAAAAAAAATAAAAAATTATTTTAAACTAGTTTTTAATAGATTAACGCTATAATTTAGTTGCTGATAAAATGCTGAAAAATGAAGTTGCATGAGACGTCAAACTTTTTATAGTAATTTTTTTTCTTTCAAATTTTTGTGTATTTATAACTTGAAACTTTAGTGCATGGATATATTTTTTTCCAATTTTGATAAATATATATTTTTAAATAAATATTAAAATGTGTGTAAATAAAAAAATAGTTGCTTCCATTAGACATCAATTTTCATATTAAATATTTATCTAAAATGGAAAAAAAATTATACCATCTTGAAATAGATTATTTTATCTAGTGCGTCATATTTTTCTCAATTTTTTTAATAAGTTTTAGTATTTTTCCTTGGCATGGTAATCAACCTAATATTTTGTGCTAATAACCCACTTTTAGTAAAAATAAAATATAAAATATAAATAATAATTAAACTATTAAAATAAATATATTTATGAAAATTACACTTATGGATCTACAAAAGGGTATTTTTATATTTTTAAAAAATTGTTATTTACATTAGCAGTAGTTATTGAAACTTCAAGTTTTTCAAATAATTTTATTTTTTTGGTAAATTGGACTCAAAGTGGTGCTTCATATATTTTTAGCCAACAATCTTAGTTGAAAAAGTTGTGGAAGTATCTAACTTAGATAGAATGAATCTTACTAGATCATATGTTTGACCAAAATTGATTTTTAGTTAGAAATACTTAAATTCAGTTGTGTTGATAAGTTGGTTGAAAGTGTGACACAACTTTGTTCTTTTACCCTAGTGCTCTCTAGGGTGAAACACTGGGTCTTACCAATCCCTTGGACAACAATTCTTCTAATTGCACCCTTAACTCCATTAATTAAGTTGTGGTCAATCCTATATGGTACTTTTGATATAAGTTCTAACCCTAGAACTATGTTAATGGAGAAATCAAATATTCTCTTGGGAGGTAATCCAGGTAATTCATCTAGAAATACATCCACAAATTTTTGAAGGATAGGATATTTCTCCATATCCATTTTTCTAGATTCCAACATCTCACCTTCTTCGACATCTTGGTAGTCTTGAGGTCCATAATATACTTCATCACCTCAAGAAATGAACTCCTTGCATTCCTCAAGTTTCTCCATTTTTATTGCAAAGAGTTGACAATCTTTCTTATTTTCTATATGCATCTGCACAATAGATATATGTCATAGCTTAACCCCTCTTGGTGTTCCTTGCAATGACACCCAATTACCTAGATCATCTAAGTAGTCAAGTTTTTTTGCATGAAAATCTACTTTGGTCCTATGTTTCCATAGCTAATTCATCCCTAAGATGACACAATAAGAACCTAAGGGAGCTACATACAAATTCACTTTTGTAGAGAAACTTGAAAGTTCAACCCTTGCTTTGAATGGAAATTAACTCACTTCAACTCTTGTTTGGTTTGCATATTCAACAACCTAATACTTTTCCATGTAGCAAACTTTTGTAGACATTTTTCTAGCTATTCTAGGAGAAACAATTTTTTTGTGGCACCATTATCTATTAAAATTGAAATGGGAATTCTAGAAAAAGTACTTGAAACTTCTAATAGAGTAATCTAGTACTTTGCTTGCCAATTATCCACTACAACATGAATCCTTTGTTGAAATGAAACTCTTTGAGGTGGAAGAGAGTTGCCATGTGGTTGTGACCTAAATGGTTTTCTTGGACAATGACTCACATAATGACCCCCACCATATGTATAACATCCTTTCACTGGTCCCCTCCATTTTGCAAATATTCTAGAATTAGTTTTATTTCCACCAGAATTACTATTGAAGTTGTTGAAATTATTTTTGTTTCCCCTATGATCTCTTATTGGTTCATTCAAATTATTTTGGGTTCCATTGTCCCCTTCCTTTAGAAACTTTTCCCTTCACTAGGCTTCTTTGGAGCTTGATTGGTCTACAACCAACTGAACTTCTTTCTATTTTTATCCCAGTAGTTTGAGATTGAATTAATTGTTTTTTCCTACTTAATTTCTTTATTATACACAAATTCCATGGTAGTTGGATCGTGCATGTCTACCTCACCACCTATTTGAACATTGAGACCCATTATAAAATTCCTTATAAAAAATTGTTCATTCTTTTGGTACATAGGTATGTACTTCAAGAGTCGAGTGAACTTCTCTCGATACTCATTCACTAAGGAGTCACCTTGCCTCAAGTTTTGGAATTCAATGAGATTTTGGTCAACCATTATTTTCAGAAAATCTCTACAAATTCACTCCAAGTGAGACTTAAGGACGTAAGTAGAAATTCCATCTTCTTATTCATCCACTAGTTGAATGTTTCACCACCCAACTGAAATTCTCCCCAAAATGCTTTAGTGACCTCAGAGTAATTTTTGATTTCAAAATACTTCTCCATCTCTAGTAGTATTACCTTAAAATTTTAGTTGTGTGATCTTTCTCATGTCACAGGATAACTCAGTTTCCAAATGCTTCATTTTCATTCCCTCAATCTGATCAATATTGTGACTTATCATTCTCATGTTCACTAGATTGAGTGAGATCATGAGAATTATCCCCTCCTTCTTTGTTGTTGGGAAATTATTCTTCATTATTTGGAACTTCTTGTTCCTCTCTTTCCTTTCCCCTAACTTCCTATTCAAGGTTTCCTATTCTCACTCTTATTTCATCCATGATATCTATAATGTGATCCAACATAGCTTCGACATTCTCAACACCTTGACCTACTTCCTGACTTTCCCCACCATTAGTTCTTATCCTAACCATTTTACCAAGAATATTTATACCTAGAGGTTTCATTTTAATTAGATCTATGAAATTTTTTTCAATGTTAACAGGTATGTGCAAGATCATGATGGACAAAAAAGTGGAAATATGATGGGTATGTGTAGGGTATGTGGCTGATGACCTTTTTTTACCCCAAATTGATGAAATGAAAAGGGTTTTTAAAGGAGATTCTCATATTTCCACCAATATAAATTATGCTTTACTTTTAATTTAATAAATAATTATTATTCATTTTCTATTTGAATTATGACTAAATTTTTGATTGATAGGATGATTGAAAAACATAGACTATAGCTTTCAAACGGTATTACATTTTTTGAATCTAAAACATGTGTCACATTATATGCTTCACATACTATAGGATTAAAAAGGAAAATAATTTCATGAAGTTTTGACCAAGTTAAGGTGGTCAGACATACGAGTTTTTATATTTTTTAAAAGTTGTAATAAAAAATTCATAATTAATTATTTACTTGGAAACATTACAAAAAAATATGCATCACATTGGGACATGAGTCCTCTAATTATATCTAAAATATTATAAAAAATTATTATCATTTTATTGTGGTTAGGGTGGTTAGGCAGACTTAATTATTTTTTCCCTAAAATTTAAGTACTACTGCATTGAAATTTCAAATTTTCACCAAATAGATTTAAAAAAAAAAACCTAGTAGTTTAGAAACTAAATTTAATTTTCTATAGATTCTATTCTTACATATTTTTGAAATAATATAGATAACTTATTCAAATTTTTACGTCAAGTTGCTTAACTTTTATTTTTCTATATTTTTCACCACATAAGGGCATGTTTTTTCCATGATGATCCTGCACATACCCTAACAATATTCCAAAAGATCTATCATTCACATAATAAATTCCATAAAAGATCTCATACACAAGTTTTTCCAAAACATGTTTTTTATTATAATAAAAAAGGATTTCAATTTCCTTGAGTTTACATAGAATGTCTATTCAAATAGTCTATGGGAGAGTATCCCTTGGATTCACTCTTTGATACATAACTTCATGGGATATACCCCTCAAATTTTTGTTCATATACATCATTGAAATGGAAATAACCCTTTAATTTACCACTTGAGGTTATTAAAATAACTTCCACTAAAGGAAGAATATGAGGATCCCTAAATATCATGACTATACTAACACTACATTTCGAGTGCATATCTCTGAAAAGTGGTAAAGAGTTTGACTTGGATGAGGATACAGGAGGCATGAAGTTGACAACTTCTCACATCCTTCTCCTCTCTTGACTGATTTGTGAAAGGGCATGAATAAAATTCTTAGTATCGCTCAGCGAAATGGTGTTGTCATAATTAGTTCCCTTAATGGTTCAAACAAGGGATTCTCTTTCCTTCTTGGCCCATAAGTAACACTCATTTCTGATAACACTTTCCTTCCAGTCATCTTAAGATACACCATCCTGGTATAAGAATTTCTAAACATTAGAATCATATAGTGTTGGATTGGAAACATAACAACCACATAGGTTCTAAAGTTGAACCTGGTGGCTCTGATACCACATGTAACATGCCCATTTTTTTACTTAGTAATTTTACTATGTTTTACCCACAAGTGAATATTTTATGCATCTAATATTATGAGCAATAAAAAAAATTCTTTTATTTTCAACAATAAATGCACCATTTGAAGCATAACCTTTCTAAAATTTTCCATTGCATAATCAAAGAATCATTTCATCAATATAATTAATCATTACACTTTGCATATATTAAAGATAACATTTTAGATTTACAATTTCCATATAGATGGATACATGATTACATACATAGGTTCAAAAAGATTACACAAGTTAGAAATACAAATTGTCTTGAATGTCCTTCTCCAAATCTTAGCTACCAACTGCATGAGGAGAAGAATCACTCAAGTGATTTTCCACCAACCATGGACTTACTATGGTCCCCCACACATCTAAAAAACTTGGTAAGATGGGCCTCCCTTCTATGAAGAGATTGGTTTAGTAACCTCATCATTCCTTAGCCTTTTTTGATCATGGTGATGTATCCTACGTATCTAGAGATACCATAATGTGGCTACAAATACATGTATTATATACACAACCTAGAATGTAAATCGGATCACAATGGATTGACAATGTAAATAGTGGCTACTTACATTACTTTGGCCAAACATTATCACCTAGTACTTCAAGTGAGGGTCATCTATTTCACCATCTTCATAGATCTATTTATTTTTTACCATTAGTATTCTATACAAAGGTTATCCACTTTCCCATGGATTATCCTAACCCCAGGAATAACCTTCCCACTAACTCTTATTTAAATGACATTTCTACTAAGTATCTAAAAGAAACTCTATCTTACGATACACACCTATAGTATTGATATACTATGTATAGTAAATAAAGTCTATATGTAGTGTACAAATAGAATGCATTCGTATAAATTCCAATATAGTATATATTGAACTATATAAGTATAAACCAAATAGAAAGGTTTCAAAAATACAAGAAAGAATCAAGAAACATGCAAGCATATCCAAGCATCATAACACACAAGTAAGACATTCTTTTCCAAACATGGAAAACATGAATAAATAATATTTCCAATATAATAACAAAGGAGTAGAAATCAACATGCCTATTTAAAATCTCCAACTGATAATTCTTCCCTCCTAGCTTAATTACTCAAGCTCGCTTGCAACTTCCTCTAAGAACAACCCAATTCCCACTTCTAGCCTCTTGCCAAATCTCTCAACAATACTAATGCAAAATAACAAAACAACTCACTAATTCTCAAGCTCTCAACTCAATTTGCACAAAAATGTAGCAGAATAACAATAGAGCAATCAGATTGAAAACTATAGAAAATGGTAGAATGGGAACCTCTATATATACTAAAATGTGAGTAACCAAAGGCTACAAACAAGATAATAATTATGCCACCTTTCTATCCCCATGTAGCGACTCATCTAACTAAATTATAGATTTGCAACACATAATTGTCATCACCTTTCAAATGGCTGAGTCGACTTGTTTTGAGAGACAAGAAGACTCTTTTATTGAGTCAAATGAACAACTACATTTTAAGCATGTTTCCTACTTGGTTTGAAAGTTGATTACCCCTCTATATTGTTTTCAACTTATCATTGACTAAGTTTATGCACATCTATAGGTTTAAGACTCCATTTTTTCTTCCAAAAGCTACAAGTTTTGGTGCCACATTTCATGTTTTGGCACCCTTATAGATAGCATTGTTGAAGAATTCTAATATTTTAAACTATTCTCATTGCCTTTTCCAAAGTTTCACTTTATGCCAATAAATATTAATGGCCTTTTGAATTGGTTGACTCTTGTTTCATTCACAATTTTAACACTATGCAACATATTAAAACAAGGCAACACTATATACACATAAGCTTCACTTAAAGCGATTTACCAATATTAACTCTAGCACTATGTAATGCGCTCGAATATATCTTAAATAACTATCATTCATATACTATATATATTCAACCTAATATATAGATTGAAACATAGAAAAATAGGATGGGTGAATTTCCCAAAATGGAAAAGTGCATCCAAAGAGGGAATTTAAGGGGTCCTACTTCTCTGATTTCATTAGGAAATGAGATCCAAAATATGAAATTATTTTCAACCTTGAGGTGAATGAAGTCAAAGTGTGAATCTATTGATTTCCATTTTATGCAAGGACATGGGTCCTGATTAAACAATACTTTGCGGAGAAAGATTATAAATAGAAAATTAACTCCAAATTGCAATTTATAAAGTGGATTTAGAAGATTAAGCATAATACTGATGGAACTACAGACTTTCTAGAGAATCTGGAAGAGAGAAATCTTCTATACCTCTCACAAAAAGTGCTTTCTCAAAACCAACTAAGGACTCATTCGCCCTATGGCGAATGGGTCCTAGCTAGGGATTTGGAAAAATGGTTTTTGGGTTCTATTCTCCTATGTCTACACTCCCAAATTTCTGAATCTCATAGTTAGAAAGCCAAAAATAAATTTTGTAGGTCAATTTTTGTGAAATTGAAAGAATGGTGACAAGAAATTCAACTTTGACAACTTTGGAATTTTGCTCTTCAATAGATCTTCCACCTAAAATCTGCAAACACACATCAAGAGGGAAAAATGTTGTTTGATTACGTGAATGGGGGTTTTCCTTGGTCAAACCTCATTTTGGTACACTAGTATAATTTGGCAAATAAATGACTACATGACTAAAACTTTTAGTCACAACAACTAAAGATGACTAAATTCTACTCATTTTTTGCAACACAACATAAATGACTAAATAAATGACTAATTTGATTATCATAAGTGACTAATTTGATTGTCGGGTAAAAACCACAACTAAATAATTAGTCACACAAATAAAAATTAGACAATATTATATGAAAGTGGATAATTACAAAATTAAGTTTGAATTGAGGGAGTGGGTTGTATTATAATATAATGTAATAATAATATATTATATTACAATACAATATAATATAATATAATATAATATGATATTATATAATATAATATATAATATAATTATATAATATTATTATATATATTATTATTATATATATAATATAATATATATTATATAATATTATATAATATATTATTATTATATATATAATATATATTATATTATATAATATTATTGTTATATATAATATTATTATATATATATAATATTATAATATAATATTAATTATAATATTATAATATAATATTAATTATAATATTATATATATATATATATTATATAATATATATATATAATATTATATAATATTATATTATAAAATTATATTATAATATTATATTATGATATAATATTTAATAATATTTATTGTGCAAAAGTGGGAGATTTATGTATTGTAATTTATTTACTTAATTTGTATTCCATTTCAAAATCCCTTTTTAGTGAGAAAATTAGGGATAGAAACTTAGGGAAAGAAAATTAGGGTGGAAATTTTTTCATTTTAATAAACATACTCTAAAACCCTCATTGAAACCTTATTTTCATTTTTAGGTTGTAGCTCACCAAATTGGAGAAGTGAAAGGTCAATACTAGCTACATGACTGATGGAGAAATAGATGGGGTCTCTTTGGAGAGTGTTGGTATGTGGCGATTGATCATGCCGAGGTCACCGAAAAAGGAAAAATTAATGAAAAAAGAAAAAAAACCTGACTTTGTAGAACCCTAATCTAGAAGATTCTAAGCTTGTTAAAAATGGGTTTAGATGGGGGTTACAGTATGATGAAAAACACAATTATTTGCAAGATTGTAATAGGTTTTTTCACTGGATAATAAAATTATTGGATGGCTACGATTTGGTGGATGTAGCCCGGATTGGGTGAACCGCATTAAATTCTCTGTGTTATAATTTGTTCTATGTGTGTTTTAGTTTCTCTGTTTATTAATTAAATCTGTATTTAATTGTTAGGTACCTGCCATTTCTAACCCTAATAGAGAGTAGTATCCTCTTTATCTGAGCATGCCATATCCAAATAGATGAGTGGGTTGAATAATGATGGTAGATTAGATCATTCAGGTAGGGAGTGGGGGTGTGGGCTCGACTGGTTGAGAGTTAATAGAGGAAGAGTTTGGAGGAGTTGAAACCAATAGTGGTGGGGAAAGCAACAAAAAATGACAAAATCTAAAATAGGTAAAAATCTAAATATGCTCATTATGCCATAATGTAAAAACCTAAATGTGCTCATTATTTGATCTTGGTCGTAATTTCATTTTAATAAACACTCTAAAACCCTCGACAAAATCTTATTCTTAGGTTGCAGCTCACCATATTGGAGATTTGAAAGGTAAATACTAGGGAGAAAGAGTTTGAAAGAGCCAAAACCAATAGTGTTAGGGAAAGTAGCAAAAAAATGTTGCATATGGAAGCCTGCACCCAGAATATAAGATCCAAATTTCCAACTTTCATTTTTGGGTCACTTCTTAATTGTCAAGTCTTTATTTTAACTAAATTTTTGTATTTAAACCTTAAGAAACAACACCATTTTTTGGAGATCTTGTTGGTGAATTTTCCAGCAGAACCAAGCAATTCTCTAAAAAGTAGCCAGCTCTTATAGTGAAGAACTGCGGGGTTAGTGGCCAACACAACGAGTATAGGATTTTGTTGTCCTCACTCCTTCACTTCAGGCTTTGTGAAACCTAGGAGGGTGATCCCAATTGTGTTTTTGTGAAGTATATTTGATTAGTAACACATTTATACACAGATTGATTCCTATTTATTGGAAAATAAAATCCTTCTCACTAAAGATTTGGCGAATTTTTGAATGAATGATTATCTATTTGCTAGGAATTGGGGATATTCCTTACCCATAGTATCCTTGAAAATATTTTAAATGAATATTATCCCATCTTAATTCCAAGGCCAGGTACACTATTTATTCATTTCATGCAAGATTTCCAAATAAAATAAGCACTGCCTCATCAAATTGGAGCAACAAAGTCAAATATGTAAGAATTAGTAATATATATTAACTATTCAATTTAAAGATTAGCGGACTATTTTCATACTGCTTTGTATTTATGAAAATTCACAATGCCTTGAAACTCACTTCTTATAAATCCTAAGCAATTCCTTACAAAGTTTATAATCATATTCAAGTGTTTTAATTAATTCCTTGAATTAAAGCTAAAATAATAATAATACATTCAAATGGAACATCTGAAGATAAATGATAACACTTGTATATGCATAAAATTGGTCATGTCTAATTAATCGTGGCACTTAATTAAATATTTATTATTTAATTAATCTCTCTAAAAGTCCTCTACGTATGATTAAATTTAATTAGTTTAATTATATTGTTCATTCATTTTATTCTTCCACCATAATTAAATAAATCAACTTTATTTAATTATTTCACATTCATATGTCTACTTGATTAATTAAATAAATACCCATTATTTATTTTAATTAATTATCACCTTTTTAGTTTAATTAAGTCTTCTGATTTAATTAAATTTAAATATTTCCTTTCTCCTATTTAAATCTTTCTTCTAATTAATTAAATATTTTATTTAATTAATTTCATTTACATGTCAGTTCGTAAAAATTTAATTAAATATCTTTATTTAATTAAATACTCTTCATATCTTTTCAAATCATAATTAAATATGAAATGTTTTATTATTCTTCAAATCTTAATTAAATAATTATTTAATTGAGAAAAATATCCATGTCACCCATAAATAAATAATTGAATTTATAATTCATTATTTATCTTCAAAACCTTTCCAAAATCTCTCAAAAAGATGATATTTACAATTCATCTTTTTCATCTCATCTTAGCTCTTCTACAAAAAAGGAAACAAATCTTGCTTTTTGTTTTCTTCTATGTTTTTTCTCCAGTCTTATCCATCTTCGACCGTTCGATCTACCAGGAATTTTCACAACCGTTGATCACATCAGCCAATCAGAAGCTTTTGAAAACTCTATAAATACCACTACAAATCCAAGCATTGGTTACACTCAGACACACAACACAGATACAGACATACATGCATTAGATATTAATTTCACTCTAGCATTCTAGCATTTTAGCATTGTCATTATCTTTCATCATTTTGTAATCTTTCATTCTAACAATCATGTCTAGTTTAAGCATGCATTCATCTTTAAATCTCGTTCTCTAGGAAGACTATTTGTTGAGCCTAGCACATAATTTGAGAGCTAGCTGGAATCGACAAAAACACTGGAGATAGAGGACGATAGGATGACATCAAGGACAAAAGACAAAATTTGCATTTCTTTTCATTTGATTTTATGTTTTGATATAATGTTCTATCGATGTGTTTGATTTGATTTTAATCTACATTTGATACACTTAAAAATTGATCACATATTTCTGGTGCCCACCATGGGGCCCTTGCCCCATTTTTGACAGCTACTTGCATGTTTTTGATAGGATTTTGCATTCTAAAATTCATCTTTGCGACAAAAAATCATTTTTTAGCACATACGAGGTTTTCTTTAATGCATCCAAGACTTCTAACAGTGCTTTTGCAGGTCTTTTAATGCATCGAGGAACTGTTTCGATGCATATAGGGAACAAAACGACGCTTCTAGGGAACAAAATGGCGCATACACTCGGTTTACTCCATTAAAATTTTGTAAAAAAGAATTTGTTTTTTTTTTTGCATTTCTTTTAGCTCATTTAAGGTTTTTCGAAGCACATTTGCTGTCTGATTTAGTGTATTTACGATTTCTTTTAGCGCTTTTGCATGATATTTTAGTGATTGCAGGTTGTAACTAAAAAAAGTTCTGAGTCTGACGCCTTTCGCAGATAGAGCTTTTTTTGGCATAAAAAGAACCAATCTAGGATAGTCACATCTAGTTTTAAAAAGAAGCAACCCTAGGGTAGACATGGATTAAAATGAAGCAATCTAAGATAGTCACCACACATTCATTTTGTAGTTAAAATGAATCCCATGCTTGTTGTGAAGCAACATCTTCACATAGATTAAATCATTGTCATTTGGGCTCTAAAAAGAACATTATTTTCTTTGTCTATGGAAATAGGTCTATGCTCTCCCGTTAACTAGGTGATCAAAATACCAGACTTGCCTTTTCAATTTCTACAATTTTAATGCTTTATTACATCCTGTAGAGGGCTTGCTCTTATGGAAAAAAGTACTCACCCACTTGAGGAACGACCCAAGTGGGTTCAAACCAAAGCCAGGCTATTCCACCCCACTATAAAATTTAAAGCAAATATGGGAAACCCACTTTTTTCGGTAGTGTGCAAGATAACCATCCCCAAAGCCTTTGTTCTAAAGGTTGGGAGGTCTCCTAAGGGAGTTTATTATTGCCGCATCGAATGGAAACCCTTACTACGAACCTAGTGTAGTAGCCAACCGTGTCAATTTTTGAACATCCTAATAATCATAGTGCAAGGGGAGGGAAGAATCTGCCCCCAAGACACTCACCATATAACTGCCAAGGACCATTTTCTCAGTAGATTTAGTATTCACTTCCATCACTCTGAGTACATGCTTGGAAAAGACAAAAACATGGGTACCACTTCAGGGGTGACACGACTGTGTGAGTCAATGCAGTTCTAAGATGTGGGTTGTGGTTATTATGATGACCTGCTTGAGTACTAAGAGTGAGTCTTCCTAAATTGTCTATTATGTATGAAACTTGAGAAAACACTTTTTGAAAAAAAAATTTGAACATACACTTGATGTTTAGTATAGGGCTTAAAAACAACTATTTTTAGAGTGTTTGTTGTGTTTTCAATCACATTAACTCAGATACAAGATCATGCAAGATGAACATGCAAAAATTCAGCTGAAAGTGTTCATAAACTGTTTGAAAAACTGCTTTGGAAAATTGTTTTAGCACATCTAGGGGATATCTTAGTGCATATAAGTTATGTTCTAGTGCATTTATTGGTTAGTTTAGTACATTTAGAGCATGTTTCGATGTATAGGATGAATATTCTGTAAATAGTTTTTGGTCACTGTCAAAGCATTTTTCTGTAGCACATATAGGACACATAGAAGCACATCTGAGGTCTATTGCAACACATTTGACTACTTCTCTGGTGCATATGCATGTTTCTACAGTGCATATAGGGTACAGAGTAGTGCATCTATCACTTTTTCAGAATTGTTACTTTTGATAGATCTGAGTTTGTAACATCCTTAGTCTAGGAGCATTTTGACATTTCTCTCATGCTTAGAGAGTGAAAATCAACCAAATTTGTTAGGAAGTCGATTACCAATAGGATCAAGAAACCCAAGAAACATCTAGGTTACAAGAAAACCTTACAACAAAGGAAGTTTTTGTATAAAATTTGAAACGTCTTGTTCCATTATTGTAACTTTCTCCATAGATACCAAGATTTTGTTAGGGGATTTACCTACAAATACACTGTGGAGCCGTTATATTTAGGAGCCTATTTTCAGAGAAGAGCTCTATCACAATGACACAATCACAATCAACCTATCAACTTCGATTATCTACCACAACCTTCCATTGAGTATCCAACACATCCCAATCAAAGGGTATGTGCAGGATCATCATGGAAAAAATAGGTCCTTAAGTGGCAAAAAATTTAGAAAAATTAGAATTAGGCAACTTGACATAAAAATTTGAATAAGTTATCTATATTATTTCAAAAATATGTAAGAATAGAATCTGTAGAAAATTGAATGAAGTTTCTAAACTACTCGGTTTGTTTAAAAAGAGAAAAAATCTATTTGGTGGAAATTTCAAATTTCAATGTAGTAGTACTTAAATTTTAGGAAAAAAATAAGAAGTAGGTGTCTTTCTAACCACCCTAACCACAATAAAATGATAATATTTTTTTATAATATTTTAGATATAAGTAGAGGACTCATTTCTAGATGTGATGCATATTCTTTTGTAATTTTTGTCCAAGTAAATAATTAATTATGAATTTTGTATTACAAATTTTAGAAATGAATAATTACAAAAGAATATGCATCACATCTAGAAAATTTCTATTCATTTTCTTTTGTAAGAATGTCTAGTTCCTACCTCAAGAATAATTAATACTCACACACTTCTTCACTAACCCACGCTTCTCATTCACTATAGACTGAACTATGATGATGGTGAATAATGAGCAATTTGCATTAAATATGCAATTTGAAGCATGCAAAATTAAAGATTCAAGAACTCCTCGCACGAGCAAGTTGATAATTTTAACAGCTTGGCTTTGAATCCAAGCCATTGATTTTAAAGAATTTAAAACTTCATCTATGGTGATCTAAGCCTCATTTTTTATGCCTATAGAAACTTTCTCACAAAAAACATCAATGCCAACTGAAGTGTTGCCATGTCTTCTCTCAATCTTGATTAATCATACATGATCTATCAATCAACATGTATTGCCAACCTAATCCATGCTTTTTCATTAATATTAGTGAAGTAAATAAGTCCAATGTTTCTTGGAGAGAATATTTTCTTATACATGGGTATTTGTAGGATCATCATAGAAAAATAGACCCTTAAGTGGTGAAAATTTTAGAAAAATTAGAGTTAGGAAACTTGACGTAAAAATTTGAATAAGATATCTATATTATAAAAACTCATATGTCTCACAACCTCAATTTTCTCAAAAGTTCATGAATTTTTTTTTTTTAATCTTATAGTATGTGAAAGATAGAATGTGACGCATGTTTCAAATTCAAAAAATATGATACCGTTTGAAAGCTATAGATGTTTTTCAATTAGCCTATCAATCAGGACTTTAGTCATAATTCAAATGGAAAATGAATAATAATTATTTATTAAATTCAACCATATAATTTATATTGGTGGAAAGCTGAGAATCTCTTTTAGAAACCCTTTTTTTCATCAATTTTGGGTAAGAAAAAAGTCGTCAACCACATATCCTAAACATACCCATCATATCGCCACTTTTTGGTCCATCATGATCTTGCACATACCCACACTTCATTGCTCATTATTGATCTTACCCAAATTTTAGGGTGTAATCAGTGATGAAATTATTGATGCGATGAAGTTTAGACTATTAGATCATCTTGTTTTAAAATCACATCAATTGTTCTCCAGTCATCTCGCTACTTTCCTTTATACGATGTCCTCGGGATTCTGCCATGCTACTTGTTTCATCAATAACCATGACCTATCACAAATGAATCTCACCCTTCATTTTCCTTATCAGCAATGTAAACATCCCTATGATGAAATCTTGGCCCTTGGATCTGCGGCCTATTCCTTGATCATGTTCATCCTTCCATCACACATCGCTAATTCAAATTTTGCACCTAGGCACCTATCATTGATAGGGGATGTGGTGAAGAAATAAAATTTAGACACAAACACTTGCATGAAAATCGATGGTACAAAAGACATCCACATAAGATCTTATCATATTACCAAAAGAAACCTTTCGGGAATACCATCGCTCATCGCTAATTCTCCTCATACAGTTTGCAAGCAATTAGCAATGAGAGGATTTACATAGTTACAATGTGTATCACATATCGCTAATGTGGAGCTTAGCATTTAAAACATATCAACGATACGCGAAAAATAACATAAGACCAAGGAATTGATCATCACTATTACAATACTAAAGGCTCAAAAGCCATTAGCGATAAGCAATCCCTTAATAATACAAAGAACATCGCTCAACACACATTTAATTTAAGAGTTCTAGCAGCTATTTGTGATGAGTAAGAACAAAGAAATGTTGCTCATCACTCGTCGCTGATCTTTGAGACATACACCATTTAAAAGATCAGCGATGTGTGATAGAGTATGATGGCCATTGAGACATAAGTGGAAAATTTTAAAAACGTGTACTAAAGTTGATCTGGGGAGGGGACCCTTTAGGATGACATGAGAAAATGGGCTTGAAAACTTCAAAGTCATGAAATGCAGAGGATGTAAGGGCCAAAAAGATGCCCTCTACACAACCTTATGATAAATGGGAAATTTAGACCTAGGTGTGAGGGACCGGTCACTTGATGACTGTGCATGACATAAAACATAACTTAGGCAACTGAAAACTAAGAATACAAGTCATTGTAATAATACAACAACCAAGGATTGTTAAACCTATAGACCATTTCTATAGGGTTTTAATCAACATAGAACCCTAACATAGTGATGGGGACATAACCTAATATCAGAAATGAGGGCTCAAGCCAAAATTTTCATAGACTTAAGGTGGACCCAATAAAAATTTTGAGGGGTTCCATCAGTGGCTTGTGTTGGGGACACATGCCTCTTGTAGGCATGGTGTGATCTTATAATTTTGGGTGAAGCAGACCAGGAACAAGAACAAAACAAAAAGAAACAACATATGTACAAGATTTACATAGGCCAAAAGACCTAAAAAGGGAGATCCGATCTCCACCCAACCTGAAATTTTTTTTAGAGGTGCAAATTGTAGTATGTACTCTCCAACCCAACTGGGCTTTATTTCCTGTTTGGTGGCACTAGGCCATGGAAACCTCAGGCTAACTCTTGCCTCTGTCAAAAACTAGCCTTTTAAAAGAACTGATGTCCTTCCATCCACATTTATCCCTATCATACCATTGCAAAAAATATAATTCTCTCTTTATAAGAAGAAAAGTGTGAATATCCTTGAGGTTTATCTAATTACAAAAAATATTATTAGCATTTTTCTCAATTCTTTTGAGTATACCATTGTTGCTAGTGTAACTCTAGTCATTATGTATTGTATTATCAGGCACAAAATGAAAAATTTCATCATTACATGGCATATATGTCTTATTTTCATCATATGAAACATATGCATAGTGAAAGTAATGTTCCTTTCTCTTCACCTCATTTTCATGCTCCATCAAAATGCCTCCCAACTAAATTGAAAATTGAAAGTAATCATACTCCTCCAAGTAGTTGACATCTTGACACTCAACCTTTTTTGTAGCATATATACCAAATGTAAAACATTCATATGTAATTCCCTTAAGGAGCTCATCAATATGTTGCTTCGTTTGCATAAGGCCACATTCTGACCCTGTGTCAAATGTACCATCAAAGTCCTCAATAAAAAGTAGATTATCTCTGCACCAATAAGGATCATCATTTTTCATCTCTAGTTAAAATGGAGGCTCATCAAATAAGGGGTTTTCCCTTATATTCATTGTTGACATAAATGCCTCTGCCTTCTCAATATGAAGTCCAAAATCCTTCATATCATCACTATATTCTAAACATCACAATCGATGTCCTCTTCATTGGCATAATCACAATTAGCCTTGAACTCATAGTCACCAATACTATCTTCCATTTCACCTTCTGATTCTTCAGCACACATATCTAAATTTTTTGTCATATCCACATGATCTAAGATAGCATGGTCAAAAGGATCTTCAAGTTTCATAACTCTATCAACCAAAAATGGTGGCATCCTATTACTCAGGTTCTCATCATTATTAGCATATTCCTCATTTTTAACAAAATATTCCATCTCTACTATATGAGGATAATCACAATCAACATAGAATTGGCCATACTCAATGCCATCATTATTACTATAGCAAGAAGATTCATTAATACTGCAACTATGTTTAGAATTTTCAGACTAAATACTCAGTCTTATGTCATCCATAGGACTGAGGGTATTGGAATCTTCAAAAGAATTGAAACCACACCTTTCAATTGCTTCACTCAGGTATACATTTTCAACCTTTGCTCTACTCTCTTCTTCTTCATGTGATATCTCACTACTTGACTCATATGGAGCAGCATAATCATTATCATCACAAGTTAAAAAAATGATAGCTCCTTGATGATCATCTCTAATATTTTCAAAAAGAGAAAAGTATTCATACACTTGGTCAAGCTTGACAGTCTTCAACTCCTTTCATAGAGCACTCAAACCTGGTTCATAAGATTCATAAAATAAATCAATGCATTCTGAATTTTCAGGTCTATGAAACTCAGGGATTGTGGACAAGGTATCCATAAATATTACATAGAGATCATATGATGATTCTCCTACATGTCTCCTTATGCAAGAGAGGTCTTGAACAAAGACCATAGGATCATAGATGCATGCATCTTCTTAACAATTTGTTTGGGTCCCTATGTGATCAGTATTTTGGAATAATGTGTAAGTTGAAGCAATAGGGGTGTAGGTGTTCTGAAATTCATTTTCAATTTTTGACTTACACCTTTCACTAACATTTGGTATCTTAGGGAAACAAACACTTATATTCAAATGACCTTTGTGCATTTCATATTTCTGGTTGTTTTCAATGCTCATGGTTATCCCATAGGCCTTATGCAAGGTTTTAGGATCCTTATCTCTTAGTAGGTAGCTCATCCTATTATCAAAAGATCCCAAATAAAAAACCAAACATACTACATCACTTAGTCGCAAAAAATTAGGAATATCCCTTAATGCTTTGTAAAATCTCTAGTTAAAAGTTGGGAGCAACTCATCCTCTTCTTTCTCAATGCTCGTAAATTTATTGAGTATAGAACTATCATTGATTCTTTCACCAAACTACTCCATGAACACTACTTTGAACTCACCCCAAGAACAAATAGAGCAGGTTGGTAAATTAGAGAACCACTATGTTGAATCTCCTTTTAGAGACTAGACATAAAACCTCATAATCATGTCCTCATGATCAACTTCATAATCTTCCATTAAACTTTTGAATTCTTGCAGATGTTTACTTGTTGATTCACTCTTTGTACTACTAAATTTTGGTAACTTATCTCTAATGTTAGAGCGAATGACATTTTGGTAACCATTAATACCACTGAAATTTATGTCTCTATGTCTTCTAGTGCTGAAATTTATTTTATTACATGACAGGGGCTGACTACAAACCATGGTTACACCATGCATTGTTACATTTGGGTCCACACAGGGATGCATAGGTTTATGATACATTTTATTACAACTCTACAAACCTTTTCCTATTATCTTTGCAGTTACGGGGCAACTCAAATTTCTTTTACAATCATGACCTTAAGCTTGTACAATACAAAATTCTATCTCAACTTGCTTAAGATCTTCTAAATGTGTTTCTTCAAAAACATTGCATACATCACTTCATGAAAGAGAATATAAATTATAACTCAGAAGTATGCAAGCCTATCACTACTATTTCCCTTTCTTAGTGCTTAATTTCATTGAATAGGGAATCAAATTTTTACAAGACTTACAACTATGGTTTTCATATATAGACTTATATTTCTTGAAAACCAAAAATTGAAGAATACCTAGATATGTGCAGTTGCTGCAAATTCTTTTTCCTGACTAGAAATATTTGTAGATCTAAAAAATTCACATCTTCATCAAGTTCTTTGATAGATTTTCCACCTCTCTTCATAGAGGATTGAACTTTAGTCACTATGAAGCTCTTCAAAGATGAATTTCCTTTTGGGTTTTATCCCACAACAAAGTCACACAGAGTCATTTAAAATTGATGCAACACAACCACTTCCAGATCTGAAAACTTTTGAATATTTGAACCAAATATTCAGATTAACCAAACAATATGACTCTTAAGGCTAGATGATCTTCTATCATATATTTCTCAAAGTTCTCCCTAGTGGAGTCACCATTTCTATTGGTGATTTTTCTAGCAGAACCAAGCAATTCTCTAAAAAGTAGCCAACTCTTATAGTGAAGAACTACAAGGTTATTGGCCAACACAATGAGTATAGGCTTTTGTGGTCCTTACTCCTTCACTCAAGCTCTGTGAAACCTAGGAGGGTGATCCCAATTGTGTTTTCGTGAAGTATATTTGATTAGTAACACATTTATACATAGATTGATTCCTATTTATTTGTAAATAAAATACTTCTCACTAAAGATTTGGCCAATCTTCGAATGGATGACTATCTATTTGCTAGGAATTGGGGATATTCCTTACCCAAACTATCCTTTAAAATATTTTAAATAAATATTGTCTCATCTTAAGTCCAGCGTCAGGTACATTATTTATTCATTTCATGCAAGATTTCCCAACAAACTAACCAATGCGTCATCAAATTGGAGCAACATAGTCAAATATGTAAGAATTAGTATTATATATAAACTATTTGATTTAAAGATAAGTGGACTATTTTCATATTGCTTTGCATTTATGAAAACTCACAATGCCTTGAAATACTCACTTCTTATAAATCCTAAGAAATTCCTTACAAAGTTTATAAACCTATTCAAGCATTTTACGTAATTCCTTGAATTAAAGCTAAAAACATAATAATACATTCAAATAGAAAAATTGAAGATAAATGATAACACCATTAGTATTTCTCATTCATAACTTGTAAGAAACAAACATAGGAGAGTTTTTGTTTCCAAACTAATATTTGTTTCGATATCAATAGTTTCTATAAAACTCAATTAAGATTACTACATACAGGATTTCATGCCCCTAACAAACCTTTGGCCTATTATCAGAATTCTATTCAGAGTGCCTTTCCTAAAATTTTCTTTCACCTAAAACCCTATTGATACTTAAGAATCTGACCTCTATAATAAGCCATGGAATCCATTTTATAGAACAAGGGGGCAACAAGCATCACGCTTAATTACATTTACATTTCATTTAATTTGCACTAGAATTTGAGACATCATCAATTAGTTACATGCATTCATTAAGGAAAATGGAAGAGTAAAAGACCACATTCCATATTCCTTGCATGAAGACACACCAACTCCTCAAAAGGAAGAGTTTGTTGCAACAGTGTTGAATCCTCATCATTGTTGACCAAAGAATATTCTCCACTAGCAGCTCCAACACAGACTTGTATATCATTTAGAAACAACATACATGCTGCCAAGGTCATTTAATTTGGCACTTCTCCAATATACCAACCCAAAAAATTTCCATATCAATGCTAGAAACAAGAAATCACATGAATGTCGAGTAGGAGAATATTTTAAAAAGTTGCATGGTATCATCAAAAAAAAAATAGGGCACAGTCATCACTCTAAGTCATCAACCTTAGAGGATACTCGCCCACATTTTACTTGTGGTGGGATTGGAGAAACCGTCACCACCTCTTTGTCAGAATCCTTAGATGGTTCTAGGGAGAGGGGATAATGATCACCCTCTGGATCAATGTCACCCTCACTATCTTAAGGGTTATTAGAAACTTCACTTGGAGAATTTCATCCTCTAGGATAGGCCTTACAATGCTTGCTCTCCTTTTTTTCCTTCTTTTCATATTCCACCATCCTCTTATCTTTGTGTTTGACCAATTCTTCTAAAATGATCTAGCCCTATAGGTGGTAATTCTCCTTGTCACCATACTTCTTGAATTTCTTGCATCCCCTTCCCCTTTTTGGCGTATCAGGAGCTCCTTGTGTTTCAATTTCATCGTTAGGATCATTTTCCTTAGACTCAAGCAAACTCAATTCCTTAGACTCTCAAACCTCCATGGTAGACCTACTTATCTAAGGTAAGAACATCTACTTCCTAACTTAGGAATAATTAATACTCACACACTTCTTCAATAACCCACACCTCTCATTCACTGCACACTAAACTATAACGAATGTGAATAATGAGCAATCTAAATTAAATAGGAAATTTGAAGCATGTAGAATTAATGATTCAAGAACTCCTTGCATGAGTGATTTGATATTTTTAATAGCTCAGTTTTGAATCTAGGCCATTTATTTTAAAGCATTTAAAACTTCATCTATGGTGATTTGAGCCTCATTTTTTATGCCTTTAGCAACTTGCTCATAGAAAATAGTGATGCCATCTTAAGTGTTGCCACATCTTCTCTCAATCTTGATTAATCATATGCGATTTTTCAATCAACATGTATCACCAATCTAATCCATGCTTTTTCATTAATATCAGTGAAGTACATAAGACCAGTGTTTCTTGGAGAGAATATTTTCGTATACACTTCATCACTCATTGCTTATCTTCCCCAAATTTTAAGGTGTAATCAGCGATAAAATTATTGATGTGATGAAGTTTAGTCCATTGGATCATCTTGTTTTAAAATCACATCAATGGTTCTCTAGTCATCTCACTACTTTCCTTTATACGATGTCCTCAGGATTCTTCCACATTGCTTGTTCCATCAATAGCCATCGCCTATCGTGGATGAATCTCAAACCTTCATTTTCCTTATCAATGATGTAAACATCCCCATGATGAAATCTCAACCCTTGGATTTGCAGCTCATTCCTTGATCATGTTCATCCTTCCATCACGCATCGCTAATTCAAAATTTTCACCTAGGCACCTATCAATGATAGGAGATGTAGTGAAGAAATCAAATTTATACATGTACACTTGCATGAAAATCAATGGTACAAAAGACATCACACATAAGATATTATCATATTAGCGAAATAAACCTTTCAAAGAATACCATTGCTCATCGCTAATTCTCCTCATTTAGTTTTCAAGAAATTATCGATGAGAGGATTTACACAGTTACAATGTGTATTGTGTATCACTAATGTGGAACTCAACATTTAAAACATATCTATGATACGCGAAAAAGAACATAAGACCAAGGCATCACTCATCACTATTACAATAATGAAGGCTCAAAAGCCGTTAGCGATAAGCGATCCCTCAATAATACAAAGAACATCGCTCATTACACATTTAATTCAATAGAACTCTAGCAACTATTCATGATGAGCGAGAAGAAAGAAATGTCACTCATTGCTCATCGTTGATTTGAGACATACACCCTTTAAAATATCAGCGATGGGCGATAAAGTATGATGGCCACTAAGACTTAAGTGGAAACTTTTAAACACATGTACTTAAGTTGATCCAAGGAGGGTATCCTCTAGGATGACATGAGAAAATGGGCTCAAAAACTTCTAAGTCATGAAATGTAGAGGATTTAAAGGCCAAAAATATTCCCTCTACACAACCTTATGAGAAATGGGGAATTTAGACCTAGGTGTGAGCGACCAGTCACCTGATGACTATGCATGACATAAAACATAACTTAGGGAACCAGAAACAGAGAATACAAGTCATTGTAATAATACAATGACCAAGGGTTGTTAAACCTATGGACCATTTCCACAAGGTTTTAATTAACATAGAACCCTAACACAGTGATGGGGACATAACTTAATATTAGAAATGAGGGCCCAAGCCAAAATTTTCACAGACTTAAGGTGGAACCAATTTTTTTTAGGTGTTCCATCAGATCTTACATCTAGTAGTATCTTCTTTAAGTCTAGGGATACAACTTCACAAGTTTTTTCTGTCTATGGGAAAATGATCTACTTGTTATAGCTCTTTGATGAAATAAATTGCAATAATAGAAGATGTAGTGTCCCTCCAGTTGCGACACTCTATCTTAGTTTGATTCAGTTAGATGGATAGATGTTTTAGTTGCTTATGATAGTATGCTAATTGTTTTCAGTTATGACTCTGACAGTATGTTGTTTTTATACTATGTGGATGATACATTGGACATCGAGATCATTTGTTTATGTTTGTGTGATGTTATTATGCTAGACATGTGTGTGACATGGTTTATGTTAGTTCTGAGTTATTATGTGGTTATCATGATGTGATTGATGTTTATGATATAATGATGCTTGTCAATTCTGGTGAAGAAGACAATGTGGCTCTACTCACTTGTGAGTAACGTATTACGCTGTGATTCTTCTTCACGGTGTGTTTTTTGATATATGATAATATGTTCAACAAGTGATGTTTTATGTAGATATAGGTACTGGGTATCGGCTCCACCTGCTTGTTGGGTCTGAGTGTACCCTAATCCAATGAAATAATGTTGATCCGGAGATAGTGTCAAGTCCTCATTTAGCCATCGTTCTTCATTGAATGAGTATCCATTTGTCACCTATTGTCGTTTGTTGCTTTGTCTTGTGTCGATTTTGTTTGTGTTATTTTATTTGGAAATTAATTATTGTTTAATTTAGTTAAATGATGCATCTGTTAATTTATTTGATTAAATGTGATTTTATTGAGATGTCAAATTAAATAATTGACTATGGTTTGATTTATTAAGTTAAATTAAACAAGTTATCTATTTTAAAGGAGAATGATAATTTTGTGGAAAGATAATTATTTAAATATAAATTGTTGAATTAATTATACAAATAGGATTTATGTGAAAATCAAACAATTTAAAAGAGTTTATGTTCAACAAGTTAAAATATCTGAAAACATGAGTTGAAAGATAATATCTTAGATATTTAATGATTATAACTGATTGAGCAATTTTTGGAATGCATGACTACAATCAGTTGAGTTTTGTAACTTGAGGAAATTAAATGCATTAAAATATTTTGGGGGGGTTGCAATTTCATTCACGGCATTTCTCGGGAAGAATTTTCATAGCAGCAACTTTGAGGAAATTTTTGCATGGCAATTCTTCTAAAAAAGTTTTCACGGCAGTAGTTTTGAAAGGAGATTGCACAACAATTTTGATTGTAGAATTAATTTGGGAAAAAGGAATTGTTTCAGATTTCTTTGTCAAGATCTAGTGATTTTGAGCAAGAATTGACAGGAGCTTTAGACCTTGCTTCAGCTCAGCTTATTAGCTTAAACAAGTTTTCTTCTTTGGTTTTTAAATTCTTATGTTAAATTTCAAGAACATGATGTTGAATTTTGTTCCTCTAAAAATAATTATTTCTCTAAACCTGCATATTTAACAAGTAAACAATTAAGGGAAAACTTTCAGTATTAAAAGAAAAGCATAGTAAAACAAGGAAAATAAAAGAATTTAGGGAATTTTAATCACACTCTGCAATATATTAGATGAATATACCTGGAATCATTCTTCATGAGTAGTATGGTTTTAAATAAAAAATTCAAAAAATATATATATAGCAGTAAGTCAAATACTGTAGAACACATATTTTTTGATAAAAATATTAAGTATGGCTATGAAGAATTACTTTTAGATCGACATTCAGATAAGGAAGAAAATATATGTAATTGTAAAACCTTAGTTATCTTTAAATCATTATTATATGAAGTCATTATCTCATGTTAGGGTCGATGGCTTTCCCTCTATTTAGGAAGAGAAAGAATTCAAAAAACATAGGATAACCATTTTTATCTCATCTGCCACTAACCTTGTGCCTACTTTCTTTTTAATGCCTGAATGGTAATGGATTTGTGCTTGAAACTCTAGTTGGCATTGAAAATAGTTATTTACATAAGGGATCCATTTTGAATGTAGAAAATGTGTGCAATCTAATTGCTCTTAAAATGTCTTTGGTCAGTAATAGATCACTATGTAATGTTTGGCATAAATAGTATTGAATTCTTCTCTTTTACCACTCTTTACAACTCTCAAAATTTTGTATAGTTTCTCCATTTTTGTTAAAGGTGTCGGTCAATGAACCGAAGGAATCATTTTTTGTTTCTTGGGTATATAGCTGAAAATCCTTTGAGAATGATATAAAGAACCTTCCCTACTACCTATTCCCTGAAGTTTATTATCTTACAAAATTATTATCTCTTACCTAGCAGTCTATGCATGTGACTTGTTTGCCATAGATGTCTGTAATTTTATCATATGTCATTAACCCATATTTAAACAATACACTATAGTTCTTTGCAATGGAAATTAATCTTATCTTGGTATCGTTGGCTATATTCTCTTTAGACGCCACTAGTTATGGTCTAATCGACTTTTGGAAAGAATTGTATAAAATTTAATTAATTTCTCTAGCTTTAGAGGCGTCTACTATTATCTCAGGACTTAAGAATTGAATGTAGAAGAGGATTTAAATATTCTCTTTGATTCCATTTTGTATTAACTACTCTCTAAAACCTTTGTTTCCTTTGTTATTCACTAATAAAATTGGTCTATTATTGCTAAATGGTGCATCCCTTGATCAGATTCTCAAATATTTCCAATTAAATTGGCCATTTTCAACACTTTAATCTTTGAATCCTCTCTGTGTCCTTGATTTTATTCGTAGCTTATCACCTTTGCAACACTTGAACATGGTAGGGTGTTTAGATTTAAAGACCTCCCAGATTCCATTCGCAACCTCTCACTAGTGCAGCGCTTGAACTTAGCAGGCTGTTGTAAATTCATATATTTTTCCGATTCTTTTGACAACTTGTCATGTCTGCAACACTTAAAGTAGAATGTTGTAGAGGATTAAATAATTTCCTCGATTTTATTGTCAACCTACCATAGCTGAAGTACTTGATCATAATAGATAATTCCTCTCAGAATGGTGTAATTTCCTTGTAAGGCATCTGGACTATTGATCTGTAATCTTCTGTGTAGTGTTTTCTAGTTGTTTGCATGGTGAATGATCCCCTCCTTGATCTAGCCTTAAGTTTTTCTTCTTAGATCTTTATATATATATTTGAAACATGTAGTAAATCTATTTTGTGTAGTAAATTGAAGTTATGTCTAAGTCTCCAACATGTCACTCTTTGATTTTTTAGATCTTTATTTATATCTTCTGAATCGGTTAGGAAATTTACCCTTTATAAATATGTTATCCATACAAATTAACTCTTTATATATGCATGCAACCAAAGCATTAAATTTTTAGAGTAAAGTGTGTATTGAGCTGTCGAAAACTTGAGTTGTAAAATTGCATGGTGCACATATTATCTTAGAAGGTAATTGCATGCTAAAAGATATATTTCATGTATGGCTCCAATTCTTCTCCTTAACCTTATCTAGAATTCTATTTTAATCTTTAGAAACTTTAGCATAAGTAAATCAATTTCTATTTGCATACATGCAAGGCAGCGGACTAACGGTTTGTATAATTAGTTTAAGTGATATTTGTCTAAAGCTTTAATATTATAAATCTAAAATGTAGATGTGTATGTCTGCTTGTGTCTATATGTGAATTGGAAAACATTGATTTTTAAATTGTTTGTTTTAAATACGGTGAATTTTTTTTATTTATAACGGTGTGTTATTTAGTACATTTAAAAAAAAAAATAGTTTATTTAGTTTAAATGGAATGATGTATTTAAATTTAGTTTCCTTTTAAACAAAGAAACATTTATATGTAGTATAAATTCTTGAATGAAATTTGAATATTTCTATTTACGTTAAGTTTTTCTTTATTTGTAAGAATGACTATGTAGTTCTTTTAAATGATAAATGATCATTATTTTATATAGTTATATAGAAAAGATGTAAGACATCTAGTTGTGTCGATGGGTTTTCTTCTTTGACTTTTATTCTATGAAGTCTTAATGATCTAGCATTTGATGGGTAATAAAGTATTGGTATTAATGTATAAGTTTACTTTTGTGTTATGAATTCTTTAATCTTCCTGAGGCTAGGAAAGTAAACTTCTAATGTAAGTTGATCATGTTTGTACTTTGATGTTTAAGTAAAATGATTTTCTTTGGACTTAGCCTTGCACGAGTTGATGTTACCTTTGAGGTATTATGGCCTATGTTATGATTGAAATGTGAACGTTCTTGGTCTTGTCTAATGTGTATGAGGGCTTTCCTTTGTAATTATTAAGAAGTCATGTTATTAGGAAGAGTGGCTTGTGATAGGAGCCAAAACCCTAAGTGGTTGCCAGGGTAACCTATTGTGGGTTTTTGTAATCTAGTGGAAAACTAATTAATGTACACGGGGTTGAGTGATAAAAATTATTTAATTTAGATAAATGATTGCCTCACCTAGTGCCTTAATGCTCGTTTAGATTAAGGGTAGGTTGAGAAGGCCTGGAATGGCTTGTCGTCTACCTTTTCTTCTTGAAAGGTAATTTGACTCGACAGGAGTATATCTAGGGGTTGGGAATCGGTAGAGACTACCAGGGTAACTCTGGATGAGGGCCGGTAGTCTAAGAAGATTCATGAGGGTAACTTAGAACAACAATGTGATGACATTTTGTCCTGAAGCATGATTGTAGTCTCTTCTGTAGAGTTAAGTATTATATTGTGGTCATCTCTGGAAGCATATGTTGTGAATACTATGGTTTGATGTGATCATGTTGTTATATGTTTTTCAACCATGTAATGTAATGTATGTTCTTTGTTGTTAGTTTGATTGTCTTCTGGACCCGTCATTATCTCCTAGGATAGAGGGAGTGGGCCTTCGGGTTCCACGCGGCTGGGTGGAAACCGTGCTATACCTTCATTGGATACTCTTACAGATGATAGTATACTTGTAGTTGGTTCTTGTTACTTCATTGATCATGACAGTGGATGCAGAATGTGTTTGTGGACGTGAATGTTGGATATGATGAGATTATTACCCTTATTGTATATTTACCTCATGTTTATGAGTGTACTCATTGTATCATCATTATGATGTATTGAGATTTATGAGAATCTCACTAGATGTAATATGAATACATAAATGTCTTGACTTTATAAAGCTCATGAAATTGGATCATTCATGAATATGATTTGTACTTGTGTTTTATGACTATAATATTATGGTGTGATGTTCTTAATTATAATGTTTAAGTAACGTCATCTTGGAATCCTTAAGACATTTTTGTAATTGAATGACTTTTAAAAAATATATATATTCGGATAATTCGCTACTTTATGCTTTGTCCTTTGGATTCCCTAGCGGAGCATTATAGAAGATGCAATCAATGCTAATATTGACACTAAACAACTAGGTTATATGTGGCATGTAAATGATAAATATCTTATAGGATGAGGTACGAGGCATTTGTTGTTTTTATTATTTTATTATATGTGTTAACAAATCTATTAATCTTCTATAAATTGGCTATTTAGTTGCATTTTCGTCATGGTGGACAGATATTTGTATATGGGAAATTTCTTTGATTGGTTCCTATTCTACAGATAACATGGATTTCCAATTTATGTTAGCTGCAAAAAATGGGTAAAGGATGCGATAATGTAAAAACCTAAATGTGCTCATTATCGAATTTTGTCCATTATTTCATTTTAAATACTACTTTCGGGTTTTTTTACTAATTGGAATTGCTCTATTTTGTTTTCATCTTAAATATTGCTTTCAAGCTTTTTTACTAATTGGAATTGCTCTTCACTTTCTAAAACCAAATGGTGAGTTTATTTGCTCCATTTTTTTTGGTTCACCATTGAACAACTATGAGTTTGCTTAAGAAAAAGGAAAATAATATTCAATGTATTTTTGCAAGGCCTATGATTTATAAAGGATTGTCCATTTTTTTTACTAGTACAATCCCAAGGTAGTTGTATGGGGGAATATTGTATGGGAGCATGTAGTGTCAAAGGACCTTATCAATTGGGAATCCTTAAAAACTACAATTATTTTAAGCGAGTGGTATGATATAAAGGGTTGTTGGTCTGGTTTTGCTACCATTTTGTTGAGGCATATCATTTATATGTTTTGACTTGCCAGTGAGGCTATAACCAATGAGGTTTTTCTTTGCTAGTGAGGCAGTTGTCAGTGATACCTTGAATGTAACCAATGAGGTTTTGATTTTCTAGTGAGGCTTAATGAAGTAAATTTTCAAAGTGGTTTTTTCTCCCTGTATAGCGTTTCCCACTCATAAATATTATGTTGTGTCTCCTCTTTATTTGTGATATGTTTGTTTCAAATCAATCATATTTTTTCAAGCATTTTAGTTTTCATTTCATGGTGCTTCTATCAACATTTGAATATATATGATACTTGAAGTTTGTAAATTCATAAATTTGTGAGGATTAATTAAGTTAGATTTGATTTGTAACTTGAATCACTGATTCACCTAAATAAATGACTAAAGCATGACTAAATAAATGACTACCATGACTAAAATAAATAACTACAATGACTAAATAAATGACTACAATGACAAAATAAATGACTATGATGACTAAAATAAATGATTTCCATGACAAAATAAATGACTACAATGACTAAATAAATGACTACCATGAATAAATAAGTAACTACCATGAATAAATAAATAACTACCATGACTAAATAAATGACTACCATGACTAAATAAATCACCAGTTAAAAACAAGCAATGACTAAATTAACGACTAAATATACTGTTAAATGTCCAAGATACTAAGAGGGGGGTGAATTAGTATCTTCTTAAATTTTTTTTATCATATACCATCCAATTATTCCAATGCATACAATATAAAGGATAAGTAAAAGCATCAATAGAACATGAAATCACATAACACTTGAACACCAAGATTTTTACATGGAAAACTCAAAATGGGAAAAACCATGGTGAGTGTTAGCTCACAATATAGTATAACTGGTTTAAGATATTACAAAATGGGTGGCTCACTACTAGGATTCACTATCCAAAACAAAGGCTCACTTCCTACAAAATTAAAATGACGAAAATGACTTTCAGCCAGAAAATGAACTGATAGAGTACACCTACTGAGTGTAGATTTAGTTCCAATGAGGCTAAATAAACTGAATTGACACACTTCATCATATTCACTCTTCTTCACACTCTCCTTCACATCATAACCATTACCATTACCAATCTTCAAAAACTATTTGATATATATATCTGATCTCTTCACAAGCATCAATTAGGTCAGCCTAATTAGATGCACTTCTCATTCACCAAAAATACCAACTATCAGCTTCAAGATTTCACAAAAACTTCTCAAAAATAAATTCACACATCTAACATGCTACAAAAAGTCATCATGGACTGAAAATAGGTCGCACATATATCCACATAACAAAAATTAATTCACCATTACACAATACATCCATTAGGTCGGCCAAGGATAGACCTAATAGCATAATTACAAATACCAGTGTAATTTCAATACACCATATGAGCATCTAGATATGTGTGATCTTGAATGTACATGCTCTTGATGTCTATAAACCATTTCCCAAAACTGCAAACAACAATAATTACCAACAAACAAATGCAGACCAAAATACCAAAGCATGTAAGCAAAATACCAGTTCATATAACAAACTAGAATACTAGAAAAACTTTAGAATTGATCTTGCAACTACAACTCATATATCATGGTGACATCAATGACAAAACAAAATAACAAAATGAGATTGTCTTCTTGATTTTTCCAACAATATCCCCCTTTTTCATTGATGCAAACATGTTCCAAAAAGACTATTTACAAAACTTCTTATTTACAATACTTCTCCCCCTAACACCAACATTTCACCATTCTTCAATCACCCTTTGACATCAAGTACATGTTGGAAAAACAAGGATAGAAAACTAAGAGGGGGAGGGATCAATCAGTTGTCATAGAATATTAAACTTTTCAAACTTTACTTAACTTAATCTTAGATCTGATGAATGAACAATAAACCATAAGTAATCAACACATCAGAAACATAGAGAACACCAATATTTTTTTACGTGGAAACCTTGTTAGGGGAAAAACCACAATGGATGTTAGTCCACAATATTATATCCTATTAAAATTATAATGAAGATAATAAGGGTAATGCACATGCATTCAGGAACACTGCCTAGAGCTTACTGCTCAAATACAAAAGGAGCTCACTACCCAACAATACAAAATAGGATTGAATCTAGAGGGTATGAATGGAGAAAATAACTTCTACACAAGCTTGATTATAGTTCCAGTTAAGCTCGGAAAACCTTCTTCACACTTCGCTCAATCTTCTTCTCACTCTGCTCTACAATCAAATTAATAGATCAATGTTCGCAAACTTGCACAATTTCCAGCTTCTCTCCCTTCACACACACACTAACTTTGCTCAACCAATCACTCATATATATCCTCATTGTGGAATTACATCAACCACTTAGTTGGCTTGAAAAATAAAACATATTTACCATGCCAACCCAAATTAACAATTAAATTTTCAAAGAAAATTAAACACCATTGGCCAATACAATGATGCGACCCAAAACAATATCCATGATCTCACCAAACATTCAAATTTCAATCTCCAAGGATCCGCAACATGTTACCACCAACATGTTAGCCAGGAGCATGGAAACCCGAACATGCACAAGAAAAATATTTGATCTCAAGCACACCAATCAACGTAGACGTACAACAATAATGGAGAATGATCTAGAAACATCCAAAAACATTAAGAACTAATAGAGAGGCATCCACAACAACTAGAATTACATAAAATTCAATCAGGAACACTAACAGAGACCACATAAACACTGTCATAACACAACTGTTCATAGCATGATCAAGTCTTCATGCGGACCTCTAAAACTTTTAGTAGATGAACTAAATACTCTCAACAATAAAAAATTTAGTCCACAACAGTTGATCTTCAACATATAGAACAAAATACCTTCATGACCTTCACTGTTCCACTGGAAACTTGCAACTCTTCTTTTAAATTTTTTTTCAATATCCTCGACATATACAACCTTCAATACAATAATACTAATAGTGTTGACATCAATGGAAACCACATATCAGCAACATAGCCACAACATCCAACAATCTCCCCCTTTGGCATTGATGGAAACACATGATGTGAAAAACACCATCAAAACAACTCTCAAACAACACTTACTCCCCCTTAGATTCTAACTCTTCTTCCTTGACCTCTTCTACATGGTCTTCTCCCCACAAGGCTCTTCTCAATAGTTTTTCACATAACTCTTCTCCCCCTTTGACATCAATGGAAAAGATAAGCATTATCTTCCCACATACAAGCTCTGAACCACATATCTACACATCTGACTGCTCCCCCTAAGTAGCAGCCATAGAAACATCAATCCAGATCAAAAATATAGCTTTGAGGCATACAGATTGATGCAAATAAATGCATCTCTTAGTTCTTATCAGGAGGGGTAATCACCCCTCGCATTTCTCTAAGATATTCAAAAGTATCCTTCGATAATGGCTTAGTGAAAATGTGTGAAACTTTTTCTTTGGTAGGAACATACTCTAGTCTAACTTCTTCTCATTTACTTTCTCCATCAAGAAGTGAAACTTGATGGATACATGCTTGTTCTTAGAGTGTAGCACCGGATTCTTCAAAATTTTTATTGCACTTGAATTGTCATAGTATATGGCAATAGGCTCTTCATATATGACCTTGATATGTTTCAACATCTATTTCATCCACGTCACTTGAGTACAATTTTTTGCAACAACAATATACTCTACTTCAGCAATAGATAGAGAAATGGAATTCTACTTTTTTCTCAACCAAGACACCAACTTCTTTCCTAGGAATAAGACACCACGACTAGTACTTTTCCTATCATCTACATCTCCTTCCCAATCCACATCAGTATATGTGCTCAAAGTAAGATCATCATCCTTAGGATGTACCAAAGTCCAAAATCAATTGTTCCTTTAAGATATCTGAAGATTCTCTTTACAACAATCACATGAGATTATTTTGGATCAGCCTAGAATCTAGCAACCATACATACAACATTCATAATTTCTGGTCTGGTCTGAGTTAAATAGAGTAATCCACCAATCATTGATCTAAATCTTGTTTTATTTTTCTTAGGAGAATCATCATTATGTGTTAACTTGCATCCGGTTACCATGGGAGTACCAAGAGGTTTTGAATCTTCCATGGAAAAATTCTTCAACACCTCTCTCACATATTTGGATTGAGATATGAAGGCCCCCTTGTCTAACTAAGTAACTTGTAGTCCCAGAAAGAACATCTCTCCAATCATACTCATCTCAAATTCACTCTTCATTTCATCAACAAAATTCATACACAGATTATCATCTCCTCGAAAAATAATGTCATCAACAAAGACCTCAATAATCAACTCTTTTTCATGATCCAACTTGAAATGCAATTTTCTATTAGCAGTACCTTTATTGAATCCAAGCTTCAGTAAGTATTTGTCTAATCTAGCATACAAGGCTCTAGGGTCTTTCTTAATTCCATATAGATCTTTCTTCAATCAGAAAACCATGTCTTCTTTGTCAGTTAGTTGAAATCCATCTGACTGTTCAATATAAACTTCTTCTTCCAGTTCTCCATTTAGAAAGGTTGACTTCACATCCATTTGATAGAATTTATAGTTCTTATATGCAACATAAGCAAGAAATAATCGAACAGCTTCAATTCTACCTACAGGGGCAAAGGTTTCCTCAAAATCAATACCTTCCATTTGTGAATACCCTTTACATACCAGTCTTGCTTTATTCCAGACCACTTCACCTTGTTCATTCAGCTTATTCTAAAAAACCCATTTAGTACCAATCACATTTTTATCTTTAGGTCTAGGAACAAGTGTCCATGTATCATTGTTTTCAATCTCCATCAGTTCTTCTTTCATAGCTTCCATCTAGTGTTCATCATTGCAAGCCTCATTGACATCTTTAGGTTCAATCTTGGAAATCAAGCAATACTCTTATGTTGTCTTCCTTCTAGTTTGCACACCTTTACTCTTATCTCCTATGATTTAATTTTTGGAATGGTTTAGCTTTACATACCTTGGAACTTTAGGACTATCACGAGATTCTGGTTCTCCTGTTCTCTCTTCTGCACTTGTACTTGTCTCTCCTTCTTGACTTACTTGATTTACTAGAACAAATTGAAGTTGTTTTACTAGAACATATGGCACAATCTGAAGTTGATTTTATGTCTGAGCATTCTTCCCCTGATTTGTATTGTCTTCATCTGAATCATATCCACAATATCTAGATGATCTAGAAGATTCCTCATCAACTCTAACATTTGCACTCTCAACCATCTTTCTCAGTCTTCTATTATAGCATTTGTAGGCCTTGCTTTTGGTAGAGTAACCTAGAAAGATTCCTTCATTGCTTCTTGCATCAAACTTGCCTATATCCTCATCTCTCTTAATATAGCATTTACTTCCAAAGATCTTGAAATACTTAATAGTAGGCTTATAGCCAAACCATAGCTCAAAAGGAGTCTTACCAGAATTACCATTGACATTTACCCAATTCAAAGTGTACACAACAGTACTTACAACTTCACTCCAATAGATGTGAGGGACATTTCCTTCTATCATCATTGTTCTAGTAGCTTCCAGAACTATTATGTTCTTTTTCTCTGCAACTCCATTCTATTGTGGGGTTTGGGGGGTAGATAACTATCTTATGATCCCATGCTCTTCACAAAATGAATTAAACTCCCTAGAGGTGAATTCACCACCTCTATCTTTGCTTAACCATTTGATTTTCAAACCTTTCTCATTCTCTACCATAGCTTTGAGACTTTTGAAATTTTCTAATGCTTCACACTTTTCTCTTAAGAAAGCTACCCATATCATCCTAGAATAATCATCAATAAGAAACATAAAGTACCTTTCACCATGAAGACTTCTGACTTTGGAGGGACCATAGAGATCAATATGCACCAACTCTAGGAAACCATTTGAATGATGTTGTTTTCTCTAGAAGGAGACTCTAGTATGTTTTCCCATCTAACATTCCTTGCAGATTGTGTTAGCAGGCTTCACTAGCTTAGATAGATCTCTTACTTCTTGAGTGGAACTTACTTTGACAATGTTATCAAAATTCACATGACACAACCTCCTATGCCATAACCATCTTTCATCGACTTGAGAAATTAAACAGATTTCACTAGTAGTATTCAGGTGAAAACTATTACCTTTTGTCTTTTTATTTGAAGAAATTACCTTTCCAGAGCTTCCAAGTATCCTACATCTTCCATCTTTGAACTGAAGATCATAACCATTTTCCACCAACTGTCCAACACTCAATAGGTTGTGCTTTAACCCTTCAACATAAAGAACATCATCAGTGTTGTGCTTACCACCAAGACAAATAGATCCTCTGCCATGAGTCACACTAGCATTGTTATCTCCAAATCTTACAACCCCACTATCATACTTTTCTAGACTTACAAATTTTCTTTTGTCACTAGTCATATGATGTGAGCATCCGCTATCAGTAACCCAATCATCCTTATCTTCAATTCGGACTACAAGAGCTTCCTCAACTTTAGTAGATTTAGTAGCCACAAGACTATTTTCAATGGTAGCAATGAAAACCCATTCATCTTCATTTCCATTATCTTTATCAGACTCATCATCAATCACTCCTTCTTTAGCATAGTAACATTTCTTTTGGAATCTATACTTTTTAGTCTTAGACCTTCAAACTCTTTCAGGACACCTTGATGCAAAATGACCTATTTTACTACAAGAAAATCACTTAATAGGCAACACTCCTTGATACTTACCTTTTCCTTGGCCTTCTTTCTTTACAATCAGTGCTTACAATTCTTCAACTTCTCTTTCATCATCTTCAAGCTGTCTTAGTTCTTCATCATATTTGGTTGAATTTCTAAAACACTCTCTCAGATCATATCTTTGCTTGTTTCTTTTGGATACAGTATCCTTAAATGCAGTTTCAGTATTTGGAATAGATTCACCAAATTCACTTAACTCAAAAGCAACAAGTTTACAAATCAATGTATCTAAGATTGTCATATTCGTCAATGATATAGTCTCTTCAATAGCATAAGCCTTCACTTTTTAGGAGGGAGGCAATGATCTAAGTATTTTAGCTACAATTTCTTCCTCTTCCAGGGTACCACTGGCACATCTAATACCCATCACTAGTTCATTTACTCTTTGCATAAAAGAGGAAATATTTTCATCTTCACCCATCTCCAAGTTTTTATACTTTCCTTTCAAGCTTTGTAGCTTAGCCATCTTCACATGTGTATCTCCTTCATATAAATTTTCCAGCTTCATCCAAATCTCATGAGCTATCTTCAAACCTATCACATTTGTCATTTCTAAATCTATCAAAGCACTCAACAAAGCTCCCATATCCCTAATGTTATTCTCAACCTCTTTAATCTCTTCAGTAGTGGAAGGACCATTCTGAGGAATAACATATGTATTCTTAGTAATCTTCCAGTAGGGTTCACCAATACACCTCAAATGACACTCCATCCTAGCTTTCCACTATGAGTAGTTTGTTCCATCGAATCTAGGATTGTCCTTCTTATATGATGTCATCACAGATCACCTCAAGCTTTTAAACTTCTTCAAAGGAACCTGCTCTGATACCAATTGTTGGAAAAACAAGGACAAACAACTGAGAGGGTGGGGGGTGAATCATTTGTCACAAAATATTAAACTTTTCAAACTTTACTTAACTTAATCTTAGATCCGATGAATGAACAATAAACCATAAGTAATCAACACACTAGAAACACAGAGAACATCAAGATATTTTTACATGGAAACCCCGTTAGGGGAAAAACCATGGTGGATGTTAGTCCACAATATTATACCCTGTTAAAAGTATAATGAAGATAATAAGGGGAATGCACATGCATTCAAGCACACTACCTAGAGCTCATTACTCAAATACAAAAGGGGCTCAGTACCCAACAATACAAAATAGGATTAAATCCAGAGGGTATGGATTGAGAAAATAGCTTTTGCACAAGCCTAATTATAGTTCCAATTAAGTTTAGAAAACCTTCTTCACACTTCCCTCAATCTTCTTCTCACTCTGCTCTACAATTGAATGAATAGATCAATGTTTTCAAACTTGCACAATATTTGGCTTCTCTCCCTTAACACACTCACTAACTTCACTCAACCAATCACTCATATATATCCTCATTATGGAATTACATCAACCACTTAGTCGGCCAGAAAAATAAAACATATTTACAATGTCGGCCCAAATTAACAATTAAATTTTCAATGCAAATTAAACACTATTTTCCAATACAATGATGTGACCCAAAACAATATCCATGAGCGCTCCAAACATTCAAATTTCAATCTCCAAGGATCTGCAACACGTTACCACCAACATGTCGGCCAAGAACATGAAAGCTAGAACATGCACAAGAAAAGTATTTGACCACGAGCACACCGATCAATGCGGACATACAAAAATGATGGAGAATTATCTAGAAATATCCATAAAAATTAGGAACTAACATAGAGGAATCCACAACAACTATAATTACACAAAATTCAATCAAGAACACTGACAGAGACCACAAAAACATTGTTAGAAAACAATTGTTCATAGCACGATCAAGTCTTCACACAGACCTCTAAAACTTGTGGTAGATGAACTAAATACTCTAAAAAATAAACCCTTTAGTCCACAACATCTGATCTTCAAGATAAAAAAAAAATACCTTCATGACCTTCACTGTTCCATTGGCAACCTGCAACTCTTCTTTTAACAATTTTCTCAATATCCTCAACATATACAACCTTCAATACAATAATGCTAATAGTGTTGACATCAATGATAAAAACATATCAGCAACATAGCCACAACATCCAACCAGACCAAGGGTGTCCCAAAAACAATTTGAAAACATGAAAAAAAGGAAAACAAATAAACATGTATCAATCAGAGGATGGTGAGCCTTGAAGCTCCTTTAGAATACCTTCCCATACTGATTTTCCATTCTCCCAACTATCCTTTACAGAAATTACCATCTTGTTCAGGGACTCCAACTCTATCAGAGTTTCTTCTGCACCATTTGAAGTATTAGGAGTCAAATTTATCTTCTCAATTTTTTCTGTACATGCTAGATCCTTTCCAACTAGAGTGTATTCAACTCTTACAATGTCACTCAACTGATCATATTTTTTGATAATTTCTTCCTTCTACTTCTGCAAGATAAAGAATTTTTCTTTATGCGTAGTGGTGGCATTCCAGGTTGATCTATCTATATCTTTTGATTGGTTGTAAGTATCAAATACAATAGATAGTTGAGACTCAATGGAGTCCATAACAACCTTATTATTTTGAGTGGCATCCGACCACTTCAAGCAATAAGAAAGAACAACATTTTCTTTTGACTCACAAGCCTTCACAACATCCAAATTCTTTTTAGCACTTGAGTGTGCAAGAGCACACTTGTCATGTAATTCCAATAACCTTTTCTTCGTAAAATTCTCCTCAATTTATTATCTTGTCTTTTCACTAAGCTCAAAGGTATACTCCTTGAAAGAGTCCAACAACAGTCTCAAATTTTCAACAGGAACGAGAGATGTATCAATGGATGCACTAGGTAGGACTTCCTGCAATGCCTTGAGAGAATATTCTATAAGTTTTGTTCCTTTTTTATATGCTTCAAGAATTTCCTTTCTTTCCGATGGTTGCATAGCATCTCCTAACACTACTTTATGCACCAGAGACATCTTCTCCATAATCAGAAAGCCTTCAATAATAGGAAGCTATAAAATCTCCTAGGGAATTATTGACTGAAATATGATTTGCTTGGATAGCAGGCCTTTTAGAACATCATTACTGGAGGATGATTCTTTGGGATTCTTAAGATATTTTACAATCTACTTTTCACTTTCTTCATTTGTCTTTTCTTCCTCTCCCTTTTCCTTCTCTTCATCTTCCTTCTTTTCTTCTTCCATTTCCTCTTCTTCTTCTTTCTTTTATTCCTTTTTTTCTTCATCTTTGTCTTTATCATTGTTATCTTCTTCATCATTTTCATCATTTTCATCTTTATTTTTCTCTTCCTTTGAATTATTTTTTTCTTCTTCTTCACTTTGTTTTCCTTCTTCTCCATTGCCTTGTTCATTATTGCCTCTTTCTCCTTCAGTGTGCTCCAGAGGAGCATCATTGTGCTTTTTCAGTCTCAACCTCACCTTCATTCTATTTTTCACCTTCTGGAGGATCATTTTCACCACCTGCATCAACTTCAACATCAATATTTTTAGAAATATCTCCATTACCTGTATCAAGAAGAATATTTTCCTTAGAATTTTCAGCAACATCTTCATTAGATTTAAGCATGCCATATTTTTTTGTTGTATCCCAAATCACTCTCATTGTTTCCTTCCTTACCTTATTTTTCAGATTTTTATTCCCTGTCATCAACATGTTTACTCTTTTCTTCATTTGAAACATTTCCGTACAAATATTCTTCAAATATTCTATATCATCTGGGGTCAGGGAAGACCTAATCTTATTATATGCATCATTCCTTATTTTCTCTTCAAACTCAACAGCCTCTGATCTCCTTTTCATCAGATTTTCCCACATACATTCAGGTATATCTTTCTTTATATCATCCCACTTAACTTCTAAGATGATAACATATTGAATAATAGCTAAAAGAAAAGTTTTCTTATCTTATTCTCTAGCATTATCATAGTATTTCGTTGTAGGTTGAAGAATGTTCTCAAAATGTAGCAAGGAATTGAGAGTTGCCTCTAATTTAAAGTGAGGACTAGAACTTATCAGATTATCATGTTCTCCTCTCTAGTCCATAGAGGCTTCATCAGACACCTTAGTATTCTTTGATTCTAGTTTGGTGTGCACATGAACACCAAAATCTTGCACTTCTTCATCATCAGAAGATGATATAACAAGTACTCTCTTGGAACCAACACCTTCTGTAGAAGCACCTTTATTAGAGGATAAGTCTCCTCTTCTTCTCATCACCAGATTTGCATCAAGATCTTCTTATTCTTCATCCTGATCATCTATAACATTGAGGTTCTTCTCCCTTGTCACTTTCTCTTTCCTTCCTCTCTTTGCAGGGGCTATCAGAGGAGTTTCTTTCTTCTTCCTGGATCTAGTAGTTAGTCTGGTGGAAACAGGACCTTTGCCTTTATCAATGATACTAGGTTCAATCTTTGTTGTAGGGGCTGCAGAGGATTTTACAAAGGTAGTCCTTCCAAATCTCCTCGAGTGAGATGATTCTGCCTCCAACGGTTCTCCCCTATCCCTTCCTCGGGAAATTTCCTCATCAGTGAATCCAACTTCTTTAAGCTTTCTCTCTACTTTCTTCCTACTTTTAGGCTTCTGTTGCTCTAGATGAATCTCCATAGACTTTTCAGCATATGTCCCAAATCTGGGTTCTTTGGGATCCTTCAAATTATTCAGCATCATTTCCACATAACCTTCAACTTATTTTGTTGCCTCATATCCCAAAGGCCGAATCCATATGGTTCGAGGTTCTACAGCCTCAAACACACATTCATTAGAAGAAACATTGGAATATGATGTCATCTTTATATTTCTCAACAATTTTCCTTAGAATCCTTTGCCTTTCATTTATGTTTATTTTGAATACAACAAAAAATGTTGTTAGAGCATCATCTTGAGCATCTAGATTACCCATACTATGCATATAATCAAAAATTTGATGTTCCACTTGTTTGGATGAGTCCCAAGATACTTCATTATTCCTTCCCAGAAGTCTCTTCATGAAATAAAACAATAGACATTAAATCAATGAACCAAATTTGAAAGCATACTTCCTTTCCTTCATTGACTTAAAGTTCTCAAGCAACTGTAACTGGAGAAGCTCACATAGATCATAATTTGCAGCATTTACAACAATATCAAATCCAATATAGATTGTTGTAGCCAAAATAGAGTTCTCTATTTGTGAAGTATATTTTGTGACCGATCATGCTAGCTGCATACTTCACAACTGAATTAGTGATGGATTTCATCACTAAGGATCTCTTGTCATATGTGGCTCCTGAAAGTTCCATTACAACCTCATTCTTCTAAGATTTCAACATAGGTATTGTACCTTTGTCCCGGAGCCCAACAACAACTCTAATCACTTCCTTATTTATCAAGTGTGGCCGACTAGTCCATAGGAATTTATCATGAATTCTACTTGGGACTGATTTCACAAATTTGTCATAATAGATGAAGTTAGGAAAATTGTTCCATCTATCTAACCTCTTCGCAACAAAGTTTGAGACTCAGGTTTTATTAAGAAATAATCACCAATAATTTCATTTTACCAAATTTTAATCAACTTTGTGTGGTTGAATTCCTCATACTTTACATGAATATACATCCTTGTATCCTTAGTAGGCATAACTCCATGAGGGATTGACAAGAATGTGCCCATGGGGTCATCTTCAAAAACATTCAAGGAATATTTTTGATAAGAGGATCTCAGACTCTCCAACACTTTAATGACTATAGGGGTTTCCATTCTTCCAATTCTGAATTCAAACAACTCAAACAATGCAAAACATGACTACATAGAAGATTAAAATACCTTTTTCTTCACGATGAACCGCAACTAGGGTTTGCACAACTCGAACTCCAATTCTCATCAAGGATGCTCCAAAATATCTTCAACTTCTTCAAATGTACAAATGATCAAAATGCCTTAAAAGTTTCCTTTATAATATAACAATCTGAGCTAATTCACATTAAATGTGGCAGATTTGAAAAATCTGCAAAAAACTCTTCTCTTTTTCTCTAAAAAACCCTAATTCGCTTTGCAAAAGATCATTCCTTCATGTTTTCTTTTGGTTCCTTTTCCAAAACCTCTGCTTATCCATTCTTCACATTTCATCCTCATGCTAGTCTCTGACATGCCATTTATCTAGCGGGTTCTTATAATTTTTTGATAATGCTCCCCCTACGACCTTGCTAGGTCTAATTACCGAATAAATCGTCTATACTAGATGAAGGCACAAATTTATCAGTAGTCTCTGGTTCTTCTTTATTCCTCCAAATATTATTCATCTCTTGCTTAATCTCATCTTTGTCAACTTTCTTCGTAGATTCATTCTTTTCTACCAGATTAGTCTCCTTACTCTTCTTGCTTCTGTAAACTGTTGAAACATGTCCTAGTTTGTTGTAGTTATAGTAGGCAATATTTCTCTGATTAGATTGAATTCCACTTATTCTTGTTCTACACTGATTAGCTTTATTGCCATACTTGTTACAAGTATATCAATAGCCATTAAAGGATTGATTCATTCTTCCTCCATTAAACTGATTCATCATCAGAGTTCTTCATTCACTTGCCCTATGTCCAATTATTTTGCATACAAAACATTGACTAGTAAAAGGACTAGGGAACATATTCATCCTACTCCTACATTATGTTTCCTTATGACCAAATTTGTTGCATGAAAAGCAAGTTCCATTAAAGGAAGGATACCTTTGTGCATTAGTTTTTTTCATCAAAGGTCTCCTAGCAGAGTTCCTTGAATTTCCTTTCTACTTTCCTTTATTCTGAGTCTTCTGATTGTCCATAACTTTAGAATTTTCATTGGTATCATTTCCCAGACCACCTTCTTCTTTACTAGGTTTCTATCTTGCAATCAATTCATCAATCCTGTCTGAGCTAGATTTGAAATTATTCTCACAGCGTTTCACCTTCTCCAAATCCACTTTTAGGTTCACAAATTATTGTTCAAGCTTGCTGCAATGTTTAGACTTGCTTTGTACCAACTTGTTAAGACACTCTTCAATTATTTTCTTCTCCTCTACTTGCACTTTCAAACTAGCAATATCTTCATTAGCCTTATTCAACTGATCAGTTACTTCCTTATGCCTATCTTTAAACTTTTTCAATTGCTCCTTTAATTTTCACACACATTCATTTGCATCTTCAAGATTCTCTTTCAGATCCCTATTTTCTCTTTCAAAATTTTCAAGATCCTCAAGAGTAGTCTAGAGCTCACCTTTATCATTCATTTCCTCCATCTTCACAATCTCCCTCAAGTTGTTAAGCTTTTTTGGAGGAACCAAGCTCTGATACCAATTGTTAAGTATCCAAGATACTGAGAGGGGGGGCGAATCAGTATCTTCTTAAATTTTTTGATTAGATACCATCCAATTATTCCGATGAATACAATAGCAAGGATAAGTAAAAGCATTAACAAAATATGAAATCATAGAACACATGAACACCAAGATTTTTACATGGAAAACCCAAAATGGGAAAAACCATGGTGAGTGTTAGCTCATAATATAGTATAACTAGTTATAAGATATTACAAAATGGGTGGCTCACTGTCAGGACTCACTATCCAAAACAAAGGCTCAATGCTTACAAAATTACAATGAAAAAAATGGCTTTTAGCCAGAAAATGAACTGATAGAGTGTACACCTAGTGAGTGCAGATTTAGTTCCAATGAAGCTTAGTAAACTGACTTGACACACTTCATCTTATTTTCTCTTCTTCACACTCACCTTCACATCATAACCATTACCATTACCAATCTTCAAAAAAATTCTAATATATATATCTGATCCCTTTGAAAGCATTAATTAGGTGGGCCTAATTAGATGCACTTCTCATTCACCAAAAATACCAACTACTGGCTTTAGGATTTCACAAAAACTTCTCAAAAAGAAATTCAAAGATCTAAAACGCTACAACAAGTTAGCATGGACCTAAAATAGGTCACACATATATCCACATAACAAAAATTAATTCACCATTACACAATACATCCATTAGGTCGGCCAAGGATATACCTAATAGCATAATTTCAAATACCAGTGTAATGTCGATACACCATATGAGTATCTGGATACATGAGATATTGAATGTACATTCTGTCGACATCTACAAACCATTTCCCAAAACCACAAGCAATAGTAATCACCAACAAAAAAATGTGGACCAAAATACCAGAGGATGTAAGAAAAATACTAGTTCAAATACTGGACTAGAATACCGGGACAACTTTAGACTTGATCTTGCAATTGCAACTCATATATCATGGTGACATCAATGAAAACACAAGAAAACAAAATGAGATGTTCTTCATTTTTCCAACATATACTACCAAATTAATCAATCAAAACAACCAATAAATGACTAAAAATGGTTTAGTCATGAATTTGGTCGTGTTATACTAGTAATAAACTACTAATGGTCACGTGACCAAGCTAATGGTCATGTGACCATTTTTTAGTAGTTTTTCTAGTCATTTATTGTTGTTTTTCTACTAGTGGTAATTAAACCTTGTAATGAAATAGAATGAAGGAATGATGAATGAGCAAGCAATGTCACAACTCATGAAATTTTTTTATTTTATTTTTAGAATATGGATCTACAACTTGCATGAAATGACTTCAATGGATGCGGATCTTGATCATGAAACTTGACTTGAAGCAATGTGTTTGATATGCTTGAATGGATTTTGAAAACTACATCAACATATTAGCTCAGATACCATTCATGATGCATGAAGAATTTGACATGATAATGGGATCTTGATTGTTGCAACAATCTTAAATAATTTTTCCCTTGAATTCCTTGAAATTCTCTTGAACTTTCTCTAGTTTGATCTCATGAAGTCACATAAAAATTCTACGATGAAACATAGTGAAATAAACTCTTATTTATACATATTTTAACATGAATTCCAAAAATTTAAATAACACAAGCTAACATATGAACACACATTTGAAATCATTGAAAAACTACCAAAAACATATTTGAAATTAGGGTCCTAGATCTAAGTGAGGACCCATTCGCGCTTGGGTGAATGGGTCCTAGGTCACTTACCTAGGACACACATTCTCCAATGTTAAGTGTTATGTAATGGGATTGATGAATGTTGGGTTTTACCCTTTGGAAATTGCAATTAATTAGGCTGGGATTTGAATTAAAGGGACCAATTAAGGCATAATAAACCTCAATTAATTAATCAATCCCTGGATTAGTATGAAAGTATAAAGGTACACCTTACAACACCATAAATAAGGAACAGTTAAGTCCATTTTAATTAAAAGGCACTAAAATTAATGTGAATATGTAAAATACATATTACACCAATAATTTAAGGTATGATTTAGTCATTTTATTTAATATTAATTCCCAAATTAAGTGTGAAAAATGGATACTTTTTCCTACACTACATATACATATATATTAATATATACTTATTTACTCAAGGTTGTCAAATGCATTAATTTCTATTTAAAATATATATATAAACACATATTGAATAAAAATTATATATATACTCCCATTGGGTATATAGACCAATCATTGCACAGAGGCAGAGGCTACGTTCATAAGTGTTAGATATGCTATAAGCAAAGGATATTCCAAATTATGGGTGGAAGGCGACTCCATGAACATAATAAAGTATCTGCATGGCACTCATCCTCTGAGTTGGAATGTTGACAAGCTTATCAAGGATACAATAATCATGTTGCAATCTTGTGATGAGACCCGCATCTCTCACATTTACCGAGAAGGAAACTCGTTGGTAGATTTTTTTTCCAATGAGGTTGTCAGCTTAAATGAACTTTGTTCATTGGAGGAGTGATCGATCCTTCTCGAGAAAGCTAGGAGTTTATTAAGAAATGTTGGTGTGGGGTGAGGTGATGGGATATTTATGGTCTACTACCTTCCTTCAGTTTGCACACTTTGTGGGTATTTTGCTACTCTCTGGTCTTTAGTTGAGTGTTTTTCTCAAGGATTCTATGAGTCTTGTGTCGATTTCCATGGGTGGTGACAGTAGTTGAATCGAGCCACACTCTTGTGGTGACGTTTAGAGAAAGAAGAAAATCTACAATATTTTGCGCCATGGGAATTTTACCTCATTTTTTGGGAGATTGCATGGGAATGACCCTAATGCCTTGGCATAATTTGTTTCTTTCTGGAATAATCAAAAGCTCAAGGTTAAAGGTCTAGTAGTGGAGGTTAATGAGGACTTGGTTTCCACTATTACAGGGATGCCGACTATGGATTAGAATTTTTTCAAGGATAAAAAAAGTAATGAGGAGGTGATGATAATATAGTTTTTTAAAGATGGCGAGCAAAAGAAATTGATCAAATTAGAGAGTTGGGGTTATGAGAGAATTTCTCTCAAGAAAATATAGGTGAGTGTTGTTGAGGTCCCGATGCATTACATGACTCTGGAAGAGAGGTTTAGGGCTATTCTTGGTCACCATTTTACTCTCCTCAACCATTTAGGACATAGTTTGTTCATTTCATTCCCTTTCTTTTTGTTATCTTCTTTGGAGGTCTCGGTGTACACACATCTAAAGAATAGGAGGGCCCTTGTCCTCCATGAAGGGATTATCTTATTAATCATGGAGCATGTCAAGACTCTTATCCCTACTCCAACCATCAAGGGAAAGGAAAAAGTTGTAAGTGATTTGTATGGGTTGTCAATTTTGGAGTCCCCTTCGAGGGAGGAGGAATCAAATGAAGATGAGGATGCTTCTCTTGTGGTTGCAACTATGTCTTCAAGCATTCTAGCATTCAAGAGCATTCAAGAGTGAAGAGTGATTATCAAGTAGTTTGGAGCATTATTCAAGATTCAAGAATCATGTCAAAGTCATTATGCATCATGTTTGTTTTTGAGCTAACATTTGTGATGTAGGTTAAGCTAACTAGTTAAGTAACATTTGTACAAATAAACTCTTGACACTTGTAAGCTTTTTGTGGGTACAATTTTTTAGATAACTCTATTGGTTGTTTATTACCTAAATTAAGTTCAGGTTTAGGGTTAATAAACTACCAATCTATGTGCTTTCCATCTTAAGTTATTTTAGTCAACCTGGAAACTTATTGGGTGCATTTAGTTTGAAACCCTTATCAGATGGTGGGGGGTATCCTACTATAGGTACTCCATTTTTTGTTATTTATGACTCAAAAAAGCATTCAAGTCAAGATCCATAACATAAATTCAAGAGTCAAGATCTACATTCATGCTAGACATTACCTATAAGATTGGGACATTTGTTCCAAGTTTTTGGTGAGTTGCAACATTGCATATTTGTTCATTCATGGGTGCTGCCACAATAATGGGTTACACTTTTTGAGACATCCTGATTTTTTCCTAAAATCACATATTTTTAGAAAATACAATGATTTAAGATTTTAAAGGTTCCATTTAAATGATTTTAATTAAAGAGGGATTGATCAAACCCCCTTGGATAAAACCTTGTTAGATTTAAACCATACCTATAATTGAGTCTCCTCTACATCTATCAAAATGCTGATAAAAAACCACTTTTGATTTACCTTTTGGGTGATCAAATGAATTCATTTAAAATTTCTATTTTGTAAGTATGTAGCCCTTATTATAAGCTTCCCAAAAATTATAGTTTTAAATATGTTTAATTTGATTATTATATTTCTTTTTTATTTCTTGTGAATGTAGGATTTTCAATGAACATCAAGTTCTTTGTTTCACACATACGAAAAAATAGAAAAATAGAGAAAAAAATTCTAAAAAATACAAGTGCACTAGGTAGTGATGTCCTTATTCCAACAAAAAAAGAATAAGTTAATTCAAATGAATACAAAAAAAGTTATACAGGCCGAAGTACACCTCTGTCCAAATTATAATTACTTTGACTTGGAAAATTAATTAAAACAAATATATGCAACAAAAAAATTATGAAAAAGTATCCATGCACTAGATATTGGTGTGAAAATTTTATATTTTAAAAATTAGAATTGCATCCTATCTATAAAAAAAGTTATGTAGTCCAAAGTAAACATCACTATTTAAAAATGTTGATTAGTAGAAAAAATAAGTTATTAAAAATTACATAAAATGATTCACAATTTTTATTTTTTTTATTTTTTTAAATATAATTGGAATCTACACAAAAGATCTAACAAATAACTAGTGTGATTCATGTTTAAATTCTTAATGGTTTAGTTGGTATAGGTGTAAGAAAGTGAATATCTAGTGAAAAATCTTGATTTTAATGTCAAGTTTGGCCAAAAAATGTAACCCATTATTGTGGGATCAGCCTCATCATTCCTTCATTCTATTTCATTTTATTTCATGGTTTGATTACCAAAACGGGGTTTGACCAAGGCAAACACTTATCCACCAACAAATAAACATCTTTCCCTCTCTATGATGTGTGGGTACAGATCTAGGTGGTTTAGGTTGAAGATCCATTAAATAGAAAGATTGGAGATTTTTTTTCATGTTGACATTTAGTTGTCATCTACATTCCAAGATCATGAAAAGTCACATACAAGTTGTAATTTAGTGTTTCAAGATCAAATATTTGATAAGAGACAAGCTACAAGAGAAAATTAGAGGATATCAGAGTTTTAGGTCAACCATAATATTGGGACTAAATCACCACTTGTGGTGTATGAGTCCTAGTATACCTATTTTCAGGCATTTTCTATAGATCCTAGTTTTGTAGTTCGAAATTATGGTTTCAGCCCAAAACACTAAACTAGGACTAAATCACCCCTATTGGCATATGAGTCTCTGTGTGCATTATGTTGCAAGTATGAATGAGTATGGTGGTGTTGTCATTGATGTCAACACATTATAGGTTGTTGCTGAGAAAGGAAACAAGTGATTATAGGTGGTGCATGTATAGTTGAGATACTATTGAGATGTTGTGAGTACATGGAGCTATCTTTACAGTGTTGCAAGTGTGCTGATATGATGAGTTGCTAAGTTATTTTGAGAAAATTAATAAATAGTGAATATAGAGTTGTGTGTATGTTCAAAATGTGCTATGATATGTGCTCTAGATTTCTCCTGTGTTGATCCTATGCTTGTGCAGATTTGTAGTGTTGTTTATGGGCATCCTTGGGTGATATATCCTAGATTGTAGCTTTTGGTTTGATGAAGAGTAAAAGTTGTGTCCACTAGTGTATGAACTGGTCTAATAGAGTTCTTTCTCTATGGACTGGGATAAATGTATCTGCTTTGTAGTCCTTTGCTGGTTTGTTTCATGTCTTGTGGATCTAGAAGAAGTCTTTTAATGGTGTCATATATGTTCTATCAAAGGTGTTCATGGTTTGGTGCTCCGAAAGACTAGTTTTTGAGTTGTTGTGTGTGTTTGTACAGTTTAGATGGACTAATCAAAAGTGTTCTATGTATGAAGGTTGTTACATTAACTATGAATGAATTTGAGGACATCTAAGATGTGTTCCAGTGCATGGTGAAGCAAGTTATGTTATTTGCATGTTATCTTCATGTTGAGGAAGTGTGTATGTCATGTGAAGGATAAGTACCAATTAAGGAAGCATGTGATTGATCCAAGATGTTATTTTGTGTCCTGGTTAAGTGTTGGTTTGGTCCACTCTCATTGTCTTCCACTGCAAGAATGTCGAGTTGCCAACCCAATTTGAATTTGTAAAATGAAGCGTGTGTAGTCGACCTTGAGGAATGTTTCTAAGGTTGAAGATGGTATAAATACAAGTTGAGGTGTTGAGGATGGTACACCACAAGTTTGAGAAGCAAGAGTGTGTAAAAGTGAATTGAGGTAGTAGTACTTTAATGTGTTAGATTCTTGAAAGCAATGAGTTGATGGTGTTTGCAATTCTCTGATCAAGATTGCGGATGTTTGAAAGTTGTTGTGGTGGATTTTATGTTATCTTTATTTCTCTATAGGTAGTGAACCTCACTTTTGGTTAGTGATTCCTATCTTGGGCACTAAGCCCTTTGGCAGTGAGCCTCTCTATAAAGGGTTTTGCAATTACTTTATATTGTGAGTTCACCCTCACTGTGGTTTTTCCCTTATTGGGTTTTCCATGTAAATATGGTGTTTCTTGTGTTGATATTACTTTCTGTTATTTGTATTTCATGCTTATACTTAATAACAAATTAAAGTGGATGTGGAGTTAATAATTTTTTGAGATTTGTGAATGTGAATGGTGACAACTGATTCACCACCCTCTCAGTTTTCTTGCACCTTTCAACAATTTGTATCAGAGATTTGATTCCTCAGAGAAGAGCTTAACCACTTGAGGTAGATCTAATGGCACACAAATTGATAATCCCTATGTTTGATGGATATGACTATAGTTTTCTAGAAAGTGTAGATGAGAGGTTACCTAATCTATCTTGGTTACAATACTTGGAAAGCTATTGAAACTAAATATGTTGAGTCGGTAAGTGGTCCTACTTCTGCAGATGAGATTTTTGCCTATGAAGAAAATGAAAAAGTAAGGTATGAAATCTATATTACTTTATCTAAGGATGAGTTTACAAAATTTATTTCATTGGGTATTTCTTATGAAGTTTGGGAAAAGTTGAAAGATATATATCAAGGAAATTATAGAGTTAAATTGTCAAAGAAATTAACAACTAAGCGCAGATATGAGAAATTGAAAATGGAAGAAGGTGAAGACATTGCAAGCTACTTTCAAAGGGTTAATATTGTAGTAAATGAAGTCAAAAATCAAGTTGGTGCTCTGACAGATGAAGATGTAATGGAGAATAATTTTATGACCCCACCAAAGAGTTATAGTGATAAGGTTTCAGCTATTGAAGAAGTTTATGATCCCAAGAAATTCACTAAAGAAAAACTATTTGGCACCTTGACTATTGTTGATGACCTCTATATTTTTAAAGAAGCCAACTTCTTCTGTAATTAGGGTTTTGGAATGGGAAAATGAAGATATAAAAAATAAATATCTAACTAAGGCGATGCCCCTAGATGTAGATGTAGGCATGGTAAATATATCTTTTGGATGAGATTTAAGGGCCCATTCAACAACTGCTAAGTCCTAGAATAACAGAAATTGAAGATGAAAACATGAATAATTTATCTAATAACATAAAATAACTCCCATACACATTTACTAAAAAGAAGAGTCAAAGACATGGTCCAAATCAACAAAATTATATTGAAATCATAGAAGTTATGCAAATAAACTATTTAGTATAGTAATGGCACAGTATAATGTTTTGTCAAATAGCTAAGAAACAGAAAGGCCAAACAATGGCACAGTTTGTGAGCCTTATACAATAATCTAAAAAAAAATACAAAAGGTTTGGTGTCCTTTCACCATTTTTTTGTATATTCCGAACTCATTTTCAAAAGGAAGAAGCAGTATATATAAGAAAACAATCCCACCGCTTGAGTGCTAGTAACAAAAAATAATCCTTCATCACGAGAAATGATGCCCAAAGCAATGATTTCCTAAGGACATTGCAACAAAAAAATATTTGAGCCATAGAACACAGTCACCTTTGAGCCAGATGCATCTCCAACAAATGATGGTAGTGGTCCTAGTGTATAAGTAGCAAAACCTTGTGCAAACATGTGTCGCTCACCCACAAAGTTAGTTACGACACATGGAAATATGGTGGGGCTTGTTGCTCGCTTTTTCCTTCCCTTTGATGAAATCCCTGCAAAGAAGACACGTGGAGAAGTATTCATTGCTAGCTATGACCGTGGGGTCCACCAAAGGTGTACGCAAAATGATGCTACATGGTACGTGGGTAGAGCTCGATTGAGAAGTGAAGGGAAGCAGGCATCAAATTCCTGCACTATTGACATGTGGGATCATGACATGGCTCAAAATAGGAGGGAAGGAAGAAATCCTTGCGAGGAGTGCACAATGGACATGTGGTGCTAGCGGGTGAAGTTCTTGAAAAAGGGTCGAGGAATATTCAAATGTATGGGGTACGAGCTAGACTTAGTAAAATACAAACAACCCAAAGGGAGCTTGAGGAATTTTATATCCACATCTTTTGGTGACTACCAGGGGCGTTTCACCTATGGAATGAGGAACCCAAAAAAAATTGGTTTGAAGACTAGAGCCTTATCCATCGGGCAATGTAATCAGAGCTTTGAGAGAGTGGTCTATAGAGGCAGCCAATCAGCCTCAGATGGAATTGATATGTTCTACAGATTCTCCTATGCTTTGTGTAGATCGACCACTTCTTTGAATGGTAGCTTTGTGGATATCTTGGTTATGGACTAGAGTTGAAAGAGAAATTGCGCTATCTGATGAGTGACACCCTCAATATCCTTGGTAGTAGTGGTTGACTGAAGCTCTGAAAAGTAGATATATCCTACTGCCTCTCCTCAATATTTGTTGCAATTTTCTCTTCTATGGCCACCGAATCATCAAAGAGAAACATCAAGGGCATGCCCATTTGAGTTAGCTAGGAGAATTTCACTTGCATGTTGTTCATAGTTCAGCCCAATGTGGCAAGACACACACTAGCATGGAGGATGGATGCATGGAAACTGATGAACTCATTTTTTTTTGGTAGTTGATTGTTGGTCTTCAATCCCCGTGTACACTAAGTCCTCATTTGGCACTGTGTACAACTTGTCCAACAATTTTTCTGCCTCAAGAACCTTTTCCACAATATACTATGGGAATCACTCAATTGTTCCACAAACCCCCTTGCTTAAACTTGTTGCCTCTTCCATGAACTGAAGTGTCAGTTGAAGAGTCAGACAAAAGTCCTTGACCTTTTCTCAGTATGAGATATATAGTCACTGAGCTATTTGAAGGAGGTCCAACTGGGTGGCAGGGGGTTGGGGAAGATTCTTCAAAAGATCAATCTTTTCATCCTTTGAACCAACATCCTATGTCAGTTCCACAATCCTCTTGTCTATAATGGGGAGTTGTTCCTATAGGGTTCTCAAATTGGCAAGCCATTTTTCTTCAACATAGGTTCTGTTTGTTGATTCCCTTTCAAGGGAAAGTTTCACCTCTTGGATTTCCTTCTCAAATTGAGCCTGTTGGCCCTCAAAGTTTGTGTCCTTTTGTTGCATTATTTTCTATAATTGAGTGTGTTGATATTGAAACTCCTCATTCTTTTGTTGCTTCTCTTGCTCCACCCAAGCCAACTGGTATTGTAATTCTTGATTTTTCTATTGTAGCTTAGTAACCAGGTTAGACTCATGGGCTTGGAATTTTGCAAGTTCCTCCTAGAGTTTTAATTGCTCTATTTACACTTGCTATGACAAAAAAAAAATTCGGCATCCCTTACCTTGTCCTTCTCTAGTAGGACTTCAATTCTCTCCTTGACAGTTTTCAACTCTTCTTCCTTCATCTTCAGCTGGTGACCAAACTTAAGGAAGTCAATGCTCACCACTCATTATATCTTTTCCATGAGATCAACTTTATCTTGCAACTAGGCTATGCTTAGATCAAGTACCAAAGCATGGATGGTGTAGTCCTCAGGTTGTATCTCTCCTTCCAGTTTGATGATGGTTGGATGCATGGTTGCAAAATCTAGTGATTGTTGAGCCTCATTGAAAAGTGTCTACACCTTTGGCTCAGGTGGCCTTTTAGCATCCTTGTACCTTTTCTCATGCTTTTTCTTTTTTATCACCCTCCAAAAAAATTTCTAGATCTTCAGAGCTCATGCTTATTTTGTTTTATCACCCTCCAAAAAAAATTTGTTGGTGACCTAATGAGCTCACCTGCGAAGGGTGCACTATGAGGAAGAGCAAAAAGGAACGAGAGAGTAGTTGTTCTAGCCAATTTCTTCTTTAGAAGAGAGATTGTTAGTGGGGAGAATGGGGGAATATGCCAAGGCCTAGTCTATAAAGTAGCAGGAGGGCTCATGAGAAGCAGTGGCAGTAGTGAAGACATGGCACATTCCATTTGTTGAGCAAGCTCGATCAGAGCTGATGCATCAGATGTAAAAGGTGAATCAATAGTGGATGCAAACTAGGCTTTGAAAAAAGGTGGAATAATCCATGGGGGAGTAAAAGTGAATTGCCCTGCTTGGGAGAACTAGGAGAAACCTCCTGTGACCATTGCAATAGAAGTAGAGAAAGAAAGGTCAACACTTGAAGTGACAGGGAATTCAGAGACAGTGGAAGAAACCAAGGATTGTGAATCAAGAAGGGGGAGAGAGAAAGATACCTAGGAAGTAGATGATTCTAATCCTTAGCTCATTGCAGGCTCTTGTGAACCCTCTCCAGAAGCTGCATCTATGCACTGCCTTTTTTCAGGTGGGGAATCTTCCACCTCTAAGACCTTCGACAGTTGTTGTTGGGCTAGACCTCTAGGCCTTTTCATAGCCCATGAGTGTGTCTGTGAGGCTCCTGAACATTATATATTCACCTGCAGCTTCTAATTAGTTGTGTTAGGATGCTTCACAACTTGTTTAGTTTGCTGCACTGGGGTTGTCTTCACTTCCTTTTACTTCTCCTTACCCTTCCCTGTATACTTTCTAGCTTCCTTCGGGTAAACATCCTCATCATCGCTTGCATTGGTATCATCATGCACTCTGTTCCACTGAGTATCAAATCTTTCATCTGTGTCTATTTCTAGGAACAAGGCATTAGTGCACTTGATTTCTTAATGGTAAATACAAAAATATCTAATATTTTCCTCACTCCATAGCCACTTCTTGATCAAGTCATTGTGAAGGGTGGCACCATAGGGAACTTCTCATTAAACTTTGTTGAAGGGAAGCAAAATTTGAGCCATGGCAGCTTGCTATCCTTTGTAGGAATTTGAACCAAGTCAACCAATAGATCATCCTAATCTTCTAGTGGATTCCAGCACTTTTCCTAGTAAGGTCAAGGGTTGTGAGTCACCCAGATATTTGTTCCTACCAAGTCATTATTGGGGTTATATTTTTATTTTTTGCAAATCCATACTAGCCCCAAATGAGCCAATTTTTCCTCTAACAGCTTATATGTTTGCTTCTTTTCCATAACCACTATTCTGAAGCTTAGTGGATAGAGGAAAAATCCTTTCTTCTTGGCCTTCCCTCCGTAAAAGGTATAGTCAATAATTGACACTTGCCAAAATATCTCAAGGGCCAACACCCAATCTGTGATGGATGCCAGAGGCCAGAACGGTTCCTCAATAAAGCCACACATCCGAATGAATGTGAAATCCTCTCTAAGAAACTAGTCATATTTCAAAGTGAAACTCTACATCCACCATGTCTAGTCGATAGAAAGTTGATAAATATTGCCATCCTCACTCAAGTCTTGCAGAATCAGAGTCAAGAGATAATCTAAGAATTCATAATAGTCATAAGTTGTGGAAAGGAGAGGATCCCATACAAAAATTGAGCTTTTGTTTCCCTTTTCATAAAAAATAGCTAACCTCAAATGTTTTTTGAAGAAGTTAGGGTTTTGATGTAAATACATATGAGCAAGGAGAGAAGGAAACTTGAACTTATGTTGTGTTTTGTATTCCTTGATATAGCTCTTCATTTCTTAGACGATGACTTCTGCTAAGTTATACCAGAATAAGGTATGTTGCCTCCTTACCTAAAATCCCAGACCCAGTTGGAACTCTTGCACCCATTTGTCCTCATCCATGATGCAAATGAAAGCCATCATAGAGAAGGAATCCTGCATATCTTGTTTAAACGTGATGTGCATGACTAGAATTTTTGGCAGCTTTGCGAAATCCTCTTGAGGTCTTTGGTTTTCTTGGTTATAAAAGTCCATAGCATGATCTCTGCTTCTCCATATTTTGTCCCCTTTTTCTAGAGTGAATGACTCCATCTTCCCTACTCTAGAGTCCCATTTTGGGATGCAAAACATGTCTCTGATAGCATCCTCACATATTACAACTCTCAGCTCCCAGCCTTCAATGGCATTGGTATCTGGGTTGAAACATTGAATGCCCTCATGAAGTAGCTATGGTCAATAATGCATGAGAGGGACCATATACTGCAGGATACTATAGAACCATTGCTCGTATGCCAATTGATGTTCACCGGTGGCCACTTTCATTCTTTCGCAATTTGCTTCCCTAAGACTCTTGTGGTTGATGCTATGGATGGGAGCATGAATGTTATCCCATTATTCCTTTATCTGGCTCTAGTCCCTGTGATTTTTTTTCTTTTCTGCAACCTGCATGTGAATCCACTTTGACTTATCTAATATCCTAGGTGAAGTGTAAGAGGTATCACCAAAAATATTGGACATGGATGCCACATGCATGGCATCAAACAGGATTTAGGTTCCCCCACTTTGCACTTCTATCTGAAGATTTTGGGCCATTTTCCTTCTACTGTGGATTTTTGTGATACTCAAACTTGTTGCATTTCACTTCAGCTCTTCAACACTTCTACACTTAAAACTCTTTGCATTGGATAGCATACTGAGGAAGCTTTTTACAATGTTAGCCTTTTGCATGCAATACTTAGCTATTTCTTTCTAGGAGTGGTAGACAATGGTTTCCTTTTAGCATTAAATTTGGCGTGGACCACCAACTCCTTTGCTCATGCAAAATGAATTCCTTGCCATTTTGAAAAGACAAGAATTCATAATTATAGTTAGTAATTATGCCCTGTGGCATGATTTCCTTGGAAATTGAGCCGACAATTGAAGGCATTTTTAAGATTTCGCATGATTTGGCAATTAATATCTCAAAAAGAATAATTAAGCCAAAAGTGCAATGAGTACTTTAAAATATTTGAGTTCATCCTTGGAGTTCAAAAAATTCCTACAGCATGACACATCAACACCTAACCATATGGACGATCACTTGGGAATGCCACCAATTTGCGCTACTTAATTACCTCTTCTTAATTTTGCATGCAGTAATTTGTACATGGCAGATGCAACTGGGTGGGAAATTCAAGCAAGATCTTGGTGGGATTTTTGAGTTGGTACTCGATTAGAATCATGCTTATGGCATGCAGATACATTAGATATTTCTATAAATAGACCCCAAGACAACAATAAAACCACACTTTGGGAAGAATTGGTATTTGGCAGTTAGGTAGAATTAGCATTAGGCAGTTGGGTAGAACTAGCATTATGAATACTCCAATGAGGTTGGTTAGCAATAAGTCATAGACAACTTTCTTAGGTGAATTTTTGAACAAGTGCTTGAATCGAATGACGAAAAACATACATTCATTGGCTATTATAGCTGCAATGAAGATAAGTATAGAGTTAATACCGACATCTTCTCTCACTTTGTTGTTTCTTTGCTTGATATATAGGTCCCTAAGTAGATGATTCTTCACTTGATGCTAGAAATCTTCCCAAAATAGTACCTTGGTAGCCTTGGAGAGATTGTGGTGAATGTAGTGTATGGCATGGGTATTTTGATGGTGAGTGACCTTTTCAAACATATTGAAGAGGATGCAGTGGTGTTGTGGGTTTCGTTTCTGAGTGGGTTATGCATTCTCACACATGAAGAGCACCACTAGAGGGTCACTTGTGCCTGTCACTTCTTGTTGCACTGCTATAATGTGGTGTTGTTCTATGGCATGGAGTGGTATACTGACTTCAAGGACTTGGTATATCCCCCACCACTCGCCATTGTTGCTATTGATACCCCTATTTTTGTTCATGATCCTGTTGCTCCTGTTGATCCTACCAACAAAGTTGTTTCAGATGCTATTAATGATGATGCTCATGTTGTTGTTGTTTAAGACCCAACATTTTTTATATGTTTTAAGAATCAATCTATTTTTGTATATATGCCTTATAAAGGCTTTCAACATATATATATAGACGAAAAAAACTGCATAATATATAGATATACTTTAAAAGTATGGCCTCAAAGCCATTTTTGGAAGTGTATTATCAAAGTATATAATTTCGTATATAATGAATATATAGCTTTTATCAAATTGCTTGTCTCTTTTTCTTCTTGCAATTCTGCACTATGGGTTCCCTTTTCTCTATTTCTTTGAGTACCTTTACAATTTCGCACATGGGTTTATTTTCAATATTCTACATATGGGTTCATTTCCTATTTTCTGCATATGGGTTCATTTCTCTACTTCATGGGTTGCTTGGAAAGACCGGCCGAACAAAAGAATACAAATGAAAATTTACAATAATTACATATTTACACAGGAAGAATAATTCATAAAGCTTAATTGAACAATTTGAGGTGGATTCTATTAACCCGAATCTCCAATGCCTCTTTCTCCATATTTTCTAATTCAAATGCATTGTGTTGCTTACATTGAATTATTCTAAAAGGGCCTTCCCAACGACTATCAAATTTTCCATGTTGGCCAAGCTTTGCGGCCCTCTCATTGAACTTTAGCACTAGGTCTCCACATTTTAGACCCTAGTCTGAGGTTTTCTTGTTGAACCATCTCTTAACCACCTATTGGCAGTTATTCATGGCCGTCAAGGACTTTTTTCTTTTCCTATACTTCCAATAAGTAGGCTAACCAAACCTCCATGGCTCCATTTTCTTCAACTTCTAGAGATTTGAGCAACTGTAGTGCAGGAATCTTCATGGAGATTGGTAATAGCGCCTCTTTCCCATACACCAATTCGTATAGTGGAGTCTTGAGAACTTGTTTAGGGGTTATACGGTCTACCCAGAGCACTGCTCAGAGGTTCTTGTGCCACTCCTTTTGATGTTCTGACCTGATTCTTTTAATGAGTCAAAACAAATTTTTATTAGTTGACTCGACCAGGCTATTTCCTTGCAGGTAATAGTTTGAAGATATTTTTAAGAATATTCCATGCACGAGTGGGAATTGACATACCTTAGAGCCTAATCTCATTACCAGTTCCTCAAGGAAGTTCACAATCTCTGGATCTATTGCATTCTTCAAGGGCATGGCCTCGGTCCATCTGGTAAAATAGTCCATAGCTATAAGGATCCATTTGTGTCTGACACTAGAGGTAGGATTAATCATCCCGACAAAGTCAAGGCCGCATTGAGGAAAAGGTTCCTTAGTCACTATCGGGTTAAGAGGCATTAAAGATTTTTTCCTCCTTGGCATGAAGAATTGTCATTCCTTGCATGCTTTAACCAAAGAGTGTGATTCATTGAATAATGTAGGCTAGAAATATCTAGCACACATAATTTTGATAGTAGTGGTCTTCGTAGAGAAATGTTCGCCCGTGAGACTACTATAGAAAGTGTCAAGAATTTTCTTCACCTATTCTATGATGACACACCACAATAGAATGTCATTGAAGTTCCCTTTGAAGAGAACCCCTTCAATAAGTGCATATCCGTTGTTCTAAAATCTATAGAATATTCTCTTCTAAGAAGGAAGGACCAATGGATATTTTCTAGTATGCATGAATCTTACTTTGTCTGCTAGCCAACAACCTTTGGACTCAGGTTCATTTGTTAGAACATGTTCACATTACTCTTCTTCAGCTGCCCTTTCTTCATTATCTGCCAAATACTTGCATAGACCTCTGCCTTAGATGCTCTTTGTGGGCTTGACCTCAATATCATATTTAAGGATCTTAGTGACGCAATTGGTCCTCTTTTCAGTGATTTCTCCTTCCATGATATACTCATGCACACTACAATGTGTGACATATACAATAACCTTGTTGCAAGATATGAGGTGTCAGAACTTCTTGAGACCATTAACAATGGAAAATGATTGCCTTTCAATGAAGTTGTAGTTCATTTCATAATCTTTCAAGGTCTGGGAGTGAAATGCTATCGGATGTTCTTCCTTTCCTTCATCATATTTTTGAGTTAGCATAGTAGCGATGTTGGATTTGCTACTGAATACATACATTATAAATTCCTTTGATAGGTCTAGATTTACCAACATAGGAGCTGAAGAAATAGCATCCTTAACCTTCTCAAAGGCTTATCTAGATTCCCTTGTCCATTTGAACAACTAATCCTTTTTGAGCATTAGGGTGATAGGCCTAATTATTCCTACAAAATCAAAAATGAATTTTCTCACAAAATTTACCTTTCCCAAAAAGGACTGAACTCCCTTTTTATTGACTGGTAGGGAAAGCTCTCTGATTGCTTTTATGGACTCTAGATCAATTGCAATTTCATATTTGGACACTACATGTCCCAATATTTTTCCTTGCAGTACTCTGAAAACACATATTTTTGGGTTCAAGGATATCCTAAACTCCTGGCATTTTTTAAAAACCATTTCAAGGTGATCAAAATGATCACCCTTATTCTTGGAGAAAACTGTAAGATCATCTAGGTAGATCAATATGGTTTTATTGATCAATTCTTTGAAAGAAATATCAATTGCCCACTGGAAGATGGCTCCCACATTTGAGAGGCCAAAAGGAATTTTTGCATATGCAAACATTCCCCACTTGGTAGTGAACATTGTTTTGTGTTGGTCCTCTTTTTTTATCTGAATCTAGTTATAACCAGACAAACAATCTAGTAGAGAAAACATTTCTGATCCTACCATTGTTTGCAAGATGGACTCCATGAAAGGCAAGGGGTACTGGTCCTTTAGGGATGCTTTGTTCAAGTCCCAGAAGTCAACACATAGGTGGATGTCTCTATTCTTCTTTCAGACTAGAACCAGGTTGGATACCCATGTATTGTGCTTGATCGAGAAGATGATTTGGGAATGAATTAGCTTTGTTAGCTCTTGCACCATGAAGGCTTCAATCTTCAGATTTATTGGCCTTTTCTTTTGGCGGATAGGTTTTTCTCCTTCCATCAGCTCTATAGTATGTTGGATAATTTCAGGATCATATCCCTTGAGGTCATCATATGACCAGGCCAATACTCCATATTTCTCAAAGAAATTGATGAGTCTCTCTTTATCATGATGTGGGACATATTATCTGACTTTGAGATTCCTTCCATCTCTGACTTGAAGATCTGCATAGTCACTTTTGTCCTCTACAAACTTCCTCTTGTCATTTCTTGCATTATCACAATCAAATAGGTTTTCAAGAGTGACCAATCCTTTTGGAAGCTTGTTGGACCTTAACTAAATCATTTTCCTATTGTAGGCCTCCAAAATTTTTGGTTGAAGTTGCTTAGAAAACTCTCCTGACTGTTGGATGAATGAGGCAATGTGTTCATCACTTTCAAACACTTGCCAACTTTGATCATTATATGGGATTTTTGGTCAGATGATCACTCGTATAGAGTGTATGTTATGAATTAGGTTGAAAGTAAGATCAAATTGAGATCCAATTGCTGTCATGTAATCTGCATCTATATTTTTATCTCTTGGCACTGTCTAGATATTGAAGGCTTCAAAGCACTTGATTAGGTCCCAGACTCTATGTCTATAGGATCTCATGTAGAAATTATTAGCTATGGAAATCCCTCATAATTGATTGAACACTATTTCAGAGTCTCCGAACACCATTATTTGCTTGATTCCCATCCACTCTGCAAGGCTTAGTCCTTGTACTAGGCCTTCATATTCAGCTTCATTGTTTGAACACGAAAAATCAAAGCGGAAGGACCAAAGTGTATTTTCATTGGATGGGGATATCAAATATATCCCGACTCCTATGCCAAATTTTCATATTACTCCTTCAAAGTGTAGTATCCATAGCTCTAAGGCTTGACCACTCTCGAGTTCCTTTATGACCTTCAGAAGCACTTGATCTTAATCATAGATGACATAGGTCCCCAACTCTGTGATATGATAGTTTCCAAATGGATCACTGTCTATATATTCACTCAAGACCACCTCCTCTGAATCTGTCCGGTCTTTGGTCACCTTTTCATCCTCTAGTAGCTCGGTACAATACATTTCCTCTTTGGTGAAAGAGTTATGAGCAGCCTCAAAGTTGATCATGGCTTCATTGGCCACATGTTATAAATGTAGAGGTTCAGATATTATTTTCATTTTAGCTCCATGCTTAGTACTGAGGATCAAGTGTTACCAATCCAAATAAAGATATCCACCTATCTTTGAAGTGAATTCTTGGGATAAGCAAAGACCGAACATAGGGGGAATGTCTATGATCATAGTATCTTGTGGAACTGTGATACTAGGGCAAGAGAATAGAGTCAAGGGGAGGTTCTTAATGACACCTATAGTTTTGACCTTGTTCCCATCAAGTTGTGTAACCCCCCTTTATAGAGGTTCATAGCTAAGTCTTAACGCTTCAACTATCTACTTGGGCATGACTATTGTGCTAGCACCAGAGTTAATCATGGAATTATGCAATAAATTTTTACCCACAATAAGAGTTAGGAAAAAGGGCTTTGGTTTTAGCTTATCTCTAACTCCAGTAGAAGCTTCCTCAGTACTATTTTGAGAAATTTTTCCATAGGTGATAGATCAATGACATTTTCCTTGAGTGATTGGTACGTTGGCTCAATGATCACATCTTCTGGGAGGGCCTTCTGTAGCAATGACTTATGCTCCAAAATAGCTAAGACATCCCAAAGGGACAGATTAGCAGAGGATTTTTTAATTTTTCCACCACATTGAATGGTGGTGTATTTGAAGGATTTTGTTCCTTAGCCCTATTTATAACAATTTCCTTTCACAGCTGAAATTGTTGTGCAATTGCGGAGCTAATAGGAGTCTAGTCAAAGACACTTTTGAGCTACAAGACAACTAGTTGACCTGTAAATCTCATATTAGAGCGAGTGTTGTAATCATACTACACTTGTCAGGATTTTGATGTGGATGCATCATTTGCAAACACTACCTCTTCTTCTTCTATCCATAAAAAGAGTGTGTAGTTGAGAGCTATATCTATTTCTTGTTCTAGGGACATCCCCTGCATTTACGTGGTGAGTACCCCATTTTCCATTTATGGAGATGCATATACATAACCTCCAGGGTCTAACATCATGCCTTGGTTGTGTTTTTCTACCACCTTTTGTTGGAGGTCACCGCAGGGGAAGCACCAAGGATTGATGTCATCAACAAGATTGTTTTTCCCTGTTTTCAACTCTCTACTCGAGCTCACGTAAGCATTCTATAACTGAGTAGGCATTGGCACTATCTGGTTAGCTATTTGAGCCTATAGATTTGTGTGTGAGCCTCCTTGGAATTGATTTTGCTAGTAGGAAGATCTTCCACCTTGATAATTTTGGTATGTTGGCTTCAGAGGCATGGACTGGTTCTACTTGATGTTAGTTATTTCATTGGCGATGGTCCACAACATCTCCTTGATTCCTCTCATCTCATCCTTTGAAGAGTTAGATGTAGAAGAAACATTATGTGGCACATTCAGATATGTGTACATAGACTAGGGAGGAGTGGACACACTGGTAGATGGCATCTCCTAGGCAGGAACTAATATCTTGGGGAATATAGGCATAATAGGTCGAGGTGGCAACTTTCTGGTGTCTATTAGATTATTCTTTGACTTGACAACAATGTTATATGCATCCAGTAGAGTGGTCCCGCCAAGAGACTAGATCATCATCAAGATGTTGGCATTGATGGATTTCAAGTAGAACATGAATGCTAACTCAGCCGACAGGCGAATAGTAGCCTAGATTCCTTGCCAAGTTGTATGCAACTGGGAATTGAAATCTTTCATGGATTCATATGGGGCTTGCTTTATGGTCGTCATTTGATGATATAGTGAAGACTGATCTCCATCATTCAAAAATATTTCGTAGAAAGGATCTCCGAGCTGATCCTAGGTACCGATAGTGTTAGCTTGCAGAGTGTAGTATCAATCTAGTGCCTTACCCCTGAAAAAGGCTACAAGTAACCTTTACACTATATTTTAGTCAGTGACTCTGTGCACCAAACACACGTCCACCACGTCTTGTAGGTGTTCGGATGGTGTTTTCAAGCCTTCCTTGGTGAATTTTGGCATAAATTTTAAAGAAAAGGCCGGGATAGGGGCCCAAATGGTGGGTTCTATTGGTGCTATAAGAGGAATTTCAACATCCCATGCCACATAATTTCTATTAGCAATTGGAAACATGGCTGGTGGAGGGATCAAAATGTTCACTGGATGGGTTCTCGTTCATACTATTACTAGTGGTGGTACTAGCAAGCCAGGATTATTAGTTGTTTGGGATCTAGTAACAAGCCAATGGCTTATACACCAACTTTAGGTTTAGGTACATTTAAGTAGTCCCACTAGGCATGCCAGAAAAATAAATTGTTGATACCAAAAATTGACAAGGTAATAACCTTATGGGAAACTCAGTTAATGGGGGGACCAATTACACTAAACTGAGTAACCTCCAAATTTTTAAAGAATCCAACTTCTTTTGTAATTGGGTTTTTAGAATGGGAAAAGGAAGGAGATATAAAAGATAAAGATCTAAGGTGATGCACCAAAATGTAGATGTAGGCACGATAATCTATTTATTGGATAAGATTTAAGGGCCCATTTAACAATTTTCTAAGTTCCAGAATAACAAAATCAAAGATAAAAACATAAATAATTTATCCAATAACATAAAATAACTCCCATACACATTTACTAAAAAGAAGAGTCAAAGACATTGCCTAAATCATCAAACTTATACTGAAATCATAGAAGTTCTACAAATAAAAAATTGAGTACAGTAATGGCACAGTATAATGTTTTGTCAAATAGCTAAGAAACAGAAAGGTTGAACAATGGCACAGTCTGTGAGCCTTAAACAATAATCTAAAAAATCTATACAAAAGGCCTGGTCTCTTTTCACCATTTTTCTATATATTCCAAACTCATTTTTAGAAGGAAGTAGTATATATAAGAAATAAATCCCACCAATTGAAATCCAGTAACAAAAAAGATTCCTTCATCAGGAGTAATGATGCCCAGAGCAATGATTTCCTAAGGTTGTTGCAATAGAAAAAAAATTGAGCCATAGACCTTAGTCACCTTCGAGCTAGATGCATCTCCTACAAATAATGGTGGTGGTCCTAGTGTATAAGTAGAAAAAACATGTGTAGACATGTGTCACTCACCTACAAAGTTAGTTATGACATATGGAAATATGGTGGGGCTTGTTGCTCACTCTTTCCTTCCCTTCGATGAAATCCCTATGGAGAAGACACATGGAGAAGTCTTTGTTGCTAAAGCTAATTATGGGGTCTACCAAAGGTGTACATGGAATGATGCTACATGGCACATGGACAGAGCTTGGTTGAGAAGCAAAGGGAAGCAGGTGTTAAGTTCCCATGCTACTGACAGGTGGGATCATGGTGGGGCTCAAAAGAGAAGCGAAGGAAGAAATCCTTGCGAGGAGCACACAACAGACACATCACAGTAGTTGGAGAAGTTCTTCAAAAAGGGGTTAGGGAATATTCAAATGTATGGGGCGTGAGCTGGAATTATCAAAATACAAATAACCTAAAGGGAGCTCAAGGAATTTTATATCCATAACTACATTTTAAATGAGGAAGTTTGGAAAAGAAAAGGATAAAATAGAATCAGCCTTCAAAGCTACAAAGATAGAAGATGATCCAAATGGTGGTAGTTCAGAGGAGTTGGAAGAAAATTTTACAAGTTGAAGAAAGGTACCAATAAGTACAAAGGTATGTTACCTTTTAAATGTTTTAGTTGTGGAAATATTTGTCACTATGCTTCAAGATGTCCAAAAAGAGCCATTCACAAGAAGAGCAGAGACAATAAAGACAAAAAGGATAAAAAATTCAAGAAATTGTATTATGTTAGAGAAGATGCTAGAATTTCTGATAATGAATCTGATTTTGAAGGTGATAATGATGAATGCTTGTTTCTAGCTTTATAGAATAAATCAGTGTCTACTAACCATGGAAGACATACAAAGGAATGTGGTCTAGAGAGTAGGAAGGAAGAGATGGAAGGTACTCTAGTTGTTTACTTTCATGCTAGACAAGATGAAGGCTATTGGGTAATTGACAGTGGTTGCTCAAATCACATGACTAGAGACAAAAGTAAGTTTACTAAACTTGAAAAGTATGATGGAGGAATATTCATGTTTGGAGATGATTTTGGTGCAAAGATTTTTGGAAAAGGAACAATTAGTTTTGATGGAAAACATAGTACTGATGATGTCTATTATGTTAAGGGCTTAAGGCATAATCTCTTGAGTGTTGGAAAAATGTGTAGCAAAGGATTTAAGCTTGTATTTTAGGATAACACTTGTGAGATCAGAAAAGGGTCCGTTATTGTAGTGGCTACAAGGACAAGAACATATGGAAACATTTATTAGCTTAAGGGTGTTGTTGGTTAGTTTTTTGTATCTAAAGTTAATGAAAGTTAGCTATGGCACTGGAGGATGGGACATGTAAACTTTGACAATTTGATCAAGATTAGTTCAAGAGAAGTTGTTAGGGATCTACCTAGAGTCACAAAGCCTACCAATACTGTTTGCAGAAGTTGTCAGTTGGGAAAACAAACAAGATGCAACTTTAAAGGAAAAGGACAATCAACTACTAGAATGTTGGAATTGATTCATACAGACCTCTATGGTCCCACAAGAATAGGAAGTCTTAATGGTGATAGGTATTTCATGCTTTTAATTGATGATTATTCTAGAATGACATGGGTTACTTTTCTTAGGGAGAAAGCTCAAGCTCTATACAGATTCAAAGTGTTCAAGGTGATGGTAGAGAATGAAGTGAACCTAAAAATAAAATGCTTAAGGTCGAATGGAGGTGAATAATTCACCTCTAGTGAGTTTAATATGTTTTGTGAAGAGCATGGTATAAAGAGACATTTTTATGCTCCTAGAACTCCTCAACAAAAAGGAGTTGTTGAGAGGAAGAACTAGACTATTTAGGAGGCTGCAAGGGCAATGATGAAAGAGGAAAATGTACTTGATGTATACTAGAGAGAAGAAATTCATACTACTATTTATATCCTTATCAGAGTTCAGATCATAGGTAACAACACAAAGACCCCTTATGAACTGTGGCATGGAAAAATTCCTATTGTTAAGTACTTTAAGGTGTTTGGAAGAAAATGTTACATCAAAAGAGATGATGAGAACCTAGGAAAGTTTGATGCAAGATACATGTGATTAAGGTATTTCCCTTGGATATTCAACTAATAGCAAAGCTTATAGATGCTTCAATAAGAGATTGAGAAAGATTGTTGAGAGTGAAAATGTGAAAGTTGAACACATGCACAAATCAGTTGAGATAAGTGAAGTTGAACTAGATGAACCTATCTACAGACAAGTACAAGAAGTGAATAAGGAAGAAGAACATATTGAAGAAGAAGAAGAAGCTCTGGAACTTGCTCCTAAAATTCTAAAATATGTATAGAAAAATCATCCTGAATAATAGATAATTGGACACAAAAGTGAAGGTGTAAAGACAAGAAGGAAAGTGGTAGAAACTGAGGTAAACTTGTGTTTACTATCTGAGATAGAACCCAAAACAGTGTGTGAAGCATGCAAAGATTAAAATTGGGTTAGAGCAATGAAAGAGGAACTACAATAGATAGAGAAAAATTGGACATGGGAATTGGTTCCTAGACCGGTAAATAAGAATGTAATTGGTATAAAATGGGTGATCAGGAATAAGTTGAACGAGAATGGTGAAGTTGTATGAAACAAATCAAGGCTTGTGTGAAAAGGTTATTCACGAGTTGAAGGTGTAGGCATCCTTTTGAAATCTACAAAAACTAAACTTCATACAAGGTTAGTAGCTTACAAATTCTTCAAGAATGACCCTATGAAATACATTTTGAATGCTTCCAAATATAATGCATGACAAGAGAAAACCAAAAGCATTATGAAAACAAAAACAAGTTACCTATTCCATAGTGGATATGTGTCACATGTGCAAGTGACCCTTTCCCAATCCTTAATCAAAGCTTAAGATGATGCAAATGCAAATAGGATGAAGAGAAAGATGAGTTCTCAAACCAAGAGAGTAACCTTGCATAAAAGTTGTGGATGGATGAATGAGGATTAAGGCCTTCTTTCATAGATTTTCTTGATGAGAGATTGTCCAAATGGGTGAATGTGGGACTAAAGATCCACCAATGAGAAGAGGACACTTGTCAAGTGGTGATAGCTAAATGGATGTGCAAGATTTGGGAAGTGTGCCCATGAGAGGGAGAATTTGAATTCAAATTTGGAAATAAATTTTGAGAGGGGGACAAGAAAATGAGCAATAAATGCAATGTTGGAGGGACAAATCAACTTGTCATATTTTTCAAACTTGAGAGCCATGTTGAGTGAAAATGAGAGTATTAATAAATCAATAAATTGATTTATTTGTGCAAGTGGCTAAATCTAGAGAATGCAAGTGGGTGGGTTAGGTTAGGCTAATTAGGATTAGGTTAGCTTAATAATGATTAGGTGAGTTTGACTTTTAGGACTTGGATATTTGATTTATTTAAATCAGAAAATGATATAATATGATTTGGGATTTGATTAAATGGCCATTTGATTTATTAAAAGGTTGATGATAATGTTTATTTGATTTTAAATAAATGACCTTAGGAGATGAGATTACCTAATGAATGGATGGAAGTGAACCCGATTAATTGATGAATGGACCTAATGTGAAATCTAGTTTAGTTAATGAATGAACATGATTGAATGCACAATGTTAATTTTGCATGTCTACATTTTCCCCCTCTTTGAAGCAATGTACTTGTTGCATTGGTTCAAAGAATAAACTTGCCGTGATCAAAATCAAAAAAATTATGTTTTTTCGGATGCCCCGGCGGAAAGAAGTACACTGGTACATTGCCCCCTCGAGAGATCGAGCGAAAAGATTCAATTTGAGGGTTGATCTCATGATAAAGAGGTTCAAAATGGATGGTTATGGACGATGATGCAAACGAGATGATTTTAAGATGCTTAGAATAACAAATCTATATTATCCTAAACAACTTAAATGATGATATGATGTGAGATGGATGAGATGGATGATGTGATATGTTATGATTATGCAATGGATGATTTATGAGATGCTTAGACTAACAGATCTATATTATGATGATGATATGAATGCACGATGGATGCATGATGGATGCATGATGGATGAATTGGTGATGATGATTAACTATTCATGTTGTGATGTTAGTGCGGAAAATGAAGAAATTAGATGATGACAAGAGGATCCACCAAGCCAACATTATGAGAGATGATGATGAGAAATGATGATAAGAAATGATGATAGATGGATGATTTTCTTATCAAGGATTGGGATTTTAAAAGGGTCACTTACTTTATGTTTGATAACACGCATAAGTACGATGCATCAACGTATAAAGGACAAGGATGGCGTTGTACTTAGTGTGATGGACTTTGACTTGACAAATAGATAGGAGTATTCCCGTTCACACCTGACATACGAAAACCTTGCTAGGATGCACTTTAGAAGTTTCAAACATCTCAGACCAAAACATGGAAAGTTATAACCAATCAATGTAATAGTCAACAAGCTGTCCAAAAAATCCTCTATCCATATCTAACAAAGCAAGTATTTGCCAAATTATTTTACAAGAACGTCCAACAAGCACAATAGACAAAAGGATAATGATCGTTGCCCCATTCCTATCTCTATAAATCCTTCGTTCAGATATCATCGAGAGGTCCTTGGACTGAGCGCAATAAGATAAGTCAAAAGAAAAAGATAAAGCACACAAACAAGTTGATGTTCTTCAATACCACTAACCAAAGGGAATGTGTGTTTTAAGGATAAAACTAGAAACTTATTGCCAAAAGATAATGCACATTGTAGGAGGATACATCCTGGGGACATGGATGGCAACCGCGTCATTTCATTTATCAAAAGTGCTTTTCGTCAAATAATGCACCTTGTAGGAAGGATTCATCCTAGGACATGATGTTATCAGATGATTGATATGGGGCTATTTGGATGATGGACTATCAACACAAAGACATGGCCAACTTGTTTACATACTGACTGAGACTTGAGACATGATGCTTTTGAGTTTTACTCTTTTAAGCTTCTAGACTTGTTTCTAATTGTT
>VDFB02000003.1:418915734-418988704 GCA_007258455.2 Sequoia sempervirens | reverse complement strand
TAGGGACACAAGTTGCTTTGCGTTTTGGTTGTCCGCCCTGATTGAAGGTCGAGCACTTGTTGTGAGAGCAACCTGAGTTGTGTCGTCACATTATTCTAGGGATCAGGGGGTGGGATGAAAGTATTTTGAGGTGTTTCAATTGTTGGTTGGGTGGACGGGTTGGTTCGTACATTGTTCGATGGTATCGGTATGTTGTGGTGGGTGAAGTAGGCTTCTAATTGCTTTTGGATGAACAATGCTTGTTGTTGTGCTTGTTGTTGTTCCAACAATGCTTGTTGTTGTGCTTGTTTTTGTTCCCACAATGCTTGTTGTTGGGCTGCCAATTCTGCCACTTATTGTTGTTCTTGGTATTGCTTTAGTGCTTGTTGATATGCCTGCACTTGTGATGAGCTTGTGCAAGAAGTTGTGCTTGAGCTTGTGCTTGTTGTGCTTGATATTGAGCTTGCGCTTGAGCTTGTGCTTGGGCTTGCGCTGCTTGTGCTTGTGTGTCTTGTTGCTGCAATAATAGTTGTGCTTGACCGACCCTTTGTGCTTCCAATGCTTGCGTAGCTTGGGTGGCTTGTTGTTGTTGTTGTTGCAATAATGCCTGGGCTTGTTGTGCTTGTTGCGCTTGTATTGCCACTTGTGCAGCTTTGGCAGCTTGTTGCATGGCTTTTTTTTTTTGCACTTGTTGGTAGCCTCTTTGAAAAGCAGCTTGCAATGCTGCATTGTATTGGCTTGATGTGGTGAACATTGGTGGTGGTGGGGGTGGTGGTGGATTTGGAATGGTGATAGATGATGATGTTGTGTTGATGTTTTGCATGTTGGGTACTTGAGAGACCATGCTTTGTGATGTGAGAGGTGTGTTTGATGATGTTTCCATTGCTTGTGTGTTTGTCATTTGTTGTTGTGATATCAATGACAAATTTTGAGTGTTTGGTGCAATGCTTTGATTGATGGTTGGGATGTATGTTTGATTGATACTTGGTAGGGGAGGAAGCCCTACACCAAAGAGTGGTGAGGATGATAATGGAAATGGCGAAAGAGGTGCAAATGTGATTTGTTGTGAAAATTTCATGGTGTCGAATATGCCCCCTGGTCTGAACATATCTCCCTCTTCTTGTGAGTTTGTGAGAAGAGGTGTTTGTGGAGTTGCGTGAAAGAATGATGATGATGGATCATGACGAAATGTGAGAGGAGAATTTTTGTGTAATGGGTTTTCGGGTATATTTTGTTCCAATATGGTGCTTGGGTCCAAACTTTTATTATTAACAAGGGGATGTGATTGAAGAGCACTAAGAAATGTGTTTCCCTTGTTGACATTTGGCTGAGTTGGAGCAATTGGTGTTGTGATTTGTGGAATGTTTTGTGTGATATTTTTGGGATGGAGGTGTGGATGAGATGGGGATGGTGGATGAGATTGGTGGAAATGATGTCTCCACTATGGTGCTCACATCAAAGTCTGAAGGCAACTTGGCCCCTTGTTTTGCTAATTCAAGCATGTATAACGAAGGGTTGAGTCTCATCATGACGTTGATGATTCGATGGTTATCCAGATTTTGGAGCATTTCTGTCATTTCCTCGCGAGACATTCCAAAAGTAGGGTCCTCTCCTTGGTTTTCTTCTTGTGGGTTTTGTGATGATGTTGGAAGGCTAATTGTGAGATTTCCATCCCCAATGGGATACATTTCACAGTGGTTTGGCTAAGATCACTTGAAGCGGGTGTTTCTTTGTTGGCTTCCATACTCTTCTTGTATTGAGATCTAGTTAGAACCATAAAAGGGATCAATCTTCGAGAATATGGGAGATGAATCTCTCGATTCTTTGGATTAATCTCTATTTTATGTCCCAAAGTGAAATTTTTATGATGCTTTTTCAGGATCAAAGGTGATGATATGATGATGAATGATATGAATGTTTTGGCTTTTGATAAATCTTGAATTGAGACACTAGGCTTTAGGACTTGGATTTGATTGGATTTCGGTTTTGGGATTTTGTCCTTGATTTTGATTTTGATTTTGTTTTGGATTTTGAACAAAAGGACCGTAAGATGTTTGATAATGATCTAAGGGATAGTTTTGTTCAAAGGATGATGATTTGGATATGTGTGAAGAGAAGGATGCATCTACCCACACCTATCCAAATAAGATGATAGTTTCACTACGTATATGAAGAAGGATTCATCCACATACACTAAGTTAGACAAGATGATTTTGATAACTTTGACTAAGTATATGCAAAAGGATGCATCTACACATGCCTAGCCAAAGGTGTTTTGATAAATGTTTTCAAGGACTTGGTCACAATGTTTTTTGGATGATTTTGATTTTTTTGCCACAAATCCTAGTATCAAGGATGATTTCAAGATTTTCAAAAAGATGATTTGTGAGATGGATTTGATGTTTGATGTTTTGAAGGATGGACAAAAAGGATTTTGATTTTATTTGATCCTTAGGTGAACCTAAAAAAAACACTTTGTTTTCCTAGACCTAGGTATTGAAGAGTATGCAAATGCTTCCTAAAGACCTTTGTAACCAAGAAATGATTTCACTTGAACATTCATTTTTGGATTTCCAATGATTTTTTGCTTTTTGGATTTATGAGTCTCCAATCACACATGAAAATTCATTTTTCTTAGCTTTGCTTAATGTCTTTATTTTACCAAAAACACTCTCTTTGATTAAAGTTTCATACTAAGATGTTCAATGTCTCAACTTCGTCTCATTTCACAAGGTATATTATGTGAAACCTTGATGAAATTAAGGCAAGGTTTACCTATTGTTTAACTTTAGGGGGAAAATTGAGATGTAAACTCAGGTCCTTAGAAACCTCTAAGGATGTAATCCCAAGGGCAAGCAATAACATGAGAATTTGGTCAATGGTATTTTCCTCCTAAAGGGTTTGAAATCTTGAGAATCATGTTGAATGTTTGTTTACAAATGTTTTCGAATAAAGCACTGTGTTTTTGAACCAAGAACAAGTACAAGCCCTATGGATGTGTAAGACAATATTTGTTGAATCCCCACTTGGACAAGTCTAGCTACGCTTATCTTTAGCGAATGGTTAGATGCTTGACCCCACTAGCTCCCCTCTACAACACTCACTTATATGGGGCAGCCAAGCATCAACGCCCATGAAACTCCCATGGAATGTTTTCCATTTCTACTAAAGACCGTAAAAGTGTGGGATGGCTTCAGAATGATCATTCTTGCACCAACAAATAGATTAAGGAGTTTGGCAAATTCTAGCACATGGGTTCTAGTAAGGACTTTCCGTTCATAGGAGTTGACCCAATGTGGCAAGAGTCCCCTTTCGGATCCATCTTGTCAGAGTCAACCGCGTGATATTGGCGTTTCTTCCAATATCCACATTTATATCCCAGTTGGAAATACTCTTGGCTTTACAGTGTTACTAGTTGAGTCGTTCCCTTGGGTGAGTACTTTTTCCCCAAGGCAGGCCCTCTAGGATAAACAAAAGCAAGCAAAGACAAAATACGTAGCTCGATCAATCTTTGATGGCACAAAGAAAGAGAATATACACAAAAATTCCCCTACTCACACTCGCACAAGATATTGTTCAATTTTAAACCCAAATCAAAGTGTGTATGGGCAATTATTTATGCAACTTAATGTCACCAAAAGCCTTTTGATTCTCAAGATCGCCGCAAGGCGCGAGAGAAGTGCATACGTCTTTTGATGATATTACTTTGTGTAAATAATTACAAAAACAATAAAGGCACACATTTGTTTTATCCTTCAAAGCAATGATTTGATTTGTTTTTTAGAGCACCAAATGAAGTGTGAGAAATTGCCTTGTTCAATTTGTTAATCCCAAACAAAATCTAGTAAGTTGTGATCCTAAAGTTTGTTTTAGCTTTTGCAAAAAACCAAAGTGTTCTTTTTAAACCCAAAATGAAAAGATAAACAATTTCGTGAAAGAGTGTTAAACAAACACTTAAAGTGTTTTAAAAACACTTTGATTTTTTTCAAATATCCTCCTCATTTCTCCCCCTTTCATTTTCCTTCGTTTAGCCTTCTCCTTGCTTTCTTTCATTTTCCTTTGTTTGCTTTTGTACCTTGTGCCTTTGTTGTTCGTTGTACCTTTTCCTTTCGCTTTTCCTTGTACCTTTGTTGACTTTCACCTATAGGAGATTTACAAACAAGAGTTACACATGAAAAATGATAAAAGTATAAACGTCAAACTTGACAATAACCCTTATACTTATTTTCATAGAAGAACAATTGGTTTCAAACCCTCCCCTTTTGACATATAAATATCATAAAAGATTAGTTAATTTCAAAATCTCTATTTGATATAGAAAAAGCCATGAAGACTAAATGATTTCAAAATTTCTTGTACCTAACATCCTTACGTTAGTAACAAGAATAATCAATTAATACGCCAAGAGCTTAATTTATACTTCCCTTTTACCTTACTTGTCATAGTTTGATTAAAGAAACATATCCTTAATGTTTGTAAAAAAATAAGAAATAATAACTAAGGAAATGTTATATAGACCATGATAAGATTCCCAATAAAACATGTACGTTGACCACAGCACTCCTTGCATTAATGCTTTAGCGGCTCAAGTTGGTAAAACAATAACAAAAAAAATGGATCGAGACTGAGGAATCTGCTTGCCAACGTGTCAATCTCGGGACAACAACCCTACAACCTCAACAGCAAATATAGACATTAATATACCTGCACTTAGTTCCTTTGCAACACGCAATATGAACCATATTGACTGCCATCTTCTGAGTTATGACTACAACCAACCACTTCTGGTGTAACAAACAGTGATCAAAACACATACATATGAATTACGCAAAGGTGAACCATAGTTACTGCCAACCACCCACGTCTTGATCAGACAGATTTATTAATGTTTTACGTTGGCCTTTCTAACATATCTGGTTCAACAAACAGATACAGTGATCAACAGTCATACATACAAATCATACGAATGTGAATCATGTTGCCTGCTAACCACAATGTCTTGTTCAGGTAGGCTCATTAATATTTATGTCTACGCAAGCCGAGAACCTCCTAATACCTTGATAGTCTTTTTGTCAATCATAGCGACCTCCTTCACCTGTTAAAGGAAAGTGACCAGCAAAATGATGATCATTAAATATGGGATAGACTAAGGGATGGTTGACCTTTGCTGGAATGTAAAGAGCTCATAAAAATGCTTGATCAAATGCTAAAAGGGGGACGAGGGATGATTCCTTTGGACACCGATAGTAAAAGTAAAATTTGTGCGCTTTAAATCTCAAACAAATCAGCTGTGGTGGGACAACCATAACCATATGAATTAATTGAGATCTGCCAACCATAACCCCGCCTATCTCACACATTTACTTCCACATTGTTTTAGGAGACTCCATTGAAAATCCCAACATTTAATGAAAAAAGAAAACACATTTTTTTCTATTTGCAGGGAACACAAAGTACAAAGCGGTGGGCATGAAGTACATGATTATATAATGCACAAGTAACACAATACTTGCAACTATAGTGCTATCATTGTCATTTCAAAGTATTTACATGAGTAGTTAAAATATATTACCTGTGGGTGCAATATGGGGAAGGTATTAAGTCGCCCTGTGAAAAAAACTTTCAAGTAAATGCATTTGGTACGTGCGAATCCAACCTTATAAAACAAAATTCCCTCGATGAAAAGAAGATCACCTTACACGCTTCTTTGAATCAAATTGTTTGACAAATGCATTCATTGACAATACTTGCATCACATTTAATATGCCTTCTTCCTTTTGCATTAGTTGACTGGTGATGCAAAATGGTGGTTCAATGTTGAATCTGATAGCATTTTATGACAACACCTTATAGTTGGGCGAATCTGAAGTGCCTTCATCCTCGATCTGTAATAGGCGGAGGCAAAGATAACATGGTTTGCACGAATAAAAACCAATATTTTCTTGGTATTTGGTATTTTCTAGTTACATAAATATGAAGAACGGCCTCAAAAATATCACATAAACCAAAATGCAAACCACTGGATATCAAATAGTTTTAACTGATCTAACATCTAATGCCTCTAATAATGTATCTAGAGTGAAGGAAAGTATTATTTGCACTTGGCTAGGTTGTTGATTAAATCATTGATTATCCTTTATTTGCTTAATATAGACAGTAAAATTCAATCTTCATCAAGTTTTCATAAAAGTCATCTAGAAATATGGATGGCCTAATGACTTTTCAGACACAGAAATGCATTCTAACTGAGCTGGCCCAAAGCATGAGGAATAAAGTTTTTTTGAAAAAATGAAACTTCTTTCTTCAACAAATATTGACTAAAAATCAGTGATGATTCAAGAAGTGAAGATTGAAAGAAAATTAACATCAACAACTTCACAGTAAATATCATCAAAGATTGAATCCAAAGAAGGTACGCTATAAAATAAAAAGAAGCTCATGATCAAAAATAGAAACAAAGACTCATTCCTATAGAAGCCCTCCTTCTAGCACCAAATGTAGGCATCCTTTTGAAATCTGCAAAAACTAAACTTCATACAAGGTTAGTAGGTTACAAATTCTTCAAGAATGGCCCTATGAAATACATTGTGAATGCTTCCAAATATAATGCATGACAAGAGAAAACCAAAAGCATTATGAAAACAAAAACAAGTTACCTATTCCATAGTGGATTGGTGTCACATTTGCAAGTGACCCTTTCCCAATCCTTGATCAAAGCTTAAGATGATGCAAATGCAAATAGGATGAAGAGCAAGATGAGTTCTCAAACCAAGAGAGTAACCTTGCATAAAAGTTGTGGATGGATGAATGAGGATTAAGGCCTTCTTTCATAGATTTTCTTGATGAAAGATTGTCCAAATGGGTGAATGTGGGACTAAAAATCCACCAATGAGAAGAGGACACTTGTCAAGTGGTGATAGGTCAATGGATGTGCAAGATTTGGAAAGTGTGCCCATGAGAGGGAGAATTTGAATTCAAAATTGGCAATAAATTTTGAGAGGGGGACAAGAAAATGAGCAATAAATGCAATGTTGGAGGGACAAATCAACTTGTCATGTTTTTCAAACTTGAGAACCATGTTGAGTGAAAATGAGAGTTTTAATAAATCAATAAATTGATTTATTTGTGCAAGTGGCTAAATCTAGAGAATGCAAATGGGTGGGTTAGGTTAGGCTAATTAGGATTAGGTTAGCTTAATGATGATTAGGTGAGTTTGACTTTTAGGACTTGGTTATTTGATTTATTTAAATCAGAAAATGATGTAATATGATTTGGGATTTGATTAAATGGCCATTTGATTTATTAAAAGGTTGATGATAATGTTTATTTGATTTTAAATAAATGACCTTAGGAGATGAGATTAGCTAATGAATGGATGGAAGTGAACCTAATTAATTGATGAATGGACCTAATGTGAAATCTAGTTTAGTTAATGAATTAACCTGATTGAATGCACAATGTTAATTTTTCATGTCTACATTTTTCCCCTCTTTGAAGCAATGTACTTGTTGCATTGGTTCAAAGAATAAACTTGCCGCGATCAAAATCAAAAAAAATCTATTTTTTCGGATGCCCCGGTGGAAAGAAGTACACTGGTACAGAAGGAATATATTTTGAGGAGACATTTGCGCCAGTGGCAAGAATGGAGGCTATTTGGATCTTTTTGGCATTTTCTGCACACAAATATTTTAAGTTATACAAGATGGACATTAAGTCTACATTCCTAAATGGAGAAATAGAAGAAGAGGTCTACGTGGAACAACCAGAGGGATTTTATTCATCATATAAACCGGATATGGTCTGTAAGTTGAAAAAGGAATTATGTGAACTTAAATAGGCTCCTAGAGCATGGTATGCAAGGTTGGACAGGTATTTGACACAAAAAAGGTTCAGCAAAGGCTCCGCAGACAATAATCTCAATTTCAAGGTTGAAGGAAACAAAATGTCGATAGTAGTTGTGTATGTTGATGATATTATCTTTGGAGGAAATGAGGGCATGTGCAAGAAATTTGCATAGGATATGCAAAAAAAGTTTGAAATGTCTATGATTGGTGAGTTAAATTTCTTTCTTGGACTTCAAGTGAATCAAACTGATAAGGACATATTCATTTCACAATCAAAGTATGTTAAAGAGTTGTCGAAGAAGTTTGGAATGGATGACTCCAAATCGGTCAGTACCCCTATGGTGATTGGATGCAAAATGAGTTTAAGGATGATTATTCTCCTAAATTTGATTTCTAGAGCATGTATAGATCTATGATTGGTGGACTGTTATATTTTATTGCTACTAGACTGGATATCATACATGCAATATATTTGGTTCCAAATTTCAAGAAGAACCTAAAGAAGCACATGTTACGGTTGTGAAAAGGATATTCAGATATCTAAAAGGCACTCCAGATTATGGTTTATGGTATCCTAAGGATACTGATTTCACTTTGAGTGCTTACATTGATGTAAATTGGGTTGGTTTTGTGGATGAACAGAAGAGTACAAGTGATGGTGCATTCTTTCTTGGAGGAAGATTGGTTTCATGGCTAAGAAAGAAACAAGATTCAATTTCTTTATCCACTGCACAAACTAAGTACATTGTTGCAACATATTGTTGTGCATGGGTATTATGGATGAACAAAACATTTTAGGATATAGGAATGATGTGTGATGAGCCTATCCCTATCTTCGGTGATAATACAAGAGCAATAAATATTTCAAAAAATACAGTAATGAATTTAAGGACAAAGCATATATCTATTAGATATCATTTTTTGAGAGAGAAGGTATTGGAGAATGAAGTCAGGCTTGAATATGTGCCTACAAAGGGTCAGATTGTTGATATATTTACTAAGGCTCTTCTGAAGGATAATTTTGAATATCTCAGGGAGAAGTTGGGAGTTATTTCCCCTCCTTTGAACTAGGTGCACATAGAGGTGCATCAGTCTAGTGGATCTATAGATTCTTCATTTGTCTGGACTGATGACTGTGGTCTACTCCTCAAGGGTAGTAGGAAGTATCATTGCTTTAGTATGAGATGTTTGGGTGCACTCCTAAGGGGGAGAGATCATAATTTTTGTTCTTTCCAATTGATGTAAAAGGGGGAGAGGGTGTTGTGTGTTGCCATCAATGACAAAGGGGGAGATTGTTGCAAGTATGAATGAGTATGGTGGTGTTATCATTGATATTTCCATTGCTGTCAACATAGTATAGGTTGTTGTAGAGAAAGGAAACAAGTGATTGCAGGTGGTTCATGTATAGTTGAGATAATATTAAGATGTGAGTACATGGAGCTATCTTTATGGTGTTGTAGGTGTGCTGATATGATGAGTTGTCAAGTGCTTTCGAGAAAATTAATAAATAGTGAAGATAGAGTTGTGTGTATGTTCAAAATGTGCTCCACATTTCTCCTATGTTGATCATATGATTGTGTGGATCTATAGTGTTGTTTATGGGCATCCTTGGGTGATATATCATGAATTGTAGCTTCTAGTTTGATGAAGAGTGAAAGTTGTTTTCACCAGTGTGTGAACTAGTTTGACAGAGTTGTTTATCTATGGACTGGGAGAAATGTATCTGCTCTATAGTCCTTTGATAGTTTGTTTCATGTCTTGTGGATCTAGAAGAAGTCTTGTAATGGTTTAATCTATGTTCTATCAAATTTTTTCATGGTTTGGTGCTCTACAAGACTAGTTTCTGAGTTGTGTGTTTCTGTACAATCTGGATGGACTGATGAAAAGTGTTCTATGTATGAAGGTTCTTGCATTAACTGTGGATGAATCTGAAGGCATATGAGATGTGTTCCAGTGCATGGTGAAGCATATAATGTGGTCTGCATGTTATCTTCTTGGTCAGGAAGCATGTACTTTAAAGTTCATTGGTGTTTACATTACGTTTGGCCAACCTAGTGTTTACATGTCATTTGAAGGATAAGTAAAAATTAAGGAAGCATGTGATTGATCCAAGATGTTGGTTTGGGTCTTGGTTAAGTTATGGTTTTTTCCACTCTCATTCTCTTCCACTATGGAAATATTGAGTTTCTAACCCAATTTGAATTTGTAAAATGAAGCTTGTGTAGCTGACCTTGAAGAATGTTTCTAAGGTTGAAGATGATATAAATAAAAGTTGAGGTGTTGAGGATTGTGTTAGAACTGTAAAATTTTGAAATTTTTATGGCTGTCTGTACCCATAAGCTTCCTAAGAAGCCCATACCATGAGTATAAAAATATGCTTTTCATAAAAATTTTCCCATGTTTTAGCTGGTTTTGGTCATTTGGTCTAGTAGAATTCATCTAACCTTGAGTATTTCAATATATAAATCATATCAACAAGAAATGATGAGGGTCTCCCCGATCCATAGAGCATTTTATACTAACGTATATCTTTTGCAGTCTATCAGTAAGAGGTCAGGAATTTCTTACCGATATGATTTTATCTAAGGATTCATATCAGTATGATGCAGTTCATAGTCACAACGACAAAATGATTCTATCAGCAAGACAGTAAACATCAGGATAAGTCATACCGAGCCTATACGCATCTTACCAATTGAAGCACAAAGAGATGTGTCAGGGAGACTAGAGTCATCAAAATAGCATCTTGAAGCATTCATCTGGTCTCTTTGATAAAGCAGAGGTGGATTATGTTGGTAGTATAATGTTATCAAGGTGAGTTCGAGGAAGTCCTGCCAACACACCATGTTGCTATGATAGAATTGCATTGGTAAAGGGACTTGGCGGTATTCATGGTCTCACCAATAACGAAATTCATGTACGAGATAGACTTCAGCAGAGAGAGATAAGAAGGTCACACCGAGTGTTCTTCCATTGGCAAGAAAATAATTATGTCTCGGCAATTAGAATTGATGAAGGAGATATCTTGGGAAGACACGAAGTAAGCGGAGGAACATCTGCCCGACTTGCAAAGTCACAGCGATAGGTTTGCATCGGTGAGAGTTATAGAGATACACTTGAGACTAAAGGAAGAACATCGAGGAGACTTAGAACATCGGTGAGACTATAGGATATCATAGCAATATATAATCTGTGGTAGTTGAAGAGACTTAAAATGTCAAAAAAACTACTTGATGTCTTAGTGGGTGTCTAATGAACGTTGCTAAAAGTTTGAACAAATTGATCACCTGAGATTTGAATATGAAAGGACACATCCTTTCATGTTGTTGATATATAAATACCAAATTTTCATAGTGGATAGATAGAGATCGAATAAAAATACAGTAGATTACAATGTTTAGAATTTTTGAGACTATGATGCATGTATGAAACAATGGAGATATTAATGGAAGTCATTTGATTTGGTGGCTGATTTCTGGTATCAATTGTTTGTTGTTTTAATTAAAAGTATTTATGAAGTTGTCTCCAAGGTTGATGTTTTCTAATTATTTAAACTGATATATCAAGGATATTATTTAGTTTATCAGTGCACACTTGTTGTATCTGTGTGGTTTCATTAATTGGTTCTTTCAAGGAAAGATTAAATCCTTTTAGTCAATCATAGTAATTAGGGAATCTCATTTGGATAATTAAGAAAAGCTTGGTAATCATATTCTTGAATGTTTATACAAGTTATAAACTAAAATTTATATGCCAAACAATTAGAGTATCTTCCAGAAAGAAGTTACGTATTTCAAATCTTTCATTTGACTTCGCACACCCAATAAGGCACTAGTCTATACCATTCCACTGTTAAGTTTCATTCATTTTTACACATGATCATATTAGATTTTAGCCTTGATATTTCTTATACAATTTGTACCAAAATAAATCTCATTTATCCACTTCCATTTTCCATTGTGGGTAAATTACTCTAAGGAAATAAACAAGGGTCAAGTTTTCTTCATTGTTATAGGTATACCCACCTAGGTCTAGCAGCACTTGAAGATTAGAAGGTTCAAATCATTTGGCCTTGTCTATTACCCTAAAATGTTGTGAGATCTTGGCAACCTCTTGTGGTTCAAAATTGCATTTTTGAGAGCTAAAAAATTGGTGACTCTATTGGGGACATCATTTACAGAATATCCCATTGAAGACCATCATATAGAGTCATTGAAGAAAGACTCATAATTTGAGAAGTTTTAGGAAAAATTGATTCCGTTAGGGATAAAATCAAGAGTATCTCATCTTTTCTCACTTTTAAGAAAGTGAGTGGCAACTCTGACAAGAACATTGCATCAATTCAACATGAATGGTAGAATATCCCAATACAAAGGAGGTCCTAGTGGCAATAGTAAGTGGACACACAAGGATGATAAGGGTAAGAAGATATATGATGACATGTGCATAACAAACAAAGACAAAGCATCAAGACCACATTGTGAGACATATGACCGTTATGATACATGGAGAGATAGTTTAGGTGGAGAACCTTGTACCCCTGAAGAAAAAAGAAATCCTTTTAATAATCCTCAGAAACGGGTGGAATCTGAGGCCAAACTCGAGGCTGAAAGAGTCACGTATCAACAGGAAAATGATCAAAGAATGGATGGTAACCAAAATGACCCTATTGGTCATGTAACCCCTCAAGAAAATTTTGAGTTCTTCACTAACAAAAAATTAGATGTATAGTTGGAGTTTTAGAAACAAGAAGTAGAAAGAGAAAAAGAAGAACTAGAACAATAGAGGCTCCAAAAGATAAAGGAACTCCAAGACTTGAAATTGCAAGAAGTCCAAATTAAGGCTCAGACAACTAGTCTTTCAAAGTATATACCACCTCATAAGCAAGGAAATAATAATGCAGGGCCTTCATATCAGCCAAAGGCTCCTCAGAGTCAAATTGGAAATCAATACAAGCAGCCAAATCATCCACTGTATACCGCATCACAACATACAAATGCATAGCCACCTCATGGTCAACAATATGTGTCATATCTTCATACACAATAAAATAATCCAGTGTTCCAATATCAGCACTTGTATAACCCTCCCCCTCAACAATACACAACAATGATTAAACAGTTTGATTTGATAGGGTTTCAATTATATCCTTACCCTATAGATAACAATTGGAGAAGTCTTGTTCCTAAGTTTACAGGGAGTAGTGCAATTACTATTGAAGATCATTTGAGAAATTTTAATGGTTTTGTCCAAGATTTGGATATACAATATGAAGAGGTTGTTCATGATGTCACTCACTGAAGAGGCTAGGGATTAGTTCAATAGCCTGCCAACAGCTTCTGTTGATTCTATCCAAGAATTTCAGGATCGATTTCTTGAACAGTATGGAAATCTATGTGCACCAGATGCTACTTTTCATGAATTAGTATAGATTCAAAAACATCATAATGAGTCAATTTATGATTTTAACCAGAGATTCAACAAATTTTAGAATAAGATACCACTTGGGTCAAAGTTGCCAGATTTTGCAGCATTGAGTATTTATTTGAATGCATTCGATCCAAAAATAGGGTATGAACTAAGAAATATGTTTCCAAGAGATTTAGCTGAAGCCCAAAAGATAGCACTAACCATTGAAAACAACAGGAAAGTTGTTGGGATGATCAGTAAGAGAGATAATCCTAGGGTTCCTCAGCAAGTCAATAATTATCAGTACAAATAGGAGAACACGTATAGAAATGAGAGGCCTTGGTTACACAACATGCCTTACAATACAAATTGGAAGGATCGAAAACCTCTAATAGATAGACCTAGGAACAAAGAAACACCTGATCCATTAAGGAAGAAGGAAGTGTATATGGTCAATAATAATCTTTGGTGTGAAGGTTGTGATGGGCCACATTCCCCAAACCAATGTGTTGTAGCCCAAGAAATGTAGGAAGAAGGAATGTTAGTGGGTGAAAATGGAGAGGATCACACAATTTATTTGACCTCAAATACTTTTCACCCTGCTGAGGAGAAATATTCATCTTCAGAAGATGAAGGCAGTGAGTACGATGTTTCAAATCAAAGGTGCAATGTCCATGTGGTTGAACAACAAGTTTTTTCCGATTCTAAAGAAAGTCATGTAGAACAACACTATGCTAAGGTGCCTTATCAATGCAATGTAAGGATACCCACTGATGAGGAAATAAAGAGGTTAACCATTGCTACAGTTGAACAAGCAAAGAGCAAGTATTGGTTAAGAAATAAGATAGTGAGTGAAAAGGAAGGTGTTCCCAGGGGAATATTTATGAAAGATAGAGAAGTAACACTAAGAGTTTTGAAGAAAACATAAAATATGCAACATGAAAAGAATGAACAAATACTTGTCCCAAAGGAAGAGAGCAGAGAGTTATACAGAGAAAAGTAGAAGCCTGTCCAGAAAGAATAAAATAAAGGAGAAACATTAGAGCAAAATAAAATAATTAAGGTGAAGGGTTCTTTTGATTTCTCTTAGGCATTATCTCATGTAAAAAAATTTGTCCCACTGCTCGAGATGATGAGAATTAAGGAGTATAGGGATAGTGCAATTCAATTGATATCAAATGGAAATGAGAAAAGTAAAAGTTCTGAAAATCAGATGGCCACTAAAATGGTTAATAAGAAAGATAAGGTGATTGTCCCAGAAGTGTGTCTAAATGATGTATTGGTAAATTCCCCACAAGTTGATCCATTTTTCACCACGTTACTTATAAACAACAAACTGTTGAGGAATTGCATGATAGACTCTGGTGCTACTATCAATATCATGCCAGTGGGAGTTATGAAACAACTTGGCATGTGGATAGATACTAACAGAGGGAAGTTTTATGCAATGGATAGTAGGCATGTTCCAGTAGTAGGTGTTATGAAAGATGTTGAAGTCAAACTAGCTACTTATCCTTAGGTGGCCTATAATATAGATGTAATTGTAATTGATACCCCTCCTCAGTTTGGGATGCTTCTATCAAGACAATGGACAACAACGGTTGGAGGAAATGTCCAATTTGATTTATCTTATGCAAAAATTCCAGTGAATGGCCAGGAAGTTAAGCTGTACAGGGAGCCAAGGATGAACCCAATTGTAGATTGTGTACCTCAAGATCAAGTCAATTGTTTTTGTGATGTGGATCTTGGAAATTTTAAGGTAGAACCAGCTCATCCAGAGTTAGTCAATGTTGATCCAATTGATAAACATGTTGCAAAAAATTGTGATGGTGTATGGAAAATGTACTTTGATGGATCATGTAGCCAAGAAGGTAATGGAGCAGGAATAGTATTTGTTTCACTTGAAGGAGTTACATTTAAATATTCATTTTTTCTGGCATTTGAATGTATGAACAACTTAGCAGAATAGGAAGCTTTGTTAATAGGTTTGAATATGGTTGTAAAACATAAGATTAAGCTGCTAATTGTTCTAGGGGATTCAAAGCTAGTTGTTTATCAAGTTAAATCAAAATATGCAGCAAAACACAAGAGGTTGAAGCAATACATGAATGTTTTATGGGACACAATTGAGTTATTTGATGCTTTCTCCATGGAGTGGATTGATAGGACAAAAAACATAATGGCAGACTTTTTAGCCAATGTAGCACTAAGAAGAGATGACATCACACTAGCTAGAGTGTTTCAAATTGAGTTCAAAACAAAACCTATTGTGCCTAACAATATATATAGCTAGCAGGTTTTTAATGACGATGCTGACCTCATGAAATTTCTTCACTATATAGATCAATATGAAGCTCAAGAAATTGATTTGAATGCTTTTGTAGAAGAAACAAATGGAAAGCAGACAATATTCGGGAAGTAGGTCTTACAACTTAGAACTAATAAGCTTCCCAAAGGGCTAGTAGCATTGGAGAGGGTATATGATGGAAGTGATCGGTCCCTCATGAAGCAGACACTAGTCAAGAGGGAGGATATTGAAGAGGTCAACTTAGGGACTGAGCTAGCACCAAGAAAGGTGTACATAGGGAAGAAAATAAGCCCGACAATTTGAAGAATGTTGATTGCATTATTGAGAAAATATAAACATGTGTTTGCATGGTCCTATGAAGATCTTAAAGCATATAGGGAAGATTTGTTTCAACATGAAATCTCGTTGAAACTAGATGCAAAGCCATTTAGGCATAGGCAAAGACCTATTAACCCAACACTAGAACCAAAAATGCAGGAGGAATTAGAAAAGCTTAGAGATGGGGGTATCATCAAACCAATCAGGCATTCAACATGGGTTTCAAACCTAGTTCCTGTGAGGAAGAAGAACAAGGATATCAGATTATGTGTGGACTTCAGAAATCTAAATGTGGCATCCCTCAAGGATAATTACCTTTTACCTAATATGGAAGCTATACTACATAAAGTAATAGGGTGTGAGCTGTTATCTATGATGGATGGGTTCTCTGGTTACAATCAGGTCAAAGTCAAAGAATTTGAGCAGTACAAGACAACTTTTACAACCCCATGGGGAACATACGTTTATATGAGAATGCCATTCGGTCTCACAAATGTAGGAGCAACCTTTCAAAGAGCTATGGATGTAGCATTTGCAGACTTGATTAATGCTATAATGATAGTATATCAAGATGACCTTACTACTTATTCAAAAAGGGTTGAAGATCATGTAGAACATCTGGAAAGAATATATATTAAAGATTTAGAATATGGTATTTGTTTGAACCTTAAATAATGTCATTTTCTAGTCACAAAGAGAAAACTCTTAGGACATACTATGTCAAATCAAGGAATTAGAATAGATCTTGAGAGGGTTGAGGCCATAGATAAAGTCCCTATTCCTAAAACTGTCAAGGTCATCCAATCATTTTTTGGACAGATCAACTTTGTTAGGAGGTTTGTGTCTAATTTTGTTAAAATTATTAAGCCCATATCAAAGATACTGAGGAAGGGAGAAAAAATAGATTGGACTGCAGAAGCACTGGAAGCTTTTATATCCATCAAAAAGGCCATCAAAGAAGCCCCTATCCTTAAATCTCCAGATTTTGCAAAACCCTTCCAAATATTTTCATTTTCTTCATTGCACACTATAGCTACTATTATGTTATAGAAGAATGAGCAAGGTCATGAGCAGCCTGTGTCCTTTTTTAGCAAGTCATTGCAGGGGTCAGAATTAAAATACGATATAATGGAAAAACAAGCGTTTGCATTGGTGAAAGCTACAAAAGCTTTTAGACCATATCTTGTTGGAGCTAAGGTGATTTCCTATGTCCCTCATACAGTTGTTAAAGATATCTTGACACAGTCAGAAGTAATAGGAAAGAGATGCAGGTGGATTAATAAAATTCAAGAATTTGATATGGAAATACAAATCACCAAATTAGTAAGAGGTTAGGGCTTGGCCAAGTTAATGGTAGAAAAAAATATTGAAGAAAATCAAATTTGCAATGTAGAAGATGAAGGAAATGCAATTGCGAGTATTGAGCATACTCCTTGGTATACAGGTATCATGTATTACCTTAGATACATGAAGTGCCTTGAAGGATTAAGTGATAATCAAAGAAGAGCTTTGAAGCTGCAAGCGTCAAAATATGTGTTCATGGAAGGTGATTTGTTTTGGAAAAATAGGGACGGGATGTTGTTGTTATGTCTAGATGAGTCACAAGCCAAGAATGTTTTAAGAGAGATGGATGAAGGGGTATGTGGAGGCCATTATTTTGCAAAGACAACAGCACATAAGATTCTCAGGGCAGGTTATTACTGGCCAAAAGTCTTTAATGATTCTTTTTCATACATAAGAAGATGTGAAGCATGCCAGAAGTTCTCAGGGAAAATGAAGTATCAAGGAGCTTTACCACTTAGACCTTTGCAGGTTGAAGCCCCTTTTCATTAGTGGGGAATTGATTTTATTGGGGAGATACAAGAGAAATAAAGTGGAGGACATAAGTGGATACTGGCAGCTAATGATTACTTCACCAAATAGGTAGAGGCAATTCCAACCAAGCAAGCAACCAGTAAAGTTGTGATCAATTTTTTAATGGATAACATTATTAACAGATTTGGTACACCATTAAGATTGATTACAAATAATGGGATGTGTTTCAGATGTGATGAATTCAAAGATTTTTGTAGTATGCATGGTATTACTATTTCTTATGCAACTCCTTACCATCTACAAGCTAATGGTCAGGCAAAGTCCAGTAAAAAAAGTCTTTTTAAAATCATAAGGAGAATGCTAGGTGGGAATGAAAAGGCTTGGGATTCAAAATTTAAAATGGTTGTGTGGGCTAATAGTATAACTATGAAAAAGGCAATTGGAAAATCCCCATTTGAATTGGTATATGGAACACAAGCTAGGATTCCTTTACAAAATTTGTTACCAATTTACAGATTTATCCTTCAGGAAGATATAGATATTCCAGAACCAATGGAAGAAAGAATGGAGCAGTTGGCTAAACTTGATGAGATAAGAAGAGTAGCTCAAAACTAGAAAGTGAAATTGCAGGCACAAATGAAGTATTTGTTTGATAAAAGGGAAAAAGATAGAAAATTTGAAGAAAATGATCTAGTGCTAATGTGGAATGCAAGGTGTCAGGAGAAGGGAAAACACAGGAAATTTGAAGCTCTGTGGCTGGGACCCTTTGTTGTTGTTGGTAAGAGGGGAGAATATTCATATTACTTACAGAACATGACTGGTGAAGAACAAGAGTTTCATGTACATTGGAAATTCTTGAAGCACTTTTTCTCTTGAACAATACTGAGGATTAAGGGTTGTCAGTGCATGGACAACTCTTGACAATCCTCTCAAAAAAAAATTCCATGCACAATAGTTTAGGAAATAAAAAGGAACAATAATTTCTAGTACATGGACAATCCTGACATTCCTTCATTCAAAATAAATCTTTCCATGTACAATAGTATAGGATCATGTTCATTTCCAGTTCCATTCATTCCATTCTGCTCGCTAGTCCATAACCTTGAAAGTTTGGTTTGCTCATTCAAAGATCTGGATCCTTGTAATGATCTCACAATCATCCATCCCCAGACATTTCCACTGTTAGAACTATAAAATTTTGAAAATTTTATGGCGTTTGTACCCATAAGCTTCCTAAAAAGCCCATACCATGAGTATAAAAAATTTCTTTTCGTAAAATTTTGCCCAAGTTTTAGCTAGTTTTGATCATTTGGTCTAGTAGAATTCATCTAACCTTGAGTATTTCAATGTATAAATCATATTGGAAAGAGATGATGAGGGTTTCCCCAATCCATAAAGCATTTTATACTAACGTATATCTTTTGCAGTCTATCGGCAAGAGGTCGAGAATGTCTTACCGATATGATTTTATTTGAGGATTCATATTAGCATGATGCAGTTTACAGTCATAACGACAAAATTATTCTATCGGCAAGACAATAAACATTAGGATAAGTCATACCGAGCCTATATGCATCTTACTAATTGAAGCACAAAGAGATGTGTCGGCGAGACTAGAGTCATCGAAATAGCGTCTTGAAGCATTCATCTGGCCTCGTCGATAAAGCAAAGGTGGATTATGTTGGTAGTATAATGTTATCAGGGTGAGTTCGAGGAAGTCCTACCGACTCACCATGTTGCTATGATAGAATTACATTGGTAAAGGGAATTGGCGATATCCATGGTCTCACCGATAATGAAACTCATCGGCGAGACAGACTTCAGTGGAGGGAGCTAAGAAGATCACACCGAGTGTTCTTCCATCGACAAGAAAATAGTTATCTCTCGGTGATCAGAATTGATGAAGGAGATATCTCGAGAAGACACGAAGTAAGCGAAGGAACATCTGCCCAACTTGCAAAGTCACAGTGATAGGTTTTCATCGCTAAGAGTTATAGCGATACACTTGAGATTGAAGGAAGAAAATCGGCAAGACTTAGAACATTGGCGAGACTACAGGATATCATAGCGATATATAATCTATGGTAGTCGAAGAGACTTAAAACATCGAAAAAACTACATGATGTCCTAGTAGGTGTCTGATGAATGTTGGTAAAAGTTCAAACAAATGGATCGCCTGAGATTTGAATACAAAAGGATGCATCCTTTCGTGTTGTTGATATATAAATACCAAATTTTGACAGCGAACAGACAAAGATCGAATAAAAATATAGTAGATTACAATGTTTAGAATTTTTGAGACTATGATGCATGTATGAAACAATGGAGATATCAATGCAAGTCATTTGATTTGGTGGCTGATTTCTAGTATCAATTGTTTGTTGTTTAATTGAAAGTATTTCTGAAGTTGTCTCCAAGGTTGATGTTTTCTAATTATTTAAACTGATATATCAAGGATATTTTTCAGTTTATCAGTGCACACTTGATGTATCTATGTGGTTTGATTAATTGGTTCTTTCAAGGAAAGATTAAATCCTTTTAGTCAATCATAGTAATTAGGGAATCTCATTTGGATCATTAAGAAGAGCTTGGTAATCATATTCTTGAATGTTTATACAAGTTATAAACTCAAATTTATATGCCAAACAATTAGAGTATCTACCAGAAAGAAGTTACTTATTTCAGATCTTTCATTTGACTCTGCACACCCAATAAGGCACTAGTCTCTACCATTCCATTGTTAAGTTTCATTCATTTTTACACATGATCATATTAGATTTTAGCCTTGATATTTCTTATACAATTTGTACCAAAATAAAACTCATTTATCCACTTCCATTTTCCATTGTGGGTAAATTACTCTAAGGAAATAAACAAGGGTCAAATCTTCTTCATTGTTATAGGTATACCCGCCTAGGTCTAGTAGCACTTGAAGAGTAGAAGGTTCAAATCATTTGGCCTTGTCTGTTACCCTGACATGTTGTGAGAGCCTGGCAACCTCTTGTGGTTCAAACCTGCATTTTTGAGAGGTAACAGATTGTATGCCACAAGTTTGAGAAGCAAGAGTGTGTGAAAGTGAATTGAGGCAACAGTATTTTAATATGTTAGATTCCTGAAAGCAGTGAGCTAACGGTGTCTGCAATTCTTTGATCAAGGTTGTGGATGTGTTAAAGTTGTTGTCGTTGTTTTTTTGTTATCTTTCTTTGACTATAGACAGTGAGCCTCCATTTTGGACAGTGAGTCCTATCTAGATAGTGATTCCTAACTTGGGCAGTTAGCCTATTTGTAAACGATTTTGCAATTACTTTATATTGTGATTTAATCCTTGATGTGGTTTTTCCCTTATTGGGTTTTCCACATAAATCTGGTGTTTCTTGTGTTGATATTGCTTTCTATTATTTTCATTTCATGCTCATACTTAATAATAGATTAAAGTGGATGTGGAGTTAATAATTGCTTGAGATTTGTGAATGTGATTGGTGAAAATAGATTCACCCCCCCTCATTTGTCTTGCTCCTTTCAACACATTAAAAGTCATAATTTTTAGGATTTCAGATCTTCATTCAAGTCTCTTTAGTTTCTAGGTGCACCTTTGTTTATTTGTAGTTTGTTCTTATTTTGGTTCATTTTCTAAGTCATATACTTAAGTTTGGTTGTCATTTACACTTCTTTCTTTCCAAGACTTTGCTTTGTTGTGAACCCCCTTTCAATATATAATCACACCCATAGGAAACCTTATTGTAGATCTCTTTCCCTTATTCCATTTGTAGATTGATATCTCTAAGGTTTCTTTGAATGAAATTTGAAGGAAATAGGTGGAAAGGTCCTAAAACCCTACCCTTGTGGAACAACCTAATTTCCCAACATTTCATTTTGGTGAACCTATCCTTTAGAACACCTTCTTTTCTAATTGGGCATGTATCATAGTCCTAGATATAGCTTACATTGAATTTTCATTATGTTTTGCATTAGTTAATTTACATATAGGGTTTCTAAATCTTGTATTAGTTAAAGTGCATATAGGTTGCACATTTTTGCATCTTGCATCATTGAAATTCACTTGAAATCTGCAATTGCACTTAGTCTAGACATCATTCAAACTAAAAAAAATAACATTCACTCATAATTTTTTTAAATTAGTGCAGAAACCTTAATCTCGAACTAATATGCCCCTTTGGGTGATTTAGTCCCAATGCAGGTTATTTTACCTAATTTCATGATATTGTGTGTGCATTGTTTTGTATCATTTGAATCCTTGAGAAACCCTTATTGGGACTCATATGCCCCTCATGGTGATTTAGTCGTGTTTTATATTTGAAACTATATTTTACAACATTAAAATTCCTCTTTCTATGTTTCAATTTGCTACTATTAGATTTCTATTTCAGATTATAGAGTTTTTGTTTCATTCATTTCATTGCACATTACATTCTAGGTTATTGCATTACATTTCATAATGGATATGTGCTTTGGTAAGTTTTGGATGTCCTTGAAGTCATTAGTGGATGTATCAAGTTGTCCTTTTAGAAATGACCCTAACGAAATTGAACTTACTCATGCTCAATCAACTCCTAATGCATGTCCTCATGATGTTGACATCATTGGGGAAGATGATGACAGTATGAAAAAATTCATAGATGATTGCTTTAGCATATTCAAGACTAATGCATCCTTTTATCCTTCACTAAAAAAACCAACACCTCCCATCATCCCACCACTTGACATGTTTCGTCGTTTACATCCTGAAATTGAAAAACAAGCTGAGCCTATGTTCCCTACAATAGGTGAATCTAGTTCCTATAATGAAGAAAACATTCGACCATCCTATATTAACAAAGTGACCAACACTCCTATCAACTTAGAAGAAACATATGGAAAAGTATTTACAATATTAAGTAAATAAGGATGTGATACAACAAGTGAGCATGAAATTCATTAGCTCTTAGAGAAAATACCAACTGAAGATACGAAAGGGTTAGGATAGAAAGATCCTCCTCTTGACATAAGTTTCATCCTTCCTAAAGAACAACCGACACTTCCTAATGATGATAAGGATGATAGGATCATCTTAGGTCCTCCTCCTCAACATCTAACTCAAGAAATTGGTGAATCTAGTAAGAAACAAAGGCATTAAAAACTAAAGAAACTAAAATTCCCTTACCCGCTATCTACAACTGAAATAACTTTACATATACTTCTATGTCAAGGACTTATTACATTACCACCCATGCGAGAAAACTGATTTCCAAATCCTAGGAACACAAACACATCACATTGTAAATATCATAGAATTTTTGTACATAGTACTGATGAGTGTTATGCTTTGAAACAAATATTTATAAAGTTTGATATCATACAAATAATCCATTAAAGCATGTCCTTTCACCCCTTTCCATGTAATAGTTTTAGGTTCTTTATATTCTCAATATTACATGCCTTACATTCATTGCAAATCATTTCCTAATGCAAGGAGCTCTTTCTCATCACATACCTCAGCTCATTCTTGTCTTGCACATAGTGGGGGGAAGAATTAAATAGCCTTGTCCTAGTACCACACTTTATGTTTTCTCTTTGGCTAGTTGTGAACCTTTTGTATACAATGAGCATGATTGGGATGTAGACAATCTACTAATAGGTTGACTTGCATGTGCCTTACTAGTCTTTTACATTATTTCTCTTTCATGTTGTGTGTGAGTGCATTTGTATAATGTGATCCCTCATATTGTTATGTTTGATGTATCTCTCTTTGTGCATACCTCTATTTGTATCTAAATTCTTCTCTATGTTGTATATATCTTTTCATTTGTCTTGTGTTTTCCTCTTGGGGATGATGCAAGGTGTTGAGAAATTTAGGTCTCTTCCATGTTGACCCAAAATCTTTTCCCTTATCTTTTCACTGATCTTGTGTTTTCCTTTTGGGGATGACACAAGGTGTCAAGACATTTAGGTCTCTTCCATGTTGAATTGAAAGGTTTTTCTCTTTTTTAGCTCTCTTTGTGTCATTCTTCTTGTTCCATGAGTATTTTGGGAATAATGACAATTCTAAGCTCTCTATAAACTTTGTAGCAAAGACATGTTGACCCCAAATCCATGGATCTCTTATGTGCGATTTTGGGATTTCATTTTTGGGGAAACCCTTTTTCATGATGTAGCTTCATTTGAAAACATATGACTTGGCACAGGGCTTTCCAAATAAGCTCTAATTTCCTTTTTATTGTTAGAATTTTTCATTGGCATTATTATTTAAAGTGGGGGCATACATTGGAATTGTTCTCTTACAACTCATGTTTCATTGTGTAGTCTTCTTACTTCATGCAATGTGTCTTTAACTTTGTAGTGACTTTGGGTGTGATGTCCATCAAGAGCATGAGCTCTCTTAGCATATTATGATCCTCTTAGTGGCTTGATGTGACACACTGCATACCCTAGGTTATGAATCTTCTATTCTTCGACTGGTCCTCTCTTGGAGACATTAGGAACAATGTTCCCTAAGTTAATACATTACATGGACTAAGCAAAACTCCTTTGAACATACCTTACACTATTTTGCATTTACAATATCAGTTATATGGCTACCTTGCATAACATGCTTTTCTTTCCTATGGAGCCATCTTGTTCATTCGTTAGTGTCAAACATATGAAGCTTTGATTGCCTCGTGAATCCTATTATTCATGTTTTTTGGTTCCTCATCAAAGTTATCAAGAGGTATAGCTTTTGTCTAGTTGTACATATGGGATCACAACCTAGGCATGACTTTCCCATAGCCACTCGCTTGTCTGTATCAGCCCATACCAATTGTGTGTGTATGTGTCTCACTGGGGGCTCACCTAGTGGATGGACTAAGGTTCCACTAGCCCTTGTGATTGTGCATTTAATTTGCATAGTGAAAATCGTGTTCCACTAGTAAAAATTCTTGAAAAATAGGCTAGATTTGATCCACATCATGCAAGACAAATGATAAAAGCTTGATCTACCCTTTATGGTTTTTGTTTTTCTTTCTCTTTCTCTTTGGTAGTGTGTGTTTTTTCCTTGTTATTTCTCCTTATATCATTTTATGTGTGTCATATTATGCCTATATTTATTTTCCATAGGATCTCAATCTTGGGGGCTTAATCATCCCTCTTGATCATTGTTGTCCTATCATACTAGCATTGGTATGCCTAGACCCTTCTTGATGCAAGTTTTGTCTAATTTAGTGTGATTTTGAAGCAAGTTCCTCCTCTCACTAAATTAGAGGCCAAATGTAGTGTAGGAAATTGTATCCTTTTACATTTTCACACTTATTTGGGTCCTCCCTACTAAAATTGGGATTCTTCATGCCTTATTTGGTCCTGTTTTGCATCCACAAGCCTTATTTAATGCATCTTTCCAAGGATAATCCTGACATATATGTGATGAAAAATCATAATTTAGTGATTTTGGATTTTATGGACCAAATTTAGTGATCTATGACTCATATGCCACCTTCGGCATATGGGTCCCACCTAAGTTTTGGGGCTTGGTCCTGAATTTAGGATAGAACTAAACATTTCTTGAAATGTGTCTCCCGAGCTTAGCCTACTAGGACTCATACGCCCCAATTGGTGTATGAGCCCTGCTTAGCTTGGACCTATTTTAAATTAAAATTCTTGGTAGGATTTTATTCTCCTAGATCTGATGTCATCTTGTAGTGTTGTAATTTCAAGAAATTTGGCATAAACAAGTATAATTACATGGTTATTTCACATATTTTATTCTAGCAATTTTCATGAGCAAGTGTGATCTAAGAATTCAAGCATTCTAGCATTCAAGAGAATTCAATCCGAGTGATTATCAAGCATTTTGGAGCATTATTCAAGATTCAAGCATCATGTCAAAGTCATCATGCATCATGTTTGCTTTTGAGCTAACATTTGTGATGTATGTTATTATGATTCAAACAAGAATTCAAGTCAAGATCTACATTAATGCTAGCCATTACTTACAATATTGTAGCATTTTTCCCAAGGGTTTGGTGAGTTGCAACATTGCATATTTGTTCATTCATCATTCCTTCATTCTATTTCATTTCATTTCAAGGTTTTATTACCAAAATGGGGTTTGACCAAGGAAAACCCATATCCACTAACAAAATAAAAAATTCCCTCTTTTATGTGTGATTGCATATCTAGGTGATTTCATTTCAAGATTGGAGAAAAGTTGTCAAGTTTTCATCTACATTGCAAGATGACTGAAAGTCACCTACAAGTTGAAATTCAGTGTTTCAGGATCAAAGATTTGACAGGAGAGAAGCTATAGGAGAATATTCTAGGATATCAGTGTTTTAGATCAACCCTAATACTTGGACTAAATTGTCACTTGTGGTGTATGAGTCCCATTATACCTATTTTTAGGCATTTTCTGTAGATCTTGGTTTAGCAGTTCTAGATTGTTGTTTCAGTCTGAAACCTTAAACTAGTACTAAATCACCTCTACTAGCATATGAGTCCTAGTGTGCATTAAAAGTCAGCATTTTCATGATTTTAGATCTTCATTCAAGCCTCTTCAGTTTCCAGGTGCTCCTCTATTTATCTCCAATTTGTTGTTCTTATTTTGGTTCATTTTCTAAGTCATATACTTAAGTTTGCATGTCAATTACACTTCTTGTATTTTCAAGCCTTTTCTTGGTGGTGAACCCCCTTTTAGTATTTAATCACACCACTAGGAAACCTTATTGTAGATCTCTTTCCCTCATTCCATCCCTAGATTGAGGTGTCTAAGGTTTCCTTGAATGAAATTTGAAGGAAATAGGTGGAAAGGTCCTAAAACCCTACCCTTGTGGAACTACCTAATTTCCCAACATTTCATTTTGGTGAACCTATCCTTCAGAACACCTTATTTTCTGATTCAGAGTGCATCATAGTCCTAGATCTAGCTTACATTAACTTTTCACTATGGTTTGCATTAGTTAATTTGCATCTACTGCTTCTAAATCTTTCATTAGTGAAAGTGTATATAGGTTGCATTTTTGCATCTTTCATCATTGAAATTCACTTGGAATCTATAATTCCATTTATTTTAGACATCATACAAACCAAAAAATAGAACATTGACTCAGAATTTTCTAAAATTAGTGCAAAAACCCTAATTTGGGACTCATACACCCTTTTGGGTGATTTAGTCCCACTATAGGTGTGTCGTAGAAAGATGTCCCCTTATCATTTTCATGGAATTTTATACCTTTTTTCATGGTATTGGAACTATGTTGCTTTGATTTTATGTTGTAACATGGCTTGAACATGCTTATTTAGGTACTAAAATGCAAAGAACAATGTCTTGTGAAGGTGTTTTGAAGTTTCGTAAGACATTTCTACATTCTTCTAGACTCTATTTAATGCATTTCACCTAAAAAAAAACTTTTTACACATCAACAAGTCCTATTGTGAAGTCTTGTAAAGTCTTGTAACAAGATTTCATGCTTTTCTAGGCACATCTTCACTATTTACACCCTTCTAATGCTTTATTTTGTCCCTTTATGCCCACATATGACTTAATTAAGTGTATCTCTGAATGTTATCCCAAAAAATATATTAAACACAACATTTTTCCCGATGCATGTTTTTAGGTCCTAGGTGGGACCCATTCGCCATGGGTGTTGAATGAGTCCCCCTTGCCCAAAATTCAAAATATTTTAAATTTCCTTTCAGGATTTTATTCAAAATCACTTGATGTCAACCTGTGTTGAGGTATGAATGGATACTAGAGCATAATAATTGTATAAATAAGTGATTTTCATCACATTCTAGCCTCGATTCATCAAGTTCACTTATCCACCTATTCACTTAAGCATTCAAGCATTTTACAACATCAATTCAAGCACTATTCAAGCACTTTGAAGCAGCCATTGACACTACTTCAGACTTGCAACATCAAGATTTAGGTGAGTTGATAGTACTTGCATGTTATTAGTTTATCTTTCTCTTCCATTTCATTATCTTTTTAAGGGTTTAATTACTGAAAGTGAGGTTTCACCAAGGAAAATCCCTATTCACTAACCCCTAATCATTTTTCCCCTATTGCATGTTTGTTTGCAACCCTTTGTTTGTAGATTTGATAGCTTATTAGGTGTTGAAGATTTATTTTCAAGTAAAATAGGTGCTTCAATTCAACTTGAGTCAATTTCAAGCTTAGAGAGAGTTATTAGTCCATTTTCTGCAGATTTGACTTCGGCAACCCGATAAGCAGACATTCCCAGATATGGTGTTGTAGATTTGTCTCCTAGTTTTTTAGAACTTTGGGAGAGTAATGATTTTCCACCTACGTCGAATGAGTCCCACCTTAGGATTGGAAACTTGACTTTTGTCAGATTTTAGATCCTGACAGATAGAAACCAACTCCCGACAGTTTTTCACTAGTAGATGGACTGATTCGCCACCCTAGGCAAATGAGTCCCACTGTGAAAAATCAATGAATTTCACCAGCATCCAGAATACTCCATAAAGCTCATATTTCATCCAGGTGCACTCAAATTCATCCCTATACTTTATGTTTTGCATAATTTCTTCATTTACATAATTGTCTGCATATCATAATGTGTTTTCAAAAATAGTTGTAATTGCACTTTTGCATTCATTTTCAGTCACCTAGATTAATCTATTGCATTTAGTTAACTTCATTTACATCATATCACATCACACTCATCCTAATTTGAGTGTTACATAAGAATTTTTAGACCCACTCTCTCTCCTTTTAGGTGAAAAACCCTAGGAGTGTAAGAGTAGCATTTGGATCCCAAAAATCTATGTTTCATTTTGGTGAACCCAACTTTTGAACACTTTGCATTTTTTCTTGCATTTACATGCTGAATCCTAGTTCTCATCTACATTACAATTCAATTAGGACATTGATTTGTTATTGCATTCTAGGACTTTTTCATTTTGCATTAGTGAAATCTTCCTTTAGCTTTCATTTTTGCATTACATCTAATTGAAAAAAGTAAAAATCTGCATTTTTCATTTGAAATATCATACTTTAGAGCATTTATACCATCTTAAAATTTCTGAAAAACACTAAAAAACATCATACTGGGACTCATTCACCACCTAGGACAAATCATTCTCTCTGCACTTTTTAGACAGTATTTCTAGCATTTTTTTTGGCATTTGTTTGCATTTCTATTTTTTGTTGTTAGCTCTCTATTATAGTTAGCAAATTTTTTGTTATTTTCATTTTAGACCACTTAGATTAGCTTGCATTTTCATTCACCCCTCCTTTGTGGTACTTGCATGAGTGTTTGGTGCCCTGTTGATAATACTTTAGTGAGACGAAGTTCTAGACTCATGGCATCTCGTGATAGCACTTTCATTATGGACCTTGGGATCTCACGAGCTCCTACTCCTAGTATGGACAATAGTTCATTAGGCCCTAACAATACCACTTCCATACCTTCACCTTTCCATCCAATGAATTTTGACAACCAAAACAATTCCCTCCCACAAGAAAAGGTCATTAATATTCATGAGGAATTTGCACATTTACAACAAGACTTGTCACTTGAAAACATTTCCACAATTGCCATACCTGCCATTGAGAATCTTCATCATGTGATTGAAAGTGATGATGGCTTGCAAGTGATGAAGAAAATTGTTGAGATTTACAATAAACATGCCTCTTCAAACACCCAATCTACAACCATCCTTGTAATCCAAGGAGCACCTCAAGTTCCTCCCCCTTCAACCATTGCTTCCATCCCAGGGTGGGTGCATGAAGTTGGGTACCAATTTTTTGGCCACTTATGAAAGCTTTTTAAAAAACACGAGCACGTTATAATGCACACGCATTATTTCACGTTAAAAACAAAGAAAAAAGTGAAATTATTTTCCTTGGAATACCAACCCAAAGGCTTGGAGGGCATTCCCAACAAGGCCAGAGACGTGTTTTTGCAAATTCTACAATTTTTCACATAATCGGGTTCATGCTCACCATCAAGATTGCATCTAGTTCAATATTGACAAAATCGAAAACATGGGTAATGTTAGGTTCTCTCTTAGCTATCCAACGATGTATTTTTTTTCACTTTTCGACAATGTTAAGCCTTTCATCCATAATTTCTTTTGTTTGTATGTTTGTTTTTTGCCAAAAGTTAGTGTTTAGTGTTTGTTTTGTTATAAATTAACAGTTCATCAAAATTTCAAATAAATTACATTTTTAGAAACTAGACTCTATTCTACAAATTTTAAAAAAAAAGAAAAAAAAATCAATTATTTTCAAAAATTTGTAGGGGGAGCACGGCCAAATTATGCTTTTCAGAAAGTGCCCACTTAGAAAATTAGTAAAAAATCAAATATTCATTAAAAAATTATCAAAAAAATTGTACACCAACTAGATGTTATTAGATAACTTCTGACTGTAGCAATTTTAAAAATACTACAAAAAAGTTCACTGTGCTCAGGTCGTACAAGAGTTGCTATGTTATGTTTTTATGACAAAAACAACACCAGTTTATATACATCCCTCTTTTGAACCCCTTAAGCTCAACCATTTTCAAAATAAATTAGTAGTTTAGAAAGTAGACTCGGAGCACTTCGATCCTTGTTTGTGTTCCATCTCAAAATTTTGAGTGTAACTATCCTCAATTTCACATCCAAGGTTAGCATTTCCTGATTTCAAAACAAAGGTGGCCACTTAAGCCACCTTTTTGGGAACCATCTTGGTGCACTTACCCCCCAACTTATACCAATCCACAAGTCCATACAACTATGCATCAGGATACTTCTTTCGTGATTTCCACTAGCATTCCTACTTCTTTTGTGGCATCACAAGTCCCTTCTAGCACTTTCACACCTCTTAGCATTCCTTTCACTTCCCCTAACATCACTTACACTCCACCATTTTCCCTTCCACCTCAACCCACATACCCCGATCCTCTTCTTACACAAATTCTCACTACTGTTTCATCTATGTAACATCAACTTTCTAATAGCAGTCAAAGTCAATCTGCTCCACCCACATATTATGTCCATAGTAGTTCCTTATCCTTAGAAATCTTACATACCCTGATGTGACAAGGGATAGAAATGCCTCAGTTTGAGAAATACAGAGGAAAAGAAGATCCTATCAACCATGTTAATGCCTATACCACTTTGTGTAGTGACTTCATCCTTGATGATAAACTATTGGCCAAAATGTTTCCAAGGACCTTGAAAGATACCGCATTAGAATGGTCTTCCAACTTGCCTAATCATTCCATTCGTTCATTCCATGAATTGGTGGAAGCTTTCATTAGTAACTTTCAAGTTCACATGACACCTAAAAAACCAATGGTAGACCTTATGAGATGTATATAAAACAAAGATGAAAAAGTGACTGATTTCATCTCACGTTACCAATCCTTATACGCTAAAATTGATGTTAAAATTCCAAATGCACATCTATAGAAGATGTTTATTGAAAATATGCACACCAATCTTCAAGATAAACTCACCATGATGAAATTCCCTTCATTCATGCATTTATGTACAACCTTATGTGATTACCAAAATTCAGTTTCAAGTCTTGATTCAAAATCCACTTCTAGCCAAGTTGAAAAACCCGAACACAACAATCAAAACCACAATAACACACAAAACTTCTGCAAACCAAATAGAGGCTTTTTACAGTTTAATCCGCCTCCTCAACAACAACTACAACCAACTCAACAAGTTCAAAATTCAATGGCCATTGTTAAGGAAGTTGTTCCTTATCATTATGGGGATCTGAACAGACAATTCACTCCTTTACCCGATACCCTCCATCACACAATGAACCAATTAATTCAAAAATGCATGATCACTTTGCCACCCGTTCGACCACTTGATCCAAATCAATCATTACCACCTACATTCAAACCTAATGCTTATTGTCACTTTCATCGACAAAATGGCCATGATACTAAACATTGTAAGCATCTTAAACATTTAGTTGAAGACCTCATTTATTCAGGTGAATTGACCATTGCGAGTGTTAATGATCAAGGCAATAAGTCTGTTGCACTCCCAAACAAAATTTGAAAATTTTCACCAATCCTATGCCTAAACATACTAACTCATTTTTCAAGGCTAGTGAACCTTCAAAGACTAATGTAATGATTGTTGATACAAACAATGAACAACATGATACAACTCTTACTGTTACCCTTGAGCTAGTCCCATGGATAAACTTGTGGCTACGATAGACATTATCCCTCGTAAGGGTCAAACCACTAAATCACTTGATATTACTTTTTCTGCTAAAGACATAATACAAAAGCTTCCTGATGGTCCTCTCTACATAGCTGGTAGAATCTATGATAAGCCCACTAATGGGATACTAATAAATCCCACTTGTGGTGAGAATGTGATCACAAAAGAGTTTTTGGTATTACATGAACTATATCAATATGGCTATAATAAACCCACTGGATGGATTAAAACACATAATGGTTTTGCATGCCATACGATTAGATCGAACATGATACCCTTACAAATAGGACCTAAAACTTTGGAGGTAACATTTTCAATTATTCCACAATCTGACCAATTTAGTTTGTGGTTAGGTCACCCTTGGTTTTGCTCAATCAAAGTGGTCCCATCAGTTGTTCATAAGTGCTTGAAGTTTCCACATGACAACGAGATAGTCACCATACACCATAGTGGATTTAATCCTTTATCTTCCAAAGGTAACTTCTCATTAGAAGCCTTCTATTCTGAACCCATGGAACCAATCACACCTTGCAAAAGACTGCTTTTTCATAGCCTATGAAAAGTTTAAAGCCAAAAAGATAGCTGAATTGTCCCTTTGTAACACATCTTCATCCACTTCCACACCTCCTATCATAGATGAAACCATGCTTCAACCTAATTCTAACATTGAGCAAACAATACAACTTCCTGAACAATCACCCCTTGAGATTTCCCTGGCATCGTTCAAACGACCAAGCGAACATGAACCAAACCTGGCTCAACTGGCTCGAATTAAACAAGTATATAAAGCCAAAGGGAAAGTGGTTGATCCATCCTCTTTGGTTTATTCTATTCTTCCCCCTTCAGAAGAAAAATAACCTATGATGGCTCAATCTGCTCTTACACCTCAACAACTCCAAAATAGAATTAAACAGAACCACAGTGCTAGGGAATGAAGACGTCTCGTTGTCTCCTTGCTTGGAAATCTCGCATATAAGAAAATAGAGAACATCAACCTTTACCTTTGATAGAAGTAATAGATGACCACCCTCCTTCTCTGAACCCACCACAAGACAGTCTAGTGCAATAATCACAACACATTAAACCACTCCAACAATCTTGGCTTTTAATACATCCATATTTAGAAATCACCCTTCGTCCTCCTATTGTCATTAATCTTGATGATGATAATGACGATGCAAAAATTGCCAAAATCCATGGAGTGCATAACAATTTAAATTCTTTATTTTCATCTAAAATGAGCATAAATGATATATCCTCTCCATGAAGTGAAGAAATTGGTACAACTCCTGGTTCGGCACTTGCAATTATTCCTTTGGATAGTCAACCGCCACTGCATTACACTAAACATGATTGGGATACAGATGACTTGTTAGATGGTTAACTTGCATTTGCCTCACCAACGTTTTCTCTTTTCTTTGATTTTGAGTATCATGTTCCCCCATATCTTGTGTTTGTTGTTCTCTTTCTTTGTACACTTGTTCTATTCGTCCCTCTATTCTTCTATTTAATGTTCCTTGTATTTTTCATTATTGTTTTGTGTTTTCCTTTATGGGATGACGCAAAGTGTAGAGATGCCTTATGTCTCTTCCATGTTGACCCAAATGGTCCTTGTCTTTTTCATTCTTGTTTTGTGTTTTCCTTTTGGGGATGACGCAAAGCATTGAGATGACCTATGTCTCTTCCATGTTGACCCAAACCTTTTGTTTTCCTTTGTGCTTTATCTTTTCTTATGTTTTTCCTTTTGGGGATGACGCAAGGCATTGCGACCAAAATTTCTCCTTCATGTTGACCCAAAAGCTTTCTTATTTTCTTTCACCTTTTCATTTATTTTATTTTCGCTTGTTTTTTCCTTTTGGGGATGATGAAAATCATTGAGACCGCAATGTCTCTTTCATGTTGACCTAAAATGAAATTTATTTTACTTTTCTTTTCTCTCTCTTTATGTCATTCTTCTAGTTCTGTGTGCTTTGGAGAATGATGATAGTTTTGAGCACCTTAATCAAAACATTGTAGCAACAAACATACTGACCCCAAATCCATAGATCCTTTATGTGTTTGGTGTGTTTTCTTTTCTAGGGGGTAACTCCCTTCTTTCTTTCTTTTTTCATTTTTCCTTGACATGAGGCAACCTAACTTCGAAACATATGACTTGGCATAGGGCTTTCCAAGTTGGATCTCATGTCTTGTTTTCTTTTTGCTTTTCCTTTTCTTCTCTACTTTAAAGTAATTGCTCACAGAACGATGTGTAGCAATTCCTTTAAAGTGGGGGGCATACATTACCATTAATTCATTTACATTCTTGGTTCCCAGTGTAGCCTTGTCATTTATTTGATGCGCTCATCACTTCCTGGATGACATTTGGTGTGATGTCTTTCATAATTGTGATCTATCTTAGCATATTGCATTCCTCTTAGTGGCCTGATGTGACACACTGCATCCTCGAAGTTTGAATATACTATTATTTGATTGGTCCTCTCTTGGAAGACATTAAACACAATGTCCCCTCAGTGACTGACCTTGTATAAACTGAACAAGACTCCTTTGAAGATATTTTCACATTTTACATTTTACATTACATTTTTGCATTTTTACATTTTTGCATTCCTTTTTACCACCTTGCATAATGCAACTTGCCTGAGTATGGTACCTTTCCTTTTTGTTCACGAGCATTTTTCCTTATGGCACCTTGTTACAGTTATTAGGCAGTATAACTTTGGAATGGTTGAACGGGAAGCCCAACTAGAGGCATGAATTTTCCCCATAGCCACCTTTTTGTTTTGTGAGTGCATACCAACTAGCATATGTATCTTACTTTTTGGGCTTTCTCACCACGCAGACAACTAGTTTCATGGCCCCAAAGTGAGTATACAGTTGGGCCTTCTCACCCTCTGGACAACCTAAAGCTCTATGGCCCTAGAGTGAGTACACATTCGCTTTTTCAAACAATCAACCTAGATCTCTTTTCACAACTAGTTGGATTCACGATCGAAGCTTCATCCAAATCATTTCAACACTTGTGTGTTCCTTTATTCTTATGTTTAGTTTTCCATGGGATCTTTATCTTGGGGTCTTGATCATCCCTCTTGATTGTTATCATTCCATCTTGCTGTATTAATGTAAGTGCATTCGAACCCTCCCCTCAATGTTCATGGATACTTCAGTGTGAGTTTGAAGCAGGTTCATCCTCTCACTAAAGTGGGGGCTAAATGTGTCATAGAAAAATGTCCCCTTGTCATTTTCATGGCCTTTTAGACCTTGTTTCACAGTATTCAAACTATGTTGCTCTGATTTTATTTTGTAACATGGCTTGAACATGCTTATTTAGGTACTAAAACTCAAAGAACGATGTCTTGTGGAGGTGTTGTGAAGTGTTGTAAGACATTTCTGCATTCTTCTAGACTCTATTTAATGCATTTCACCTAAAAACCACCTTTTTACACATCAACAAGTCCTATTGTGAAGTGTTGTGAAGTCTTCTAACAAGATTTGATGCTTTTGTAGGCACATCTTCACTATTAATTACACCCTTCTCATGCTTTATTTTGTCCCTTTATGTCCTCATATGACTTAATTAAGTGTATTTTTGAATGTTATCTTGACAAATAACATTAAACAATTTTTTTTCTGACACATTTTTTTAGGTCCTAGGTCGGACCCATTCACCATGGGTGGTAAATGAGTCCCCCTTGACCCCAAATTCAAAATATTTCAAATTTCCTTTCGAGATTTTATTCAAAATCACTTGATGTCGGCCTGTGATGAGGTATGAACGGATACTAGAGCACAAGAATTGTATAAATAAGTGATTTTCATCTCATTCTAGCCCTTATTCATCAAGTTCACTTATCCACCTAATAACTTAAGCATTCAAGCATTCTACAACATCAATTCAAGCACTATTCAAGCACTTTGAAGTAACCATTGACATTACTTCAGACTTGCAACATCAAGAGTTAGGTGAGTTGATAGTACTTGCATGTTATTTTATCTTTCTCTTTCATTTCATTATCTTTTTAAGGGTTTAATTACTGAAAGTGGGGTTTGACCAAGGGAAACCCCTATTCACTAAGCCCTAATCATTTTCCCCCTATTTCATGTTTGTTTGCAGCCCTTTTTTTATAGATTTGATAGGTTATTAGGTGTTGAAGATTGATTTTAAAGTCAACTAGGTGCTTCAAGTCAACTTGAGTCAATTTAAAGCTTAGAGAGAGTTATTTGTCAATTTTTTGCAGATTTGACTTCGGCAACTCGACAAGCAGACATTCCCAGATCTGGTGTTGCAGAATTGTCTCCTAGTTTTTCAAAAAATTGGGAGAGGATTGATTCACTGCCTGTGGTTAATGAGTCCCACCTTAGAACTGAAAACTTGAGTTTTGTCAAATTTTAGATCCCGACATTCAGAAACTAGCTCCTGATAGTTTTTCACCAATAGGTGGACTGATTTTCCACCCTGGGTGAATGAGTCCCATTGTGAAAAATTAGTGAATTTCACCAAAATCCAGAATACTCTAGAAAGATCACATTTCATCTAGGTGCACTCAGATTCATCCCTGTACTTTCTATTTTGCATAATTTTTTCATTTACATAGTTTTTTGCATATCATAATGTGTTTTCAAACATAGTTGTAATTGCACTTTTGAATTCATTTTCAGTCACCTAGATTAATCTATTGCATTTAGTTAACTTCATTTACATCATATCACATCACAAACATCCTAATTTGAGTGTTACATAAGCATTTTTGGACCCAATCTCTCTCCTTTTAGGTGAAAAACCCTAGGAGTGTAAGAGTAGCATTCGGGTCCCAAAAATCTATGTTTCAGTAGGTTGTTTTACTTGATTTTTAGTTATTCTATGTGGACTATTTTTTGGCATTTTAACCCTTGTAAAATGTTGATTCAGACTCATATGCCCCTTGGGATGATTTAGTCCCATTTCATATTTGAATCTGCATGTTACAACATTGAAAATCATGTTTCTATGTTTTAGTTTGTTGATGTTAGATTTCTATTTTTTCATGCATTTCATTGCACATTTCATTCTATGTTATTACATTACATTTCTTAATGGATATGTGCTTTAGTAAGCTTTGGATTTCCTTGAAGTCATTATTGGATATATCAAGATATGCTTTTGGAAATGACCCTAATAAAATTGATCTTACTCATGCTCAATCAACTCCTAATGCATGTCCTCCTCATGATGTTGACATCATTGGGGAAGATGATGACAACATGAACAACTTCATAAATTATTTCCTTAAAAAGCTTGATACTAATTTATTATTTTATCCTTCACTAAAACAATCAACACCTCCCATCATCCTACCACTTGATATGTTTTGTGATTTACATCCTGAAATTGAAATACAAGTTGTGACTAAGTTACCTACAATTGGTGAACCTAGTTACTCTAATCAAGAAAAAAATTGACCATCCTATGTTAATGAAGAGACCAACATTCATATCAACTTAGAAGAAACATATATGGAAAAGGATTTATGATCTTAAGTAAACAAGGATGTGATACAACAAGTGAGCATGAAATTCAACTCTTAGAGAAAATACCAACTGAAGATACTAAAGGATTAATATATCTAGATCCTCCTCTCAACATAATTTTCTTCCTTCCTAAAGAAAAAATAATGCTTCCTAATGATGATAAGGATGATAGGATCATCTGACGTCCTCCTCCTCAACATCTAATTCAAGAAATTGGTGAATCTAGCAAGAAATGAAGGCCTTACAAACTAAAGAAACTACAATTCTCTTTCCTACCATTTGCAACTTAAAGAAATTTATATATACTTCTAAGTCAAGGACTTATTACATTACCACCCATGCAAGAAAACCAATTTCAAAATCATAAGAACACAAACACATCACATTGTAAATATCAGGATTTTGGACATAGTACTAATGAGTGTCGTACTTTAAAAAAAATACTTCAAAAGTTTTATATCATAGAATTAATCCCTTAAATAATGTCCTTTCACTCCTTTCCATGTAATAGTTGTAGGATCTTAATATTCTCACTATTACATGCACCTTACACTCATTGCAAATAATTTCAAAATTCAAGGAGCTCTTTCTCGTAACATACCACAACTCATTCTTGTCTTGCACACAATAGGGGAAAGAATTAGATAGCCTTGTCCTAGTACTACACGTAATGTTGTCCCTTTGGCTAGTTTCCCGCCTTTTATATATGATGAACAAGATTGGGATGTGGACGACCTGCTAATAGGTTGACTCGCATGTTCCCCAATAGTCTTGTACATTATTTTCTCTGTCATGTTATGTTTGTTATTGTATGGGCATAATGTGATCCCCCGTAGTATTTTGTTTGATGCGTCCCACTCTCTTTATGCCTTCCTCTATTTGTATCTACACTCTTCTCTATGTTGTAAATATCTTATCTTTTCATTTGTCTTGTTCTTTCCTTTCAGGGATGACACAAGGTGACAAGATATTAAGTCTCTTCCATGTTGACCCAAAATATTTTCCTTTATCTTTCCATTGGTTTTTTTTTTTTCCTTTTGGGGATGACACAAGGCGTCGAGACATTTAGGTCTCTTCCATGTTGACCTGAAATTTTTTTCTTTGTTTTCACTCTCTTTGTGTCATTCATCCTATTCCATGAGTATTTGGGGAATGATGATAGTTCTGAGATCTCTAAAAACATTGTAGCAAAGACATATTGACCCCAAATCCATGGATCCCTTGTGTGTGATTTTGGGATTTCATTTTGGGGGAAACCCTTTTTCATGATGTAGCTTCATTTGGAAAAATATGACTTGGCATATGGCTTTCCAAATAAGCTCTCATGTCCTCTTTATTGTTAGCATTTATCATTTTCTACTTTAAAGTAATTTCTCTTAACATGGTGTTAGCAATTTCTTTAAAGTGTGGAAATACATTGGAATTATTCTTTTACAACTCATGTTTCATTGTGTAGTCTTCTTAATTCATGTGATGTTTCTTTCACTTTGTGGTGACATTGGGTGTGATGTCCCTCAAGAGCATGATCTCTCTTAGCATATTATATTCCTATTAGTGGCTTGATGCAACACACTACATCCCCTAAGTTGTGAATCTTCTATTCTTCGATTGGTCCTCTCTTAGAGACATTAGGCACAATGTTACCTAAGTTAAGACCTTACATGAACTAAGAAAAATTCCTTTAAACGTACCTTAAACTATTTTTCATTTACAATATCAGTTATATGGCCACCTTGCATAACACACTTTGCTTTCCTATGGAGCAATCTTGTTCATTCATGGGTGTTAAGCATACAAATATTTTCTTGCCTCGTGAATCATGTGTTTCATGTTGTGTGGCACATTATCAAAGTTATCAAGAGGTATAGCTTTGGTCTATTTGTATGTATGGGAGCTGAACTTAGGCATGACTTTCCCATAGCCACTTGCTTGTCTACATGTGAGCGCATACCAGCCATGTGCATATGTGTCTAGGTGGGACTCACCTAGTCGATGGCCTGAGGTTCCATTATCCCTTGTGATGATACATTTGGTTTGCATAGTGGGCATCATGTTTAACTTGTAAATATTCTAGGACAGACGGTCGAAGCTTGATCCACCCTTTGTGTTTTTTGTTTTTTTTTCTCTTTGTATTTGGCAGTGTATGCTTGTGACTTAATGTTTCTCCTTATATAAAATTCATATTTTTTATCTTTTCCCTATGTTTTTTCCATAGTATCTTGATCCTAGGGGCTTATTCATCCATCTCGATCATTGTTGTCCTATCTTACTATTATTATTATGCCTAGACCCTTCTTGATGTGAGTTTTGTCTAATTTAGTGAGTCTGAATGAAGTGCCTCCTCTCACTAAAGTGAGGGATAAATGTAGTGTAGTAAAATGTATCCCTTTACATTTTCACACATGTTTGGGCCCTCCCTACTAAAATTGGTCTTCTTCATGTCTTAATTGGTCCTATTTTGCATCCACAAGCCTTATTTAATGCATCTCTTAATTAAGGATGATCCTGACATATATGCGATGAATAATCATAATTCAATTATTTTGGATTGTATGGCCTATATTTAGTGATTTGGGACTCATACACCACCTTCGACATATGGGTCCCACCTAAGTTTTAGGGTTTGGTCTTGAACTTAGCATAAAACTAAACATTTCTTGAAATTTGTGTCCTGAGCTTAGCCTACTGAGACTCATATGCCCCAACTTATGTATGAGTCCCACATAGCTTGGACCTATTTTGAATCCAAATTCTTGGTGGTATTTTATTCTCCTAAATCCGATGTCGGTAGTGTTATAATTTTGAGAAATTTGGCATAAACAAGTATAAATACAAGTGATTTCACATATTTTCTCCTAATAATTTTCATGAGCAAGTGTGATCTAAGCACTAAAGCATTCTAGCATTAAAGAGTGTTCAAGAATGATTTCAAGGATTTTGGAACATTATTCAAAATTCAAGCATCATGTTAGAGTCACCATGCATCATGTTGATTTTTGAGCTAACATTTGTGATGTAGGTTCTTATGATTCAAATAGGCATTCAAGTCAAGATCCATAAAATAAATTTGAGAGTGAAGATATACATTCATGCTAGCCATTACTTACAAGATTGTACCACTTTTTCCAAGGATTTGGTGAGTTGCAACATTGCATATTTTTTCATTCATCATTCCTTCATTCTATTTCAATTCATTTCAAGGTTTGATTACCAAAATGTGATTTGACCAAGGAAAACCCCTATCCACTAACAAAAAAACATTTTTCCCTCTCTCTGATATGTGATTGCATATCTAGGTGGTTTAGGTTGAAGATTCATTGAAGAGAAATATTGGAGAAAAGTTGTCAAGTTGTCATATTTGTCATCTACATTGCAAGATCATAGAAATTCACCCACAGGTTGCAATTTAGTGTTTTAGGATCAGAGATTTGATAGGAGAGAAGTTATAGGAGAAAATTAGAGGATGTTAGAGTTTTAGATCAACACTAATATTGGGACTAAATCACCACTTGTGGCATATGAGTCCTAGTATAACTATTTTTAGGTATTTTCTATACATCCTCGTTTAGGAGTTCTAGATTTTAGTTTCAGCTTGAAACCCTAAACTAGGACTACATTTCCCTTACTGGCATTTGAGTCCTAGTGATCATTAAAATTTAGTTTTTATGGGATTTCAGATCTTCATTCAAGCCTCTTCAATTCCCAAGTGCACCTCTTTTCATCTCTAGTTTGTTCTTATTTTGGTTCATTTTCTAAGTCATATACTTAAGTTTGCATTTCATTTACACTTCTTGTCTTTCCAAGCCTTTGCTTGGTGGTGAAACCCCTTTTAATCTTTAATCACACCCCTAGGACACCTTATTGCAGATATCTTTTCCACATTCCATCCCTAGATTGAGATGTCTAAGGTTTCCTTGAATGAAATTTGAAGAAAATAGGTGGAAAGGTCCTAAAACCCCACCCTTGTGGAACAATCTAATTTCCCAACATTTTAGTAGGATTTGTCAATCCCATAGGAGTGTGTTAAGAAAACCAAGCATCGTAGGCTTGTGTAGTACCCAAATCATTGGGTCCTCCAACATAAACCCATGGAAATGGTAGAATGTGTGCAAAGTCCTAAATCGCTACTTGTGGGTCCATTTGTTGTCCCCAGGCTCCCTCTCTGGTGGTGCGTGCATAGATATCCCTGTAGGCTAGTGGAAGTACATCTTGTTGCTCACTGAACTACCAAGACACCCTATCTGTAAGATATATCTTGATGATGTAATGATGGCATCCCATGATCCATCATGTATGTCTAGTGTACAAGAGCTCCTATTGATCATCAACCCATGGATAGGTCCGGAGCTAGGGTCTCCATCTGAATGTTGTCATATCATCTATCAAGCATCTCCAATACACTATCCTTGTCACTCTAGTGTGGTCAAGCAGTGATAACTTTAAGAAACGCCCCCTCAAAAAATGATGTAAAATCTTGGTGAATCTTTCATTATTTTAGGAAAAATATTAATTTTTATTGGCAAATCCTTCCTTTTTATGAAAAAATATTAATTTTATTGGTGATTTTTTTTACATCACTAAAATTTTATAGAAAATTTTTGTGAATTTTGAAAAATAGTAGGGAAATGCATTAATTATGATGGTGAATCCATCCAATCTAAAAATAATTATCATGGAAAAGTAAGGGCCCGAGGGTGGAAATTATGAATGGGTTTAAGGGGTAGACTATAATATTTACTTGCCACCATTGTTTTAAAATATATTATAATGGTCCTCATTATATTCTACAAGGTAAAACGTACCCACAATTTCTAATTCGATGGGGCTTCTTTTAGATCATTGATCTAAGAATCTACATTGTATTATGTGAGGTAAAATGTGCCACAATCTATATTGATTATGAGACCCCAAATTGTGGGTCGCACGAGCATTATAGATTGTGGGTACATGTTACCTCATTGAATACAAGGGCCATTAGATTATATTATAAATCAATGGTGGAAACTAAAGATTATAAATATGGTCCTAAAGCAACTAATAATTATGATATATGATTGGCCCAACAAATTAACATAGACTTATACTATAATTTATGTGGACAATGGAAATGGAGTGCACAACTTCCTTTATCCACACTAGGAAGGGAATGAAGGATGAGGGGTCCGATTTCACAATATCCACACTCAAGGTTACCTTAGAGACCTCAACCCAATGAAGGATATGAGAGATCTAAATCCTGTAAGATATCCTTGGAAATGAATGAAAACAAGAAATGGCTTCACCACCAAGTGTAAACTTGGAAAATGCAAAGTGTTTGAAAACACAATGTAGTATGTAAAAAGACCTAAAAAGATAAATAGAAATGCAAGTAAAATAGAACAGGAAAGAAAAATAGAAAGTGTGCAATTGGAAATGTCTTGAAGACTGGAAATGTTGTTGATCCTGAAATTTTGACCTACTAGGACTCATACGCCATTCTAGGCGAATCAATCCCAGATCTAGAAAAATGCACCAGAGCTTGTTTCAGCCTAATGGGTATCCGAATCTATAGAAATTTCTGAAAAATAGGTATAGTGGAACTCATACGCTACTAATGGCATATGAGTCCAATTTGGCTTTTCTGAAAACCCGAAAGTGGAAACGAAAGCTCCCAATCTACTCTTTCTGCTCCTCCAGGTGTCTAGATCTGAAACCTTAATTTCCAGTACTATAAGTGACTTTTTGTGGATATTTTGACTTATCCAATAAGGAGATTATTTCAACAAATTTGCAACTTATTCTTCAATAATTTCCAAGCCTTCAAAGTACCTAAATCTGCAATCACACAAAGAGAGAGAAATGTTGAATGTTAAGGAATGGGATTTTTCCTTGGTTAAACCCCTTTTAGGTAATTAAACCAAATGAAGAAATAAGATGAAGCAAGAACATGAAATGAAGGAATTAGAAACTTTCCATGATGATAGATCTTAAATTTCTACAACAATGGATGAATAATCTGCCCTTGAATGTATTAGAAGACTATCTTGATGACTTAAAGTGCTAAAAACCCTAGCTTGCTTGACTTGAGATGGACGATGAATGATGAATGAATTATGAATTAGTCTTTAAAATATTTTTTATATAGGAAATCCACCTATAATGCCTATTAATTTGATCCCCAAGGTTGACATGGAGGAAAATTAATCTTAAAAAACATTTTTTCTCGCTCAAACCTCGAAAATGGCCCAAATGAGACTAATTCACCAAGTTGGATGACTTAGTCCCACCTGGATGGGAATCATTCACCCAAAGTGGTGAGTGGGTCCCAAAGGGGCTCTTTTGTTGACTAGGGTGTCGAGGAGTGAAGAATTTTAGTTTTTATGTTCATTTTATTAGGTCTTTGATCAAAATAAGTGTCGAGATGCACAATATGGGGTCATAGGGGCCTATTAATGATGATTTAAAGGGTAATTAGGGATAGGGACACAAATTTCAATGTGAAAGTATGATTAAATACACTTTACAACATTAAAATGAGGTCCACTTAGCCTAGAAAGGCATAACATCCAATGTGAATGTGTAAAACACATTACAACACTAGATTAAAATTAGGTTTAATTTACAAGCCTTCTAGATTAATGTGAGAATGCAATTAAATACATTTTATAACATTGAATTAGGGCAGTGAGACTTAAATACTTAATAAAATCCTAGAAAAGTGTGAAAGTCATTTACAACACTTTATAGCACCTTTACAAGACATTGATAAATACATTTTATTCAGTTTGCAAGGGCCCAAGACCTAATGTGGATGTGTAAAACACCTCACAACACTAAATCAAGGTGAAATTAGGCCAAAAATCACAAGGATGACTCAAACGAGACAGAAAAAGTAGAAGGGTTACTTTTTTGGTGTCCACAATTTATAAAATTTATGTGAATCTAATCTAATTATGTATTGAATTTTGTGGCTAATTTTTGAGTTAAATTTTTTAATAAAATGAATTCTTTGGAAATTTAAATAAGACAATAATAAAAATTTATAAAAATGTGGTGATTCAAGTCACATTATAGCTCAAACTATTAGCCAATTTTGGATTTCCAAATTTCAACTATTAGCCAATTGGAAAATATTAGCCACTAAAATAATCACTAGTGGTGGAGTATAGTCATGGCTCAATATCGATAGACAACTAGCTGCTCCTCACCTATATCTACCAATTCAATGACAAGATTGAGCATTGCAATGTGCTCCTAGGCTCAGATGTGTAGTAAAGTAACACCGATTGATAAATTGTGTCCTTGCATATAAACTACTTGGTCCATATCATGGTATAGGGAAGCTAGAATCACTAGACCCCAGACATACACTATCATGTCATCGACCATCCTCTCCAATACTAAGCCTGAGCAAACACTAAATCCATGACTTTATTTGTCTAGAATCAACCTTGCTATCACTAAGGACTCCCATAATCAACCTTTCTATCACTAAGGTCAAGTCACTGGCATGTCCTCGATATTGGTGTAGGTCAATTTGATAACTCTCCAACAATAAAGAATCGACATCTAGAACTCAGAACATGGCCACAAAGTCAAGATCTATGTCATGAATAACTTAGGCGTCATGAATAGGAACTTGAAGGATGCAACAAACATCCTCAAGTGTGATAGTCACCTCCTCGGTCAGAAGATGGAAAAAGGTCTTAGAATGCCATCTCTCCTTGAGTGTTATCATCATCACAAGGTGTGTATGAATCTTTGGCATATGTACAATGAATCCTAAACTGATGGCTCCTATAAAGAAGTTCTAATCATCCCTGAAATTCCTCAATCATGACAAAATTTTGGGTCTCATCTGTTGAGACTATAAGGGACAAAAGGTCTCCTACATGCATCACTCACACAATGTCAAATTTGCTAAAAATTAGAAAAATTCTAAGTCAAGCATCCTAGGAACACAAGTGTGCTACTTTAAACAAGTGTGTTTCACTGTCAATATTGCAAATATTTGACACTTTTTACAAGTGTGTTGCTATAAATCAAGTGTGTCACTTCTCACAAGTGCAACACACTGGTCCATTTTTCAAGTGTGCCACTCTAGAGGAAGTGCGTTGATATAAACATGTGTGTCGCTCTTGTAAATTTTAAAGGTGCACGACTTAAAAACATGTGTGGTGCTTTTAGAAGTGCACTTAGGTTTTAACATTTGTGTCACTACAAGTGTGTCAGTCTAGTGAAAATTAAATGTGTGGGGTTTTAACAAGTGTGTCACACTTTTAAAAGTGTTTTGTTGGTAGCACAAGTGGACCACTGACCATAACAAGTGCATATCTAAAATCACAACACACTTGTTAGCCATTTTAGACCTAAAATAAACTTATCTAGGAAAGCATGCAAGAAATTTTTTTGGGGGTATGTATCAATTGTCTTGTGTTGGCTGGGCATTGGATCTCAAAACTCAATTTGTGAGGTGTAGTGGGAGCACATGGTCAACCATCACATACAAAGCTCTAAAGGTTCTCTCTCATAATCTCTCAAATTTTCAATCTCAAAGTGTGCAAATGAGTTGGAAAATGACCCATGGCCCCTATTTATGCATGAAAATTAAGGTTTTTGACCTACTAGTTTGGTGCAAACTTAGGGTTTTGTCCTTTTCTCTTCATTTTCAAGCTTATAAGCATATTTGAAGTGTTTTTCAATGTCTTGGAGGTTATTTTATGTCCTGGAAGTATACCAACATTTATTCCTTCCACTGGAGCATAGTGGGGCATCTAAAAGAATCATGAATTTTTAAATTTTTTATTTGAGTAGCAATATTGATCTGATAAGCATCAATTCCTTGAACCAATGTAGGAGGAACCTTGCTTTAGAGAGGGGAAAAATGTAAACACTTAAAATTTTCCTAATCAATATCACATATTCGATTCAATTTATTAACACCAATTTCATCCTGATTCGACCACTTTTGGCTATTTAATTAAATAATCCTAATTACTTAATTAAATTCATCATTTTATTCTATTACTCAGATAATGAATAATATTTGATTAATTCACCTCCTTCTAGCTAATTTTCATCTTATTTGATTAAATAATGCAAATTATTAATTTAAATTCCCTAAGTCCTCTCATTTGATTAAATAATCTTAATTGTTTAATTAGATGTCATTAATTCCCCTTTTTAATTAAATGAGCTCATTGTTTAATTACAATCTTAAATTCCTCCACCTTACATAATTAAATAATGTTTTAATTATTTAATTTGACTAATTTCCCACTCCTCAAAGGAATATTGTCATGGAATATTCTTCCATTTCAAATTCAAACATTTTCCTCCAACATGGAAATATCTTGCACATTCCTCCAAAAGCTAAGGATTTGAGTTTGTTGAGATCAATTTCAACCTTTGATTAACTTTATTAATCTATGTGATCTTTCAATCTCATCAATGGATTTGATCATTGATAAATGTCATTTCCTCTCATCCATTTCTATCCCTTTATTAACCAAATTGATCCTAGTGATTTATTCACCTAAAATTCCTATAAATAGCCTCCATTTTATGAGTAATTCATCCACAAGAATTTAGAGCAAATAGACTAGCCACTTTTAGAGCCATCTTTGAGAGAACTTATCCATTTTGCATCCATTTCATCATCAATTCATTGTTAAAGCATCATTTCAAGCTTGCTTCAACAATGTGATTAGGAAAGGGCCGATCATTCCACATCAATTTAGCACTAGTCCCCCAATGGGATTAGGTTTGCAAGTGTAATTAGGTTTCCTTTTTTAAATTTCTTTCAATTTCATGTTTAATGGCTTCCTAATTAGATTTTCAAAGATTTCATCAAGAATATGAGTTAATTAGTCTAATTTGTTGATTTGATTGTTCATTTCAATTGTATTTAGCTTAGTTAATATCCATGTTCACAGAACATCCATTAGATTAAGTGTAAAAAATGGCTCTAGGAAAATTCACTGCTAGTAATTCACCGCCACGGAAAATTCACCGACAGAAAATTCACTCCCAAGTAAAATTCACTGTGAGCAATTCACCACAGTGGAAAATTAACCGTTTTATTAAAAATATTAATGTGGTTAATTTTCCCCGCAGTGAATTGCTGGTGGTGAATTTTACCTAATAGTGAATTTTCCGTCGATGAATTTTCCATGGTGGTGAATTACTGGTGGTGAATTTTCCATATGTCATAAAAAATATTTTCCAAATTATATGATTCCTAAATTTTGTATTGTAGAAATATTTAAGAAGCAATCAAATAAAAAATACTTAAATGATCATATCTTACAATGTCAGTTATTTTATATGGCCCGATTTTGTATCCTTCAAGATGTTAAAACATTTATTCTACATGAATTTTCACAAGTAGTACATATATTTAGATTCATGATAATTCTTAGATTTACATACACCTCTATGTGGGGGCTAAATATAATATCAAAATTTGCATATTCATGTCATTTATAATTAAGTTTATTTTCATTTTGAGAAGAGTGCCTTGATATATTGACATATTGACAAATAGAATAATTTTGTGCAAAATTGAGTCCCTCAAACTATGCCATATTCTTATCTATGATAGATACCTTTATATAGTTATCGCTTATCTCAACAATATGCCTATATATCCCCACACATTTGTCCCATTGATATATTTATTATACCTATACATGCACACACTTTGATGTGCTTTTTATACACTAATTTGGCTCCATTTATGATCTAAGTCTTTTCTAGTATTCTGGGATATATCTCATGATCATAAGTCTCATCATTTCAAATTTAAATTTTAGCCAACTCCCAACAATTATTTTTCTTTCTAAGGGTTAGCTATAAATAAATAAAATTGCATGATTTGTTGGTATTTGTTTGTATTTAAATACATTCAATACATTCATTTTATCATCTTCAAATAAATTATATTTCTAAGTAGTCCAAGTCATCATTCAAATTACAAAAAAATCCTATTAATAGTGGACAATAATTTATCATCTCTAGAAGACATCATATCACAAAACATGTTTTTGTTGTAGAGGGGAAATCATGTAAATTAATTGTTTAAATATTCGTTGTGAAGAAAATAAGGTGAGTGAACAATGAAACATTTCAATAATTTCATGTAAAACAATTGTTTGATTTTTTGGGAGGGATTTATATCAAATCCATAGAATTGTTTAGTTATATGGAGCATGAGTCTTAGACCACTTAATATCTGATTCATTTATTAAGAACCATTCAACTTTCTCAATAGACTAAGAACTCATTGATAATTGTTAAAAATTTAATAAATAAAATATTATAAATATATAATGATTAACGCTTCTAGTTTGATTTTTAGATGAAGACAAGGAGAAAAGAAGGGAAGACATCAGTCAATAGAAAAATAGTTTCAACTACATTGCCATAATTGTTTATAGAAGAGTAGTGGCCATTGTTAACGAGCGTCAACGCACTTTGCATTAAATGTACTATTATGGAGGGAAGAATCGGAATGTAGTTCGAAGCCTAGGTCTACGAAAGCAGGGTTCAAAGGTACTTCCAAATTATTTAACTCTCTTCTTCGTACCACCATCGACACTACCTCGGACATTGAAGGTCTATCTACAACAGAAGCCTGTGTACATAAAAGCGCAAGGTTTAAAGCTCTCAACACCTCCTCCTCGCTGTATCCTTCTTCTGCCATGCTCTTATCCACTGCCTCTAAAATCCTGTTTGCTTCATACAGCTTCCATATCTGCAAAATAAGTGAAAAATGCATCTTAAGAAATGACTGTATGTCATCAAAAATCAAGTCTAACTCTCTAAATCATATACCCATCCTAGAAGATATTGCTTGTGAGGTGGCTTGCTTAAGTCAATGCTTTTCCTGCCGCTAATGAGCTCAAGAACCACCACACCATAACTGTAGGTGTCAGCTTTCTCAGTCAGTTGCCCATGGATGGCGTATTCTGGAGCGGTGTATCCTCTGTCCAGATCCAAAACGATTATGTGCGTTTAATATCGAGTTCTAACACTAATTGTGTTAAGAGGGAATATGTGAGGGTTAGTTTTCTTACAGGGTCCCTGTACATCTTGTGGTAAGGTGACTCCTGTCATCGGGGAGAAGCCTGGCCAATCCAAAATCTGCAACCTTCGGCTGAAGGTCATCATCAAGTAATATATTGCTGGATTTGATATCCCGGTGGATGATGCAGACATGGAACTCCTCGTGAAGATAAGCTAGACCACGAGCAGTGCCTAACATGATGTTATATCTTGTTTTCCAACTAAGAGGATTTTCTCTTTTTCCTGCAGTCAAAAGATTTTGGGAAGAGATTCATGTTAGAAGTTTGGTGCTAAAAGCTATGTGTACAAAACGATTAATGGCTCACCAAATAATTTCTTGTCGAGGCTTCTGTTTTGCATGTATTCATACACCAGAAGTTTTTCTAGGCCTTGAGAAGAATATCCCAGTAAACGCAAAAGATTTCGGTGATGAACATTTGAAATGAGCTTCACTTCAATTTCGAATTGCGTTAATGCATGGTTAAGTTGAGAATGGGTTAATGATAGCTTCTTCACTGCCACTGCTTTTCCACATTTCAACGTGCCCTGCAACCAAACAAATCATCAAAAAAATGGACCCTATATGAAAATCTGCTAGTCACAAAAGAAAGGGTCATTTCTAATATACCCGCCTTAAATACTTGACCGAAACCTCCTTCTCCAAGTATATTAGCTGGGTGAAAATTGTCAGTGGCCCTTCTGAGGACGTTGAAATCATAATCTGTCGGCCCACAGAACTCCGTTCGCCCTGTAGTGTCCACTGTTGCAAAGATATATTAGAATTCAACTTGGGTTTTGTTGTGTTCAACTAAACAAAGAATATAGCTAGTTTTTTAATAAATAGTCTATATTTACCTTTTAGAAAATCGTGTTATACATATTTAAAAAATAGTGGAAAACGGGAGAAAATTTGGAACCAAATATAGGGAGGAAAAATCCAAAACAAGATGTAAAGAAATAGCGAGGAAAGGATCCTCCAATGCTCTCAAAACAGGACATTCCTTTTGGCGAGTGTTGGAAAAAGAAATGTAATTTCTTTCGTAGGTTATGCAGTTTGTATGTTTGAACTACAGTCTATCTCATATATTGTTTCAATCATGAATGCATGTAGTTAATTAAGCTAAATGAGGACTTAACTGAATTTATTCATCCATCGATCAATTATAGTTTCACATGGGTAGTGTCTATTGTAACTAGGAATGAACTAGAGTTATTTAAGTTATTCTCCTATTCTATTTGCATATAGTTTAGGGATTACTTTAAGTGTTACTTTTGTTTGCATTTGTTTATCTCCTATTCGAATAAGCCAAAGACCTCTATAGAAACTCAATTACATCTGCCTCATTATATAGAGGTCTTTGGCTTATTCGAGCAACAGATAAACAAATGCAAACATAAGTAAAACTTAAACTAATCCCTAATATATACGCAAATAGAACAAGAGAATAACTTAACTAAACTCTAGTTCATCCCTAGTTACAACAGGCACCTCACACCACCCATGCGAAACTATAGTTGATCGATGGATGGATAAATTCATTTAAATCCTACTCATTTAGCTTAATTAATTACATGCATTCATGATTGAAACAATGTATGAGATAGACTATAGTTCTATGGACAATGATTTTGGATCGCCCAGCTACTTTAGCTCCTAGGATTTTTCACCTAAAAGGATAAAGGAATGGGGTCCAAAATGCAAATGTACACTCAAGATTAATGTAAATGAAATTTAACATGTCTAATTATGATCTACTAATGCACTGATCTGAAAAGAAAATGATTTAATGATGCAAAACTTAAAAAATGCAAAGTGCTGGAAAACACACTGTGATACGTAGAAAGATGAAATAGATGTGATAAAGAACAAAATAAAGATGTAAGAAAGAAAATATGCACCTGGAAACTGATGAAGAGCTGACTAGGACTATAGAGACCTCTGAAATTCTAGAAATTTTAATTTTTAAGCCAATTAGGACACTTACACCAGGCTAGGCGACTTAGTCCCAGACTAGGGAAACTGCCCAGAAAGCTATTTCTACCAAATGGGTATCTGAAACTCTAAAAATACCTAAAAAAATTAGTACAATTGGACTAAGTTGCCACTATGGGCGACTTAGTCCACTTTGGATTTTCTGCAAATTTGAAAGTGGAAACAAAAGCCGATAACCTACACTCTGTTTTCTGATGGCAATTTGAATCTGAATCTTTGAAAAACCCTACAAAATATAAGATAATTTGATTTTGAATGGGGCATTTGCCTCAATCAAACCCCTAGTTGGTATTTAAACTTTGTGAGGGATAAAATCTACATAAAACCCTAGTCCTAGGTGTGTCTAAGACTAGGAAAAACTAAAATGAGAAAACCCTATTATAATGTGCTAGAATAAGATAAGCAAATGAAACTTGAATGATGCAAGACTTCAATCCAAGAAACCCTACAACATTACAAATGAATGCAAATGTTATGCAAACCTTAAATCTGTAGATAGAGAGAAAATGGAAGATGGAACCACTTTGAAAACAAGTCATTAGGTGTGATTTGATGGCTAGTTGCATCTCCTCAACCTAGATTTCTCCATGATTCACCATAAGCATCCATGATCAACCCTTTGCAATGTGAGATCTTGAACAAAAAGTGAGCTTGAAGACCTACAAAAACCCTAGTTTGTTGCCCTTAAGCTTCAACCTTGTTGTAGAAAGAATAATGAAACTTCTTGTGAAAGATACTTTGCTCTTGACTTTTGATTTCTTCTTTGTAAAATTTACTAGGAGATGTGAAAAATGACCTAAAAACATGTATTAATAGGGATTAACACTAAATTACTCATTATTTTAACTTCATCGGCTGACATCCCTCAATAATTTGAATTAGGTCGGTGATTTTCTCGCTCAAAAGTGGAAAATACCCCAAAAGGGACTAAGTCACTGCCTTGGGCGACTTAGTCGCACTAGGGATTTTTTTGGTGGGTTTCATGAAATTTGAGTGATTTGAATGTTATTTTTGGGATTTCAATAATTTGTGAGTGGAATAGGCCTTAAATTCCAAAATCATGAGCATTAGGGGCCTATAAATGCAATTTTTAAGGAGTGTTGATGTAAGGTGTCTAAAGTAGGACCAAATTTATTGCAAAATTGTCTCTTTCTTTAAGAGTATATAATTTTTGGAAACACATTAAGCCACCACTTTAGCACCCATATGATTCTACGTGCATATGTAAGATAAAGTACTCTAAACAATATGCTTTACTATCAAAGGATACTCATTCAAAAGATGGGAGAATGAAGCCCCCAATGTAGTTATCTACAAAACCACAATATTAGGAACTGCTTCTTGCAACACAAATTCATTAGTTGTCCAAAAATCCTTTTACCTAACTTCTAGAAATCAAATTTGAGGGTAGATGTATGCCCCCCTTTGATTCTACTTGCTTTTATGGAGGTGGAATCAAGGTAGCAATCTAGCCACATGAAACAAGAAATATCATGTCATAGGACATTTCCAAGTATCATATCACATAATGATAGAAATTTGATGATGTTGAGTGTGGAATCGCGGTCCCAATGCGTCAAACGGTGTCAAAAACGGAGTTCCATATCTCCCGTTATGTTGTTTGGAAGAAAAATTACTTCATTAATTTGTAAGGTAGAAAATAAGCCTATTTTAATGTAGAAGAGTAAACATAAATGACAATGGGTTAAAAGATGTAAAGGAGAGTAATTTTTCACTTACTATTTCATTTTACCTTCTTGTAGGTTGAGAGTGACGAGTGAGATGGAAAATGTCAAGCAGATAGGGTTACACACCTGCACAATTGGACGTTCTCTAGCACCAAGTGGCACACGACGAGCATCAACATGAGGTGAGTCAATTTTGCTACTTTCTCTTTGTGATTTTTTAATGATTTAATTATTTTTATGCATATCTAGGTTAATTTAGGATCTTGGAATAAAGTTTGCAAAGTGTACCTTTTTTTTGCAAAGTGTCTCATTTCTTTGCAAAGTGCCCCTTTTTTTGGCAAAGTGTCTCATTTCTTTGCAAAGTATCCCATTTCTTCACAATATGTCCTATTTCTTTGCAAAGTGTCCCAAAAGGGTTTTAAAGTGTCTAGGGCCTTTACAAAAGTGCACTAGATGGACTTTAGCACACTTGCATGATGAATAATGTAAAAATTAAAGATGTTAGATGAGTTTTAGAGCATATTTGTGTAAATTTGATAGGTACCCACCCGATCACGCCAGCAATTAGGAGTGAGATAGTTGATTTTTCTAAGAGATCTAGCCCTAGCACTATCAGTGGAGGAGGAGTATCTTCAGGCTATGGGCATCTATTTGGCATACCTTATTCCTCCCATGAGATACCATAATGCCATGTTGATGCCTCTCTGTGAGCGTTGGAATGCAAATACATGCAATTTTCATCTACTGATAGGGGAGATGATGATCACATTAGAGGATGTACACTAGATTCTCTGCGTGCTGATTCAAGGAGAGAAATTACATTTCCATAGAGATCGCACCTTCCATGAGCAGAGGGCCAATTTATAGTATTATCTAGATGGTCTAGTGCATGATGCATGGGTTAGAGGATGGGTTGATTTGTCTATGCTATTATATTCATGCGTACCAGTGGTTCAATGGATTATGATGCATTCCATAGCACTAGTTCTCATCCTTGATGAGCAAGATGGGCATCTTGAGGGAGGACTAGTCCACTTGATTCAAGGGATGGAAAAGTAGTGGACAATATATGCCTAGGGTTGGTGTATCTTGGCACATCTATCTATATCAACATTGATACTTGGATCCCTTGATCCTTATTTAGATAATATCAAGGAAAATATAGTGAAAGTAAGTCCCTTTTATGAAATTACAAACTAGATTTGTTTCTATAGTATACCTTCTAAGTAAGTTGTGGCACATGCTATGTGGATGATAAAAAGAGGAAAGCTTATTTTCAACCTTCAAATAAGTCCAATCAAAATGAAACTTGGAGAGCATGCTTAGTAGAGGCTCCTTCATTTGACCAAAGGTAGCCTCTAAATAATTTTTTTAGAGTGGCTTTGATTTCTTCTCATGCCTCTCCATCACTTCTCTATAGCCTTGGTGTCATGATGCTCAGATACCAATATGAGAGATTAAATGTTTCATTGAATTTATTGAATTCAAGTGAATAAATTTTATATAGGTGTGAATATAGTTACTCCAACTACAACAATGCAATGACTGGTAATTTTAGGGAGAACTATATAGCCACAAACAATATAATATATTATATTATGTTAGCAAATAGTGTCATCAATAAATCAAGCATTAGTAATTACTTTGTTGCAATTAACAATTTTGGTTCAATATGCTTTCTTTGTTGGAAATATAATCCCAACTACATCATTAACTTCCCTAGCTGGACATGTTTCCTCAGCATGCTCCATATTAGCCTCCATATCAACATTAAATATCAATCCAATTCCATCATTAAAGACAAAGATTCAAACAAGCCCTCATCTTATCTACTCCATCTTTTTCGTTGTTACATCATCCATCCTCACACACTTTGTGTGTGGTTTCAAATATAATATTTTATGCTTGATTGTCTATCATTTTTTGATAGTTAATCTTCTATGTATTGTTGAATTTTTATTTTTTTTATCTTCTCTCTCACGAGTCTAGCTCTTCAGAGCTATAATGAATTGTAAGAAATTGTGAATAATAGTAAAATGGTATTTTGTCTATGAAAGAGTTGAAGCTTAGTTAGTGTATGTTTAATTTACATAAAAGATATTTGTAATGAAGCAGAAGCTCAAGAAATTATCATAATGTAAGTTGTAATGATTTCTTTCAAGAAGCAGCAACTCCAGGAATCTCAAGAAGCTTTATAATGATTTTTGAGTAGCAACTCAACCTTTGTAATATTTTTTTATGAATGAGAAGCAACTTAGAAAATCTTTGTAATGTTTTTTTATGATCAATATAAATTTCCATGAATGTTTTTGTTTGTTTCTCTATTTTTTCCCCCATTTCAACTCCAACAAATGGTATCAAAGTCAGTGTTCATTTGGAAAATCTAGAGAGTGCAAGATTCATAGGGTGTCAAGGAATCCTATCTGGTGGAACTCATGAATTTTTGTGTTCTTCTGATAATTGTTGCACATTTGGCTATCTTTCCTAGTCTAGGATGTGTCCTGAGGCTTAGGGTTTTCATTTTATCCCCTATTCTAGGATTTTGTTTGTACCCTAAAACCCTTTAAAAAATCCTAAGTATTGAAACCCTTGTATACATTCTAATTTGTAGTTGACTGGTACTAGTGGTTCTCGATTCCCCAAGTTATAGCTAAATCCATTGAATTCATCTTTTTACTAGCCCCTTTTCCTATTTTATCGATTGCTACTCCTCATACTTTTTTATTCATGTCAAATATTATGCGGGTTAGAAAATGTCTCAAATATTTTCCTTGATTCCTAAGTCTAAATCTATAATGATGCCTAATTACATTTACTAGGTCATCCTAAGCAAACAACCCCCTTTTAATTCATAAATAAATGCATATACTTCTTTAAAAATTTAAGCAATGGTCGTCGGGTCCCACTAAGTGCATCTTATTGGTCACCCACTAGCCCGCAGGAATAAAATAATTGGTTAAAAGAACCAATGCGATAGCATGATGGTCACACTTGTCCACCATTATGGTGGGTCCTACCACTCTTCAAAAGCACCAGTGTTAAAAGGTTATAAAATCAATGGCTAGGATGAACTCTAATAGATCAATTGTGACTATTCCCCACTAGCCCGCAGGGGACCCACTATCAGATCTTGGCTCATGGAGGGATAGCGAGAAAGCACCATGTGGCATCATCACTACCGTTTATAGGACTATTGAGGGCATGTAAATATTTGATGAAATATTCCTTGACAACTATGGAAGTGTTAAAGTGTGTGCTACTGAAGGGGTATAAGTGCATGTGCATAGTTGATATAGGGGGTGGGTGCATGAAGTTGGTTGCACTTTTGTGTCCAAATGGGAAAAATTTTGGAAACACATAATGCGCTCGCGTTATAACATGAGTGCATTATGTGCTTTTAAAAGAAAAAAAAAGTGAAATGTGTATCATTTGCTTTTCATTGTTTCTCAGCTCTGCCCGCGGCCAAAAACCCTCATTTTCATGCTCGTGCTCTAGGAGGAAGGACTTCTGCAAATTTCATCAAGAACAATTGGATTTTGGCTGCAAATATGGCACCACAATGATGAAGAGATGCAAGAGGTAAGTATTGTTTACTATAATTTGTTTTGAATTTGTTAGTTTGAAATTGATTTTGTTTGTTTTAGGTTAGATTTGATTGTTTTTTTTTAAATCTGTAGGAAATCTTGCAAATCCTCAACAAGAAGAGGAGGTAAATCCTCAACAGAAAAATCCTCAACAAAATCAACCTCCCCCACCATTCTCTCAATTCCCTCTTGAAACTTAAGAAAATTTGAGGAGTGAAATTGAGAACAATAGAAAACAACTTGAGGATCTTATCAATAGGTTGAGTGATCCAAATGCTTCAACCACAGAAAGAATGCTTCTAGCAAATTCATTGAAAGACATGTTAAAAAATGTAGATGCAATCACCCAACAAATATCTGGATGGAAAGATAGGAGGTAGACAGGGGGCATATTATGTAGACAAATTATCATATAAACAAGTAAAAGATTTAAAAATTACTAAAGGTGATTTGTGCTCTCTATTCACTGACCCTAAAATAAATCAAAATCTTACCCTCAATGCAAAAGGTTTCCTATTCATTGGTGCCACCACCAAGAGATTAAGAACCATTTTTATGAAAGATGGTATATGGTCTTTGATTACCCACCATGCAATAATTGTGAAGTCCCCCAATATTTTCTTAGGAAACTATACAATGAGTTTGTATTGAACCAAATCCCAAATTATTTTGATATGAGGGATTCCAGGGGAGAGGTGGGGGTCAACTCAAGATAGGCCCACATTTGGATCCTACGCAAGGGATGACCTCGCTAGGCCACCTCGTGAGTAGATTGGGATGCATGTCATGCAAAGGAGGTGTCGACATAGAGACATTGCAGTGATCACAACTTTGACCCAGTGTCATCCATCACACTAGCCCTATTGTACAGCGCCATCCAGGGGAGTCTTCAGGTGGTGGCCTTTGAACCCATGAGTGTCAATCTCGTAGGGTGACTTGTTTCATATGACCCTACTGACACTCAAGAGGGTGCTACGCATGATCCATATGCTACTACACAACTCTAATCCATATGCATCTATGAGGATGGAGAGGATGGCTGACATTTTATGATGCATATGCCATTGACACTGGGTAAAAATTCAGCATGTTCATTGAATTTAATTTATTAAATTTTGATTGTGAAATGCAAGATTAACTAATTTAGTTTTATTATTTTAATAAAATTGCAGGGTCACAGTGTAGAGACTGGATACACCAGTCATCCACCTACTTATTTTTGTAGTACACCTATCAGTGGGGTATGTAAAGTTAGTACACAATTATAAATTTATTACATGTGTTAATAGCATTGTTTTACAAATGGTTTTTTAATATGTGATTTTGGATGTTGAATAGGATACTGCTTGGAGGTTTCAAGGTAACACCTCCGAGTGCCAATAGATTTGATCAAACATTCACAGAGGTAATATAGAATTTAAAGAGAACTTAAGTAATGAATTCTAAGTTTAATAGATTTGTGTAGTTTATATTCATATTGTTGACCTTATGTTGCATTACACATCATTCAAACTCAAACATTACTTCAAATTTGATAACTAATAAGCAGAAATATATATGTTTAATACTTGTACTCAAAATTTTGTTCATTAGATCTCATACATTATAAGTCATCACATGGATCGCTATTGTAACTTTTTTGTGATTGAATAATTTGTTGTTTTATTTTCAGATGTTGGTGACAAAAACACCACCAAATGTTACGAGGGCAATGGATATTGGTGTTTCCTCCGCTATACAATCCTCGATGGCTCTGATAGGGGAGGTATGAGGCAAATTACTAAATTTCAATTTACATTCATTGTTATAGATGAACTAGTTTTATGAAAAATAACCATTATGGTTATTAGTTTAATTCCTATTTGAATGGTTTATACAGGCTTGAGCATGCCTGAGCATTGGCGTGCAAATATTTCCATCGAGGAGAGTGATCATGAGATGGCCGTAAGTGATTATTTTGTTAAATATATTAATTTTTATAATGTAATTTCTATATATTAATGTCTTTACTTCTTATTGTAACAGTTGAAACTTCACCAGAAGCTAAACATTAGGAGGAGCAGCAAGAGCACTGCTCGAGCACAGCAGAAAGGGGTGACAGACTTATCGCCATTAGATCGCCCAGCAAAGGGAAAGAAAATTTTATTTGAACCAAAGCATGGAGAGAAATGAATTTTGAATGCACAAAGCCCTTTGTTGTATGCCTACATGGCAATTTTGTACATATTTTGTATTGGATATATTTGACATCGTATGCCTATATGGCATTCTCATAATCCTATATGGCTATTTTGTAACTATATTTTATACTTATATCGACATATATTGATGTATGCGTACATGGCTATTTGCTTAATACAAATCTTTTTATTGATGGCACTGTCCATATTTACATATAAATTCATGGTTCAATAGATATGAGTTACGTGTATTCAAGTGTATACTTTACAACTTACGCACATATGTTTTTTGACTTACGTGTGAACATCAAAAAGTGTGAAAATTTATGTGTTTGGAAGTCAAATGTAAGCCAAGTTTGCAATTCTCAATTCTTGCATACTCGATCTTATGGACTTATTCCTTCCTAGCACATATTGTGAATATTTCTCATTTGGTGCAGAAGACATATTCCTCATTGTTGAACCACTCATAGCAAAGAGATTCACAATAAGACTTTAGCATTGGAACACTACTCCATACTTCTCTTGTCTAGACCATAAAGGATTGAAATTTCTTAATTTGATGCAATGATAGTCGTGAGATGAGAATTTATATAACCATGCCTATTTTGAAACTTCGCATCTAATACTGCATCAACAAGAACTTAATAAGTGTTGCATAAGAGTGTTAGGTATGATAGGCCTTCTATTCCCTAAGGGAGGAGAGCCTGCATCTTGAATTTTGAACAAAATTTTAAGAAGCAAACATTTTACCTAAAAGCTTCAAACCTAGATGGCATATTTGGCTAAGTCTATCTTGAAAATTATCAATGTGTTCAAACTCTAAACGAGATTCTCCCTGAAAAGAAAACTTTACCCTTTTTCCCAAGGAAAGAAATTGCAACAAGTTGCATGTGATTTATCTTATTTCTTTCTCACAATTCTTGGTCAATCATTCATGGCTCAGGATAGTTTCGTTCCAAGGCAAGGACACCCAAAAAATCACTGAGATTCTTCTACGATATCAAGAAAAAGGTTTTGGCTCTTTCACAATGTAAATAATTATGTAACACTATTTTCTTGTTTTCCTTCCACAGAGAGAAAAATGTTCACACTTTTCAGATTGATCAATGATCAATAATGGCTGATTGTAAACACTTGACATTTTTATGTTTGAAATTTAATTTATAATTTTGTATCATGACATTCAAGTAGATCACTAATATTTTAATATTTCACTATGAAAGTGGTGGTGTATTTTTGCTATGTTATTTGACTATTAATATGGTGGTGTATTCTAAACTTGATTACTGCTACAAATATGTATATATTTCTAATTTTTATATGTTTTTGTATTACCGAAACCCAAAACGAACCCAACCCCAAAAAAAAAAATTCACAAACCGGTGAACCGAGTTCTCGAACCCGATCCCGAACCCAAAACCGAACAGGTAACTTAGTAAAAAATAGATTTTTGTAGTTTATATTCATAACATTGATTAAATTGCATTGCACATCTTTCAAACTAAAAGCATTGCTTCACATTTCATAACTAATAACTAGATGTTGATAGATGACAAAATTTCAATTACAATATAGTTTTTACAAATATAACCTAAGTAGTTATGCAATTACTTCACATTGCATAACTAATAACTAGGAGCAGCTGCCAATTGCATTTGGTTGTCATGGCATTCTATGAGACCACATTTCTTTGAGGAATTTTTTCAAACAGTTCATTGCCTTGACTATACTACCACAATTTTCATACATGTCTACCAAAGCGTTTTGTCAAATAGTTCAAGTGTTGTCTTGTTGCTATGGTTGAAAGCCTAAAACAAGTGCTTTCAAACAAATTATGGATGCTTGGAAAAAATATATCAAAAGCATAATAGTAAGCAATATCATAGACAAGGCAGTGAACTCTTTGAAAAAATGCCTCAAAGAAATGAGGTCTCATGACTTGATGGAATGCCATGACAATCAAATTATTTTGATTGTCATGGCATTCCATCACCATGAGACCTCATTTCTTTGAGGCATTTTTTCAAAGAGTTCACTGCCTTGTCTATGCTAACACATTTTTCATACATGTCTATCAAAGCATTTAGCCAAACAGTTCATTGCCTTGCTGCTATGGCTAAAAGCCTAAAACAAGTGCTTTCGAACAAGCTATGGATGCTTAGAAAAAATCTATCATAGCATAATAGTAAGCAATAGCATAGACAAGGGAATGAATTGTTTGAAAAAAATACCTCAAAAATGTGGTCTCATGATGGTGGAATGCCATGACAAGCAAATTGTTGTGGATTGTCATGGCATTCCATCACCATGAGACCACATTTCTTTGTGGCATTTTTTCAAACAGCTTTGTTGCCTTCTCTATGCTACTACATTTATCATACATGTTTACCAAAGCATTTTATCACACAATTTTCTTCCTTGTTGCTATGGCTAAAAGCCTAAAATAGGTGCTTCCGGAAAAGCTATGGATGCTTGGAAAAAATATATCAAAGCATACTAATAAGCAATAGCATAGAAAAAGTAGCAAACTATTTGAAAAAAAGCCTCGAAGAAATGTGGTCGCAATGGTGATGGAATGCCATGACAATCCATAGCAATTTGCTTGTCATGGCATTCATCATGGCATTCCATCACCATGAGACCTCATTTCTCAGGCATTTTTTCAAAGAGTTCACTGCCTTGTCTCACGCTAATACATTTTTCATACATGTCTATCAAATAATTTTATCAAACAGTTCATTGCCTTCCTGCTATGGCTAAAAGCCTAACATAGGTGCTTTCAAACAAGCTATGGATGCTTAGAAAAAATCTATCATAGCATAATAGTAAGCAATAGCATAGACAAGGGAATGAACTGTTTGAAAAAGAATGCCTCAAAGAAATGTGGTCTCATGGTGGTGGAATGCCATGACAAGCAAATTGTTGTGGATTGTCATGGTATTCCATCACCATGAGACCACATTTCTTTGAGGCATTTTTTCAAACAGTTTGCTTCCTTGTCTATGCTATTACATTTATCATACATGTTTACCAAAGCATTTTATCAAATAGTTCGCTTCCTTGTTGCTATGGCTAAAAGCCTAAAATAGGTGCTTCAAAAAAGCTATGGATGCTTGTGGAAAAAATCTATCAAAGCATACTAATAAGCAATAGCATAGAAAATGCAGCAAACTGTTTGAAAAAAAGCCTCACAGAAATGTGGTCTCAATGGTGATGGAATGCCATGACAATACATAGCAATTTTCTTCTCATGGTATTTGTCATGCCATTCCATCACCATGAAACCACATTTCTTTGAGGCAATTTTTCAAAGAGTTCACTGCCTTATCTATGCTAACACATTTTTCATACATGTCTATCAAAGAATTTTATCAAACAATTCATTGCCTTACTGCTATGGCTAAAATCCTAAAACAAGTGCTTTCGAACAAGCTATGGATTCTTAGAAAAAATCTATCATAGCATAATAGTAAGCAATAGCATAGACAAAGGAATGAACTGTTTGAAAAAAATGCCTCAAAGAAATGTGGTCTCATGGTGGTGGAATGCCATGACAAGAAAATTGTTGTGGATTGTCATGGCATTCCATCACCATGAAACCACTTTCCTTTGAGGCATTTTTTCAAATAGTTCATTGCCCTTTCTATGCTACTACATTTATCATACATGTTTACCAAAGCATTTTATCAAACAGTTCACTTCCTTGTTGCTATGGCTAAAATCCTAAAATAGGTACTTCCAAAAAAGCTATGGATTCTTGTGGAAAAAAATTATATCAAAGCATACTAATAAGCAATAGCATAGAAAAGGTAGCAAACTGTTTGAAAAAAAGCCTCAAAGAAATGTGGTCTCAATGGTGATGGAATGCCATGACAATCCATAGCAATTTGTTTGTCATGGCATTTGTCATGCCATTCCATCACCATGAAACCACATTTCTTTGAGAAATTTTTTCAAAGAGTTCACTACCTTGTCTATGCTAACACATTTTTCATACATGTCTATCAAAGAATTTAGCCAAACATTTCATTGCCTTGCTGCTATGGCTAAAAGCCTAAAACAGGTGCTTTCGAACAAGCTATGGATGCTTAGAAAAAATCTATCATAGAATAATAGTAAGCAACAAGACGATGCAATAAAAATATTTCCAAACCAATCAACAACTTAGGGGACTCTTGTCCCAAACTCTTCTTGGAGAAGATCAAACAAAATTTCAACATTTCATCAGAAATCTACTTTTCATCCACTCAAATTCTCTTATCATTCATCATTCATCCTTCCACAAATCTAAATTCCACATGTTTGGGTGAAAAAGAGGACCATGCCCAGCATAAACATGCATATTCAGATGCATTGGAATAGTTTGTTTGGTCACACGAGTTGCAGAATGAAAATTGCACCACTTTGTAACTTTCCACTGCTTCCATTTGGCACTTTTTCCATCAACTAAAAATTGGAGACTACGGGAAAACCCCTCTGAGATAACATAAACTGAGAAAGGTTATTGTAGAGGGGTCCAACACAGTCTCATAGGATTAGATGGGAAGTTTCTAAGCATCATAGTGTCTGAGTAACCTCATGTTGAAGTTTGCAGGCATTTTTCCCTTTGGACCCTTAAGGTATCGATCTGGTTGAACGTAGCTCAGAGAGATTCCACATGTTTGGGTGCAAAAGAGGACCATTCCTAGTGTAAAAATGCCTATTCAGACATGTTGGAATAGTCCATTTGGTCACACAAGTTGCAGAAAAAAAATTGCACCACTTTGCAACTTTCCATTGCTTCCATTTGAAACTTTTTCCATCAACTAAAAACTGGACACTATGGGAAAACCACTCTGAGATAACAAAAACTGAGAGAGGTTATTGTAGAGGGGCTCAATTCAATCCCATAGAATTAGACGAAAAGTTTCTAAGCATCATGGTGTCTGAGTAACCTCATGTTCAAGTTTGTAGGCATTTTTCTCTTTGGACCCTTAAGGGATCGATCTGGTTGAACGTAGCTCGGAGTGATTCTGCGTGTTTGGGTGTGAAAGAGGACCATGCTTAGCGTAAACATGTTTATTTAGGTGTGTTGAAATAGTTTGTTTGGTCACACAAGTTGCAGAACAAAAATTGCAGCACTTTGCAACTTTCCACTGCTTCCATTTGACACTTTTTCCATCAACTGAAAACTGGAGACTATGGGAAAACCACTCCAAGATAATGAAAACTGAGAGAGGTTATTGTAGAGAAGCCCAACATGATCCTATAGGATTAGACAGGAAGTTTTCTAAGCATCACGATGTCTAAGTAACCTCATGCTAAAGTTTGTAGGCATTTTTCCCTTTAGACCCTTAAGGGATCAATCTGGTTGAATGAAGCTCAGAGATATTTTGCGTGTTTGGGTGAAAAAGAGGACCATGCCTAGCGTAAACATGCCTATTCAGATGTGTTGGAACAGTCTATTTGGTCATACGCATTGCAGAACGAAAATTACACCACTTTGCAACTTTCCACTGCTTCCATTTGACACTTTTTCCATCAACTGTAAACTGGAGACTACAGAAAAACCACTCTGAGATAATGAAAACTAAGAGAGGTTATTGTAGAGGGACCCAACATGATCCCATAGGATTAGATGGAAAGTTTTCTAAGCATCATGGTGTCTGTGTAACCTCATGCTGAAGTTTGCAGGCATTTTTCCCTTTGGACCCTTGAGGGATCGATCCGGTTGAACGTAGCTCAGAGCGATTCTGCGTGTTTGGGTGTGAAAGAGGACCATTCCTAGTGTAAACATGCATATTCAGATGCATTGGAATAGTACATTTGGTCACATGAGTTGCAGAACAAAAATTGCACCACTTTGCAACTTTCCACTACTTCCATTTGACACTTTTTTCATCAGCTGAAAACTAGATACTACGGGAAAACCACTTCGAGATAATGAAAACTGAGAGAACTTATTGGAGAGGGACCCAATACCATGCCATAGGATCAAATGGGAAGTTTCTAAGTGTCATGATGTCCGAGTAACCTCATGATGAAGTTTGTAGGCATTTTTCCCTTTGGACCCTTAAGGGATCAATCCGGTTGAACGTAGCTCAGAGCGATTCCGCATGTTTGGGTGTGAAAGAGGACCATTCCTAGCATAAAAATATCTATTTAGACATGTTGGAATAGTCTATTTGGTGACATGAGTTGCAGAATGAAAATTGCACCACTTTCCACTACTTCCATTTGACACTTTTTCCATCAACTGAAAACTTGACACTATGGGAAAACCACTCTGAGATAACGAAAACCGAGATAATTTCTTGTAGAGGGGGCCAACGTGATCCCATAGGATTAGATGGGAATTTTCTAAGCGTCATGGTGTCTGAGTAACCTCATGATGGAGTTGGTAGGCATTTTTCCCTTTGGACCCTTAAGGGATCGATTTGGTTAAATGTAGCTCGGAGCGATTCCACGTGTTTGGGTGCAAAAGAGGACCATGCCTAGCGTAAACATTCCTATTCAGACAAATTGGAATAGTCTGTTTGGTCACACGAGTTGCACAATGAAAATTGCACCACTTTGCAACTTTCCACTACTTGCATTTGACACTTTTTCCATCAACTGAAAACTGGAGACTACGGGAAAACCACTCTGAGATAACAAAAACTAAGAGAGGTTATTGTAGAGGGGCCCAACACGATCCCATAGGATTAGATAGAAAGTTTCTAAGCATCACGGTGTCCAACTAACCTCATATTGAAGTTTGCAAAAATTTTTCCCTTTGGACCCTTAAGGGATCGATTCAGTTGAACGTAGCTCGGAGCGATTCCAGATGTTTGGGTGCAAAAGAGGACCATGAATAGCGTAAACATACCTATTCAGATGTGTTGGAATAGTCTATTTGGTCACACAAGTTGCAGAATAAAAATTGCACCACTTTGCAACTTTCCACTGTGTCCATTTGACACTTTTTCCATCAACTGAAAACTAGAGACTACGGCGAAACCACTCCGAGATAATGAAAACTGAGAGAGGTTATTGTAGAGGGGCCCAACGCAATCCCATAGTATTAGATGAAAATTTTCTAAGCATCATGGTGTCCGAGTAACCTCATGCTGAAGTTTGTAGGCATTTTTCCCTTTAGACCCTTAAGGGATCAATCCGGTTGAACGTAGCTCAGAGCAATTCTGCATGTTTGGGTGCGAAAGAGGACCATTCCTAGTGTAAACATGCCTATTACATGATAAATGGTCTGTAAAGCCCTTATTTAGCACAAATAACCCTAAAACACTTAAATTACAAGGTTCACCACATGAATCCCCTTATTGATCAACTTTTTTACATCATGACTCAATTGACCTAATACATACAAAAATGGTATTGAATCCTTATTAAATGAAATAGAATGACCTCAAACCATCTAAGAACACCCTAAATGATCAAATGACCAAATAATAGAAACCACAAGGGTTCAAGTGTTGAAAAGATGGAGTTGGTACTCCTACTTTCAAAATTATGATTTCCAACAACATACAATGTTCACAAGGCCTTTTTGAAGGCATATCAACCTCCTCAACTGACTACAACCACTTTTCAACTTCTTTTACAAGTGTGACCCTTCAACTTCTAAGTATTTGCAAAATGACAACTTTTGGTTTGACAACATTACATTGTTATGTGCAACTTTTGATATATTGATGTAAATGACTCCATACCTAAACTAGTGACCTTATGATGGCCTCATTACATCATCTTGACCCTTACATTACGAATTTACATAAATTTTCACATTTAGGCCATTCAAGTCTTCATTACACTAAATTGACAACATGCTAACATAACATTGCAACCTCATATCCTACCAACCTAGATTGACTTAAAAAACCATTGTACATATACTTACAAATTAATCCAATGAACCATCTGGGTCTTCTCTACTCTTTATTGTGTCAAGTATTGCCTTCGTAGTCATACTCACAAACTTTCCACAAGGTCTTGTTCAAAGGTCTACCCCAATATTTGCTCAAATGAACATTGGATGTGACGACAAGGTTTGAGTAATGAAGAATCTTATGATGTGTGTCAAATTTCTCAAACAACCAATGTTTAACACTCTTATGTGGGTACCTTCTCAGCCACATTCCAGTAACAACAACTGAGCCTGTAGGGTATTCAATGTTTTCTCCATCTATAATTGGGGATTCCAATTTTTTTTTTGCCTCAACATAATGACACAAGTAATAGTCTGTACCCTCTTCGTTGTCTTCATCTATAATAACTACATAAACATGCCCTGCATTTATATGTGTGACATATCTCTTGAAATTATTCAACATTATGAATATAGTACAAAGTAAGATAACAATATGGAATTTCAAATACTAAGCAAGTAGATATATTACCTGGTTGAAATAGATCCGATACATAGTTAAAGTTGATCGATGATTCCATTTGTGTTAGTTCCAATGCCATCAGAGGGTGATATGTGTGAAGTGGGCTAAGATAACTTGTCAACCATTTTTCAACCCACTCCCCTGACTCACAATCATTCCAGGCTTGCATTGTACATGAAGAACAAAAGCATGACATCTTACATGTATTGATACTCCATGAACCTACATTTGAGCTAAGGAAAGAGTGCAACTCACTCGATCCTATTAGTGGAAAACAATCCTCATATGGTGCAATGTTAGTATCATCCATCAACCAAAAAAATCTATGAACTGAAGACGTACCTTCATTACCTAGACCCATCAAACCATTACACCACTCGACAATTGATCTTGCATCTGTCAACTATGCACTATCTTTATACTTTAAATCTTCTCATGCTAATTCTCTTTTCACGCATGCTCCTGCATCATCATGCTACCCATTTCCATTTTTGGCCTCACAAAAGTTCCACATAAGTTGAACACGTGTAGTGAGATGCATCCTACACAACTAGTAGAACATGCGCGCATTCTTAAATTGTGTTGCACAGTTATCTGACCATATTATATGTTGATCGTATGATTTGCCCCTCTGATCTAAATGATTGTAGAACATCTGGAAGCAACCTTGCAGGAACTTTGGAGAATGTGTGTGATCATCACTAATATAAAAGTGATACTCCCTCAATACCTTCCTTTCATCCTCTGTACTTTCAACTGCATGTATGAATGCTATGTGCACAAATATCGAAACCTGTGTGGAGTTGTAATACTATGACTGCACCTCATGATGTTCTCGTAGAGTGTAGTTCTCTGCAAATTCAACCATTGATACTATGCTACCAAGTGGAAAGGTGTTCTTTCATAGCTTGAATTGTGTGTCCAGCCATCGGGCTCTATGGGTATACCTTGCATACTCATACACTAGATTCTCATGAAACATGGACATGAACTGATACACTGGAATCTTCTGAATAACCAACTCACACCTTTTTGCTTCAGACCCATCTTTTGTAGCATATGCCACTGTTTTATACTTCTCGAACTCTACTAGTTTTTGTCCCACCTCATATGTGCTTTCCATATGTTGACATACTAGCATTCGCTGCAAGCCACCGCAATGCTCGCATGAACCATCCAAGCATGCTATCCTATAGAATATTTGGCCATCCTCTATTTCACATAAATTTTTGATAAGAACTATCTTGAAGATTTTGGTGGGGCTTCTATGCCACAATCCTGCAAAACATCGTTAGTATGCAAATGTAAACATATAGAACGATAAACATCATAATGGTTAGAGAATTCAATATGTAGTTTATAGCAACAAGTAGTGCGTGTGTGATTTATCTTGACATAAAAAGGTTTAATCATTTCAAAAAATATTTGAGAAATACTAATTTGAGGATAAGAATTTTGAAATTTATGAAAAAATTGGGTTTGAGTCGTATCCAAAAAATGATTTGGATGTGGAACACAATTTCAACTACCGATTCTCCTTCTTATGACATCCCTTTGATTCGGAGATGGCCTTGTATTATTCTTCCAATAATCTTCAATTAGTGTTCTCAATGCTTCAACAACTTTTTTATATTTGTGTGGTAGTCTCCCCGAGAATGCCCATAATTCATTTGAATCGGTGCCCTCAATTCTTTGCCGCCTTTGAATGGCTTTTGATAAATTTTTTCTACTAGTTCTGATTTGTTCACTTGTCTTTTTAATGAGGCAAGATCTCTTTGTTTGATAGCTTACCAAAGTCAATGTAATGACACGTCGGGTGACATTACTATTCTTTGAGCATGAGGTCTTACCCACACTATCATAAGCATACATTAGATTCTTCACAATAGTGTTTTCAATTGATGCATTCGTTGTTCTCAACCCAAGAGTCTTCATGATGTTTCTATACTTTAAACCCTACATCATTTGAACAAATAGTTGACATCTTGCATCTCATTTAGCCTTTCAAAGAACATTTTCCAAATCTTATCAGCATATCTTCTACAAGTGCATTCTAGAATCTTACCTTCCATGTGCTTCAAAATATCCTCATCAATATTAATTAAAAACTTTGGCTTTCTACGCAAAATTTTAGGTGGCGTTCTCTTAGGTACATACATCTCAACATTAGCAATTTCATCAATATTGAATTGAGGTGGGGTAGATTGTGTACCTTTGATCGAGGGTGGAATAGAATACATACCTTGAGGTTCACATGGGGATGATGGCATACCTTGTTCCTCAACTTTGAGTGATAATGTACTCTCAACTTCAGATCCGGTGTATGGTCTCCAACCATACTCACTTGTGGTAGATGGTGTCCCTCCATATTTGCTTGTGCTTAATGGTGTCCCTTCATATTCACTTGTGGTAGAGGGTGTGTCTCCAACTATGGTATCTGCATCTCCCCTAGCATGACTCTTTCACATTCATGACCTTTGTGCTGCCAATTTCTTTTCCTTTTTTGACAGTTGAGGTTCCTCTTCAATTGGCTTGTTTTCATCAATCGTTCCCAATTTTTTCTTTTCACGATATTCACTCATCCATTTTTTCTCTTTATCTCTGATGGCTTCGAGCTGATCATCTGTTAGTTTTTTCATTTTAACAAATTGTTTCTTCAGCATGACAAATAATTTTACCTGTGCAAAAAGTGCTAAGTTGTCAAATTAACTAATTGAAAGCTTTGGAAGCATAACTCAATGAAAGCTTTGGAAGCATACACAAAGAAAGTCAATTGTGCCTCAAAGAGATGTGGTTTAAAAATGTAATAGGAAAGTGTATCGAATTGTGTGATTTAAAATGTCCATTGACAACGTAAGGTTGTAACATGACAAACTGGTGCAGGAGCACCTAGGTCATGAAATTCCTTCAAAAGACTAATTTGTTCAATTTGTAATGTTCAAGTAAATATGATGAGTGAAGGTCATTAAATGATGAATTTCAATGTATTTGCACCATGAAATAGGTCACTAGGTGATATTATTGAAAAGTTGCTTTTTATAACAAAAGTTGTCAATTATTGTAAAAATGTAAAATTGCACAAAAGCAGGAAGGTGAAGAGTATGTTTCATGGAAGGGAAAGGATGGGTTGATGAAGATGAAGAGGCAGTTATTTCAACTAATTTAGACACCTTTAAAAATAATTGTAAGCTTGCGAAAGGAAGATCTTGTATCCCAAAAATCCATAAAAATTAATAAAAAAACCTCTGCTCAGTTATTTTGGAAAGCTTTTCTATTCTTGTTTTCATGTTGCATAGTGATTCAGGCATTCTAAGATTTGATTCTTTTCAAAGAAAGAGACTTCTTTCATTCTTGAAAGTTGTAGGAATTGTAATTCAAATAATCAATCTAATTTGAACTTAGTTTCCTAAGTCTCGGTCTATGGTTTCCTTAGAATTGTTTTGATAGTCTAAAAAGGGATTCTTAGCCATTCCACCAATGTAGGGCCAGTAGGTCAGTGGAATGGATCATATTTAGTGTCTTTTCAATGTGAAGATGTGTGTGGCAGGGGTAAATAGAAATAAGAAGTCAGGATACTATTGCATGAACAAAATTTTGAATTTTCTCATTCAAAAAAATGGTGTTTTCAAGTAGGGTTTGAGGAAACAACATGTAGAGGAGCTTAGAAATGATTTCAAAATAATTTGCAAACATAATGAAGCATGTTTCAATTGTTGGGTGGAGTATAAACTTTTATAAACTTTTATAGTATGTTGAAATAAATGTTCTACTCTGTTTTGTGAAATAAGTGTATAAACTTTTATAGTATGTTGAAAAGGATCAAAATAGGCCTGAGAATCTATATTGGGATTGTGTAAATGCTTTATGATAGAAAAGGAATCACCTGATTAGATCGAATGTTGGCCTCCTAGAGATATTTGGCATTGTTTGCTAAAAATAGAGAATATGTAGAAACAACGAAAGGAATGTTGTTAAGTGCTTGGGAGCAGCCTCATTTGTGATGCCACAGTTGTGTCTATGCTTGGTAGTATTTTGAAGGTAGATTGTGAAAGAATTGATGATTTGGGCATATGTTTCCAATATATGGAAATGGTTTCTTGAATGCAAAGTAGTCAGAGTGTGTCTATACTAATATATTGGAATATTACAATCAAAACATGATGAAATTGATATCTTAAAGGTCTGGTGACAGTGTTAAACTAATGTTGCTTGTTGTTGTTACAAATGGTGTTTAAGTGAAGATAGGATGATGGATGTGTTGATTTGAGCAAAGATATCTTAAATGGATGGGATGATGTTTGATTGCAGGTCTAAGGAACATAGGTGTTTGATTTTTTTTCCTTCAAGGGATAAGTTGAGTTCATGAGTGATTGTTGTATTCTTTATAACAAGAACAAAGTTGAAAGTTGATTCTAAAAATGGTTTGCTATATGGAGATGGTGAATTGGCTACTAATAGCCTTATAACTTGAAATGAAATAAATGGATTTTGGTTGAATGAAAAGTAGTTTTGGATGAATTTGACAAAGTTTGTATAAATTGATCTTTTACTCTTTATTGATTTGGGAAGGAAGTTCCCTAAAGAAATGATGTTGTTGAGTGGCTTGGCAATTTGATATTACATCACAAACAAACAATTTGATCAACATGGAATAAGCAAAACAAAAAAAATGAAAGCAAGCCATAATAGAATGAAAGAAAATGTACAAATATTTCACATACCTAAAAAAGAAAAGTTTCAAATAGAGGAGTTCTACCCAATTATGTAGCCTTTGCTTCTTCCTTCCTCAAACTCCTCAAAAATTTGACTTCTTCAAAAGATTGTTCCTCTCCAAATCCCAATTGTATATCAATTATCACTATAATTCAAACTTGAATTGATATTATATGCCTCTCAACATGAAAACTCTGCTATTTCATGCAAAGGTGATGGAAAGAATATTCAAAAAGTGATGGAATCTCAAAATCATGCATGCACACTTCACTAAATCACCAAAAAGCTACTTTTTGTTGGAGCATGTGCAAAACCAAGAGAATATACAGAATGTGGGCCAACATCATGGGTATATTGTGATTTTTTACCATTTTTAGTGATAATGCAAGCACGCTATTTAATCCTAAATGGACATATCTATACTGGTTAATAATGCGCTCGCGTTATGATAAATTTGGTTTGTTTAAGCTTTAGATGGTACATTTATAGGGTAGAGGATTAAGGGTACTAGGGAGAGAGCTAGAGGGAGTGAGAGAGGGAGATACTTGAGAGAGGGAGATACAAGAGAGAGAGAGAGAGGAAGGGAGTGAGAGAGAGATAAAGGAGGGAAGGGCTAAGGGTAGAGGGTAGAGGATTCAAGGGTGAATATTTTAAGGTTTAAAATTAAGGGTAGAGGGGAGAGAGATAGAAGGAGTGACTGAGAGGGAGAGACCTAACAGAGGGAGAGGGGGTAGGAGGGAGAGGGTTGAGAGAGGGAGAGAGAGAGGGGCCCTAAGGAGGGAGAGGTGGGTAGGAGGGAGAGAGGGTTTGAGAGAGAGAGAGAGAGAGGGAGAGGGGGTAGGAGAGGGAGAGGAGGTTTGAGAGAGAGAGAGAGATCTAATAGAGGGAGAGGGGGTAGGAGGGATAGGGTTTAGAGGTAGAGAGAGAACTAACAGAGCAAGAGGGGGTAGGAGGGAGAGGGTTGAGAGAGAGAGGGAGACCTAATAGAGGGAGAGGGGGTAGGAGGGAGAGGGTTGAGAGAGAGAGAGACCTAAGAGATGGA
>VDFB02000003.1:418870840-418914699 GCA_007258455.2 Sequoia sempervirens | reverse complement strand
CCCTCTCTCCCACTCTCTCCCACCCTCTTCCACCCTCTCTCCCACTCTCCCACTCTCTCCCACCCTCTCCCATCCTATCTGATGCTCTCCAACTCTCTCCTATTGGAAATATGTGCCTCAAACTATACAGGTTGAAATCTCCATTAGAGCCAAGTCGGTGTGACATCTTCATTGTCTAGCCGACTAGCAGCTTGATTCATTCTGGTTTGTATAGGTCGTTGTGACCTTGCAAATGTCTTGCCGAAAGGTTGCATTATGGAGTCTATCACTGTGACATAGTGTATTCATTATGACATCATAGTGTTTGGGAGACCTCTGGCTGATAGACCATTCAATTGTATTTCGGGGAGACTCTTGGCAACCATGATCTTTGGTGTAACACGACGGCTCGGTGAAGCATCTTAGTGAAAGCTAATGTCATGCCAATAGGAATATTGTTGGTGTCTTCACCGTAACATATGGCTTGGTGAGAAGTCCCAGCGAACGAAGAAAGTCACGCCGATGAGGAAACATCCATACATTCTTCAGAGTAACTCAAAGTGGTCAGAGAAATGTCTTAGTGACTGAAGGGTGTCTTACCGATAGCCGATGGCTATCGGGGTAACTCAAGGATCCTGGGAAGAAATCTCAGTGAATGTTGAAGGTCTCACCAATAGGAACATCTTTTGAAGTCTTCAGTGTAGCTCTTGGTGAATGTTTGTCAATGGTGGAACATGGTGGTCTTAGTAAGAAGTCCCAATGACTTTGATGAGTCTTGCCAATGATGAAGAGCCTTCGGGGTAAGTCTTGTTTCTTCGGTATACCTCTGGTGACTTGCTATGATCTCCTAGTGAATGCAATAGGTCTAGGTGATTGCTTGGTTACTCGGTGTAACTCATGAGGCTTGATAGAACGTCTTAGCAATAACAGTGACTCTTGGCGACATTGATATGAAGTCTATGTGGCATCGGCGAGACATTATTAGTGTCTCACTTAGATTCCAGTACATTGCAAATTTTGTTGACCGAGTAAGACTATTTGATGTGGCATCTCATGGACAAATAGGAGGAACCGAATGGGAACAGTTGGAAGACAATAGGTTGTGATGGTTCTATGAGGAAGTTCGATAGTTAGGGAATGGCATGACTACATTTTGAGGTTGCTGATTGTAATTGGGTTGGATTATCAATTGATTCGTTGGTTGAATCAATAGGTTGTTGAGTGATTATATTAGTGGATGAATTTTGTGGACTGTAACATGAATATTCCTATACAAGAATGTTAATGGTGAATTCTACTGTATCATGACACCAGAAAGATAAGTTTGGAATTTGTATTTAATTTCATTACTGTAATACAAAGTGATTTCTCTTAGTGTGGTGGGTTTTTCTCCTGTAAGGGTTTTCCCACGTATATCTAGTGTTCATGTGTGATTGTCAAATACTCTATTTCTATTGTATGTTTCATAGTGCATCTTAATTGGACTATAATTGTAAATTTTAAAGTGTATCTACATTCTTTCCTGATGTATTGACATTAGGAGAATCATTTTCCGCATCTAATTTTTTCCTTACAAGTGGTATTAGAACCTGGCCAGTTGTGTTATCCTTGTGGGTATGTTGGGTTTTTTGAGTTAGTTCTATTCAGTGGGAGTCTTGTAGAAAATTATTATTTCTGATTACAGGTTGAGATGGCTAGTACATCTGGAAAGTTTGAAATATTGAAGTTCAACGATAGTAAATTTTAGTTGTGGAAACTCAATATGGAGGATCTTCTTATTGACCATGATCTTTGGATTGTTGTGGTTGGAGTGAAACCTACAGGAATGAAGCAAGAAGATTGGGACCTTGTAGATAGGAAATCTAAGGGACTGATAAGGCTTTGTTTGGTAGACTCAGTGCTTTTGAATGTGCATGAGGAGAAGACTGCATCTTCTTTGTGGAAGAGACTGGCGTCTATTTATCAAGGGAAATCCTTGGTGAATAAACTATTCATAAGGAAGAAACTATACTCTTTGAGAATGCAAGAAGGAGGGTCTGTAGCTGATCATTTGAATGCATTTAATATGATGTTGCTCAATTGACATTTGTTGGTGTGAAGACTAAAGAAGAGGATCATTGTATGCTTCTATTGTGTTCTTTTCTAGAATCATGGGATCATCTGGTGATAGCGATTGGGAGTACAACATCCAGTTTCAAGATGGAAGATGTTGTTGCATCTTTGCTGTCAGAAGAGATGAGAAGGAAATCTTCTAAGATAGCGAAGGAAGCTCTTGTTGTCAGAGGAAGACCGAAGGAGAAAGGCAAGAAGAAGGACAAGAAGTCCAAATCGAAATAAGAAGGGAGATCAAATTCTCCTGGCAAGAAGTCTAAGGTGAAGTGTTGGAACTGTGGGCAACCTGGTCATATCCAAAGGGATTGTAAAGAGGAGAAAAAGAAGAAGAAGGGCTCTTCTGATAATGGTTCTTCTCATAGTGATGGTGATGCCTTCATTGCATCCTTGGCTACACAAGCATCAGATGATCTCTGGCTAATTGATTCAGGAGCATCATTCCACATGACATCTCATAGAAAGTGGTTCACAAAGTATGAAGACTATGATGGTGGAAAGGTGTACTTGGTGAGTGATTCAACTTTGGAGATTGTTGGCCATGGAAGAGTTAGGATACAGTTCCCTGATGGTACAGTAAAGGGAATAAATAATGTTATGCACATACCAAGTTTGGCTCGAAATCTATTATCTGTAAGTATGCTAAATGATATTGGTGTACAAGTTACATTCTCTGGAAATGGTTGCAAGATGACTAGAGGTTCAATGGTGCTAGCTAGAGGTGCTCGAATTGGTACCTTGTACAAGCTGGATGCATAGGCTATTCAATGTAACAGTGTCTCTCAAAAGTCATTGAAAGCTGCTCATGGAGGTAAAGAGGGAAATATCCCTAATTATGTAAACTCTATGGAAGTAAAACTTCCTATAGAGAAGACTATGCTTTGGCATCATAGGTTAGGCCACATAGGAGAAAAAGGTTTAAAAACCTTGAAGAATAAAAACCTGGTAGAGGGGCTTGAAGATTCTGATCTTGAATTTGAATTTTGTGAACACTATATATATGGAAAGAAGCACTGTGTTTCATTTTATTCTAGTCCTCATAAATCTTCTAGTTTGTTAGACTATATTCATTTGGATGTGTTTGGTCTAGTAGATGTTCCTTCTTTGTATAATTCAAGATACTATGTGTCGTTCATTGATGATTATTCAAGAAGAGCATTCGTTTATTTTTTGAAAAGTAAATCAGAAGTGTTCAGTCGATTTAAGGAATTTAAGAACCTTGTTGAAAATCAGATTGGTAGAAAAATAAAATTCTTAAGGACTGATAATCGTGGTGAGTTTTGTTCTGATGAATTTGAAAGATATTGTAAAGACCATGGAATTAAAAGACATAAGACTACACCTTATACTCCACAGCAGAATGGAGTTGCAGAAAGGTTCAATAGGATAGTGATGGAGAGAGCACAAAGTATGCTCATTAGTGCTGGCTTGGAGGAGAAGTTATGGGTTGAGGTTGTATCTACTGCATGTTATTTAATTAGTCATTCTCCAATTCTTCTCTTGTTGAGAAAATACCTTTGGAAGCATGGTCTAGTAAGAAGCCTTCACTTAGACATGTTTGTGTTTTTGGCTATGAGGCATATGTTCATGTGTCGGATGTGAAAAGATCTAAATTGGAGAACAAGGCTGTCAAATGTATTTTCATTGGCTATAGCGTTGTCATAAAAGGATACAAGCTTTGGAATCTTGATACAGAGAAGGTTGTATACAGCAGAAGTGTAATCTTTCATGAGCTGAAGCCTTCCACTTTGGATCTACAGTTAGAGACAAAGTTAGATAAAAATAAGGATGTAGCAATAATTCCTCCTACACTAGAGAAAGAGGAATTGGAAATTCAAAATGTACCTGAAACTGAGAGCTCGAGTAGTTCTGAAAGTTATGAAGAAGAAGAACCTTAGCCTCAGCAAGTGAGGAGGTCAGCCTGAGAAATAAAACAACTAGATAGGTATGGGTTCTCATTGATTGATTCTACTTGTGCCTATAGTTTGATTTCTAGTACTGATGAGCCTAGGACTGTGAAAGAAGCATTTAAAATGTCTGATTCAAATTCTTGGTTGGAAGCCATGGAAGAAGAGATGGCATCATTAGATAAGAATGAAACCTAGAGTTTGTTGCCCTTGCCTAAAGGTAGAAAGGCTGTTGGCTACAAATGGGTATTTAAGAAAAAGATTTGTTTGGATGGCAGTGTAGAAAAGTACAAGGAAAGATTGGTTGCAAAGGGTTATTCCCAGGTAGAGGGAATTGATTATGGGCAAATATTTTCTCCTTTAGCAAAGCTGACATCTATCATATTTCTATTGTCACTTGCAGCTACGTATGACTTAGAGGTCAAACAGATGGATGTGAAGAAAAAAATTCTTCATGGTGATCTTGAAGAAGAAATCTTTATGTCCCAACCTGAGCACTTTGTTGAAAAAGGTAAAGAAAAAATGGTATGCAAATTAAAGAAGTCTCAGTATGGGTTAAAATAGTCACCTAGAATGTGGTACCAGAAATTTGATACATTTGTATTGTCTTTGGGATTTGTGAGATCAAAATCTGATCACTGTGTATATTATAAAGTTGAAAGTGATCAAGTATTAGTTATTGCTCTCTATGTTGATGATATGTTGTTTATAGTAAATAGCAAGCTAATGATTTTTGATCTTAAGTCTTAGTTGTCTGCTAAGTTCAAAATGAAGGATCTTGGTGCAGAAAGGTATATTCTGGGGATGAAGATAACCAGGGACAGGAAGAATAGAAAGCTTTGGCTCAGTTAGAGTAAGTATGTTAGGACTGTTCTTGAGAGATTTTGTATGAATTATTGCAAATAGCTAGTGGTTCTAGTCATGCATGGAACGAAGCTATCTGTTGAGGACTGTCCAAAATCTCCTACTGAGATGGAGGACATGACCAGTGTACCCTATGCTAGTGCAGTAGGCAGTCTTATGTATGCAATGGTCTGTATAAGGCCAAACATTGCCCAAGCAGTGGGAGTACTTAGTCGATTTATGGCTAATCCAGGAAGAACGCATTGGGATGCTGTGAAGAGAGTGTTTAGGTATTTGAAGGGAACTTCAGATTTTGCTTTGTGTTACCATGGGAATTTGGTTGAATCACAGAGGACTCTCAGCATTCATGGTTATGTTGATTCTGATTGGGCAGGGGACATTGACAGCAGGAGGTCCACCAGTGGAAACGTTTTCATGTTGAATGGTGGTGCAGTGAGTTGGATGAGCAAGCGGCAAGCTATAGTTGCTTTGTCCACTATAGAGGCTGAATACATGGCAGCTACTCATCCTTGTAAAGAAGCTATGTGGTTGAAACATTTGTGTTCTAAAATTGGTTTTGATCAAGGGGAAATAACTATTTTTTGTGATAGTCAGAGTGCAATTTTTCTGGCAAAGAACCCTACTTTCCATGCAAGGATGAAACATATTGATGTATAGTACCACTTTGTATGAGATATGATGGAGGATGGAAAGGTCAGTTTGGAAAAGGTTGATACTCTGGAGAATGTTGCAGATTCATTGATGAAGCCAGTGAGCACAGACAAGTTCAGATGGTGTGCCAGTTCAATGGGCCTTAGTTCCCATTATTTTTAGTAAGTTATGATGTGCTCTGGAGGTGCCTATATGATCTTCATCAAGTGGGAGATTGTTGGAAATATGTGCCTCAAACTATACAGGATGAAACCTCCATTAGAGCCAAGTCGGTGTGACATCTTCATTGTCTGGCCAACTAGCAACTTGATTCATTCTGGTTTGTACAGGTCACTGTGACCTTGCAAATGTCTTGCCAAAAGGTTGCACTGTGGAGTTTATCGCTATGACATAGTGTATTCATTATGACCTCATAGCGCTTGGGAGACCTCTAGCCAACAGGCCATTCAATCATATTTCAGGGAGCCTCTTGGCAACCATGATCTTCGGTGTAACACGGTGGCTTGGTGAAGCATCTTAGCGAAAGCTAATGTCTCGCTGACATGAATACTGTTGATGTCTTCACCGTAACATATGGCTCGGTGAGAAGTCCCAGCGAACAGAGAAAGTCACGCCGACGAGGAAACATCCATACATTCTTTGGAGTAACTCAAAGTGGTCAGAGAAATGTCTTAGCAACTGAAGGGTGTCTTGCCAATAGTCGATGGATATCAAGGTAACCCAAGGATCCTAGGAAGACATCTCAGTGAACGTTGAAGGTCTCACTGATAGGAACATCTTTTTAAGTCTTCAGTGTAGCTCTTGGCAAATGTTTGTCATCAGTGGAACACGGTGGTCTTGGTAAGAAGTCCCAGTGACTTTGATGAGTCTTGTCGATGATGAAGAGCCTTCGGGGTAAGTCTTGTTTCTTCGGTATACCTTTGGTGACTCGCTATGATCTCCTGGCGAATGCGATAGGTCTGGGCGACTGCTTGGTGACTCAGTGTAACTCATGAGGCTCGATAGAATGTCTTAGCGATAATAGTGACTCTTGGCGACATCGATATGAAGTCTATGTGGCATCGGCGAGACACTATTAGTGTCTCACTGAGATGCTAGTACATTGCAAATTCTGATGACCAAGTAATACTATCTGATGTGGCATCTCATGGACGAATAGGAGGAGCTGAATGGGAAAAGTTGGAAGACAATCGATTGTGACAGTTTTGTGAGGAAGTTTGACAGTCAGGAACGCCATGGATACATTCTAAGATTGCTAATTGTAATTGAGTTGGATTATCAATTGATTCGTTGGTTGAATCGATAGGTTGTTGAGTGATTGTATCAGTGGATGAATTTATTGGACTGTAACATGATTATTCCTATACAAGAATGTTAATGGTGAATGTTGTTGTATAATGACACCAGAAAGATAAGTCTGGAATTTGTATGTAATTTCATTACTATAATACAAAGTGATTTCTCTTGGTGTTGTGGATTTTTCTCCTGTAAGGGTTTTCCCATGTATATCTGGTGTTCATGTGTGATTGTCAAATACTCTATTTTTGTTGTATGTTTCATAGTGCATCTTAATTGGACTGTAATTGTAAATTTTAAAGTGTATCTACATTCTTTCCTAATTTATTGATGTTAGGAGAATCTTTTTCCGCATCTAATTTTTTCCTTACATCTCCCACATTCTCCCACTCTCAAATAACTCTCTTCCACCTTCTCCCACTCTCTCTAACTCTTTTCCACTTGTTAGACTTGTAAAATTCTAGATATTTTACATGTTGTTCATACTCATAATTTTCAAAATAAGTCCTACCATGAGCATATTTTCCCCTTTCTAGCCATATAATCTTAAAAAATCCATCTAGCTCTGAGTATTTTACATTATAGTCCATATCAACATGAGATTATCAAGGTCTCCCTGACCCATAATGCATTCTTGTTAATATACGTTTGTTGTTGCCTATCAGAAAGACCTCAGGGATGTCACAGCGATCGAAATTTACCTACAGGCACCTATCGACAGGACATACATATTGTCTCGGCAACAAAAGATTCATATCGGATAGATAAAGACTTCGGGGTGAGGTCTTACCGATCGCATTATGTCTCATCGACTAGCTTTGAACGATGTATTGCCAGGAGTTATGTTTTCGGTATGTGGTCTTCCCGAACAATTCATGTCTTACTGACCGGCAATAGAAGGGGCTTATCAGTGAGAAATTTTTCATCAGAGAAAGGTCTTGGTGAATGCATTGGGTCTCGCCGACAAAACACAAAAAGATTCTATTGATGTGAGGTCTCACTAAACGCCTCTGGTCTCACCGACAAAGCGCAAGGGAGTTATATCAACAGCTATCGGAGTGAGGTCTTGCAGTCTTATGGATCTGTTTTGTCATGCCGACATGCTGCTTCATCGATGTGAGAATGATTATGTCTTTGAAATATTCTGAGCCAATTTTTATTTTTATTTTTACCAAGTACACAACAATGCAGAGAGCACCCGTTAGGGTTAGATAAGTCAAACCAGCAGATTACAAATAACTCGTTGCCAAGAATGCACACTCAATCTCAACAAGAGAGAGGGTGTCATATGGCAAGAGGATCGTCAGTGCCTTAAACAAAATGCAACTGAAGGTAACTCTAACCAAGAATGTGTCCGCGAAGGATGATCATATGGTCAGAGGATCTTCTACGCTAGAAGTACTGGAAACAAACTCAACACCAAGCATGTGCTACCCAATCTAGTATGGAAAGGAGGTGACCATATGGTGGAGTGCTAAGAATTACAATGCAATTAACAGAAATAAGCAAGAATGTTGAAGTACTTGACGTCAAGAATGTGCTTTCCAACCCGAGATGGAATGAGAGCTACCATATGACGGAGATATAAAGAAAGACAATAGACTGGGAAAGGATCAGTCTCTTCCACAAAATGTAGGAAATATAAATAAGAGCTTACAAATGTGAATATTGGCTGGTTAGTACTACTAACCACCTTACAATGTAATATATCTCATGCAAGCATGATGGATTAGAGTGATAATCACACTGCTGAAATGTAGAGCTACTCCAGAATGATTAATATGACTAAGACAGACAATCCCAGCCCTATTAATAATTTTACTAAGTCTGATATGACAGATCTGTAGTTAAGAATGGTGAAAACAGCAACTCCAAAACTCACTTATATGCTCATATCTCTCTCGATACTCACTCATTTAACTTGAAATCAGTTGCAAAACATTCTAATGATGATGACAATGAAGATGGATCACAAAAACTTCTCACAAAGACCCCTATTTATTTTGCACGACTCCAAAGCACTTACAAAGTGAAATTTCCTGCAAGCAAGGGTGATTTACTTTAGATAATTCATAGACTTCAAATAAAATTATGGAAACTTGCACATATGGTCATGCTACATAGGAAAATAGATTGGAACAGTACCTAGAACAATATTATTTCTGTTTCTTGAGTTGTGAGTAAAAACAGCGTACAGCCATACAAATCAGCAACTCTAAAATTGACAGAAAATACAATAACTCAACTATAGAATGTGAGAAGAACCAACTACAATGAAAGGAAACCAACTACAACTAAACCTCTCAACTAGTTGTTGTCTTTCAAGCAAGAAGAAGAGCCAAGCTAGGAGGCTTACATTCCTCGAAGCAATCCCAAAGCTAATCCGGCAGCATAACTTTGCAAATTCATCAGATAAGCCAAATGAGGACCCCGAGCTCCAATTTATAACTTTAGAAGAGCTTTCTAGAAACCTCCAAGAAGGGCGCCACCTCAAAGATTCTTTTAGGTCATTGACTTGTCTTTTGTCTTCACCCTCAGGATGGTACTTGCTTAAGAAGATAAATTTCACTTTTTAAATAAAATATTTGGCTCACCCAAAGTTGGCGTCCAAACTCCTTGAGCAATATTTGGCTTTAGAAATATTAAAATATTTCCTCCATGTGAAAATACCCTTCAATGTCCCCCTTTTAAAGACAATATTAATTCATGATGCTAGAACAAGGAATTGTAATGTTAAATTATAACATTATAATATAAAATATCTTATATCACCATGGAAATGAATCAGAAGCCAAATTCAACCATACCGTCTGAATAGACTACCAAAGTGGAGCCAACTGATTAGGAGTCAACAAGTCAACTGCTAAAAATAGAATTTACTAAAAATAGTAAATTCATGTAATTGCTCAGAGTGCTGAACTGAAACCACCAATGCGAAGCACTCAAAAAACCCAGAAGGAATCCGCAATCCAAGTTCAACAATTCCAAAAGAAGACTCCACAAAAAGATGAAAACATCCTCCAAGAAGTTTGGAAACCCTAATTTGAGCTTTTGCTTAGCCTATGAGTTTCCAGAAATAGGCTAAATCCAAATGAAGAGCGTAGGGCTAAATTGGGGACATTACAGTCTTGGTGACCGGAACAAACAGTAAAGAACACATCTCGGTAAGACTAAGTATTGTCTATGGGAGGTCTTCCCGACTCCATGGGTCACAGCGAAACGTATGGGTGAATGGATTTCTTTTGGTGAGACATGGGACTTTGATATAACTATAGGATGTCACGGCGAATGTTTGGCTAGTGTTAGCGATAACCACTACCTTGCCAATAGATATCCCTTTATCTTATGTTTCGCTATGACTTTTGGAGTTGGGGAGAGGTTTCATAGAATACTTTGTCTTACTAAGATGCACCCCATGGTATGTTTTCCAGTCGATGAAACATATTTACTCTCTTGCCGATGAAACACTTCAGTGAGACATATGAGTCAGCAAGACTACATAACCTCATACCAAGAGTCATTTGATATAATCCCCTTATGCTTTGTCGGCGAGACTGGGTACATTCGCTGATACTTTATTCCGATAACCTTTAGTCTGGCCGATACGTCGTTCTATGAGCTAGTCGGTGAGACATAATACATTCAGCAAGACCTCACTCCGAAGACTTTTGGTTTGGCCGAAACGTTTGCTTAGGCACCGATCGGTAAGACAATATGATTTTGTTATGACTCATCCCGATGAAAGATTTCTCACCAATATGTCATTCTGTCACCGATGGGTGTTTGCATATGAATTTTGATTAGTGTGACATCTCTGAAGTCTTGTCAATAGACCTACAACAAATGTATATTAGAAAAAAAAACATCATGGATTAGGGAGACCCTCACCATCTCTTGTCGATATGGATTATATAGTGAAATATTCATGAATCGATGGATTCTACAGGACCACATCGAAAAATATAGGAAAAATGTTATGAAGAGAGGATTTTTGTGTCTATGGTAAGGACTCATTCAAAAACTCATGGGTATGAACAACTTGTAAAATTCTCATAATTTTATAGTTCCAACAATCCCACCCTCTCTCCCACCTTCTCCTACCATCTCCCACTCTCTCTCACCTTCTCCCACCCTCTCCAACATTCTCCCACTCTCTCCCACTCCCACTCTCTCCACGCTCTCACCCTCTTTCACGCCTTTACCTCTCCCCACCTCTCCCTCTCCCTTGCCACCCTCTCTCTCCTCTCCACCTCTCCCACCCTCTCCCACCCCTCTTTCCCACCTCTCACTCTCTCCCACCCTCTTCCTCCTCCCTTCCTCCCACCCCTCTCACCCCTTTCCCTCTCCCACCCTCTCTCCCACTCTCCAAGTCTCCCCAACTCTCTCCTACCCTCTCCCATGCTCTCTAACTCTCTCTAACTCTCTCCCACCATCTCCCACACTCTCTGACTCTCTTCCACTCTCCCACTCTCTCCCACACTCTCTCACCCTCTCACCACTGTCTCTCATTGTCTCCCACCCTCTCCCACTGTCTCCCATTGAAATAACTCTCTCCCACCCCTCTCTCACCCTTTCCCACCCTCTCTCCCACTCTCTTAGCCTTTCCACTCTCCCTCTCTCCCCCACTCTCTCCCTCTCTCTACTCTCTCCTACCCTCACACCTCACTTACCCTCTTCCACTCTCTCCCAGCCTCTCCCTCTCTCACTCCTATCCCCACCCTCTCCCAGCCTCTCCCACCTCTCCCTCCTCCACCACCTCCCCTCTCTCTCACTCTCCCGGTCTCTCAGCTCTCTCAGCCCCTCTCCCACCCTCTCCCCATAGTCTCAAACTCTCACACTCTCCTGCCTCCCACCTCTCCCACTCTCTCCACCTCTCAGCCCTCTACACCCTCTCCCTCTCCCACCATCTCCCACCTCTCCCACTCTCACTCTCCTCTATCTCCTCTCTCTCTCCCACCCTCTCCCTCTCGACTCTCTCCTCTCTCCAACCTCCCTCTCTAGCCCTCTCACCGACCTCTCCCACTCCCACCCTCTCACCTCCCTTTCCACCTCCCTCTCCTTCCTCTCTCCACCCTCTTCACTCTCTTTCCCTGTCTCACCCTCTTCCCCTTTCTACCCTCTCCTCTCTAAACCTCTCCCTGTCTCAGCCCACTCCCACCCTCTCCAACCCCTATCTCCCTTAACTAGCCACTCTCCAACTCTCTCCTCTCCCACTCTCTCCAACTCTCTTTCCCACCCCACTCCATGCTCTCGACTCTCTCCCACACTCTCCCGTGCCTCCCACCATCTCCCACCCCTATTTCCCACTCTCCCACTTTCTCTACCCTCTCCACCCCTCTCCCATGTTCTGACTCTCTCCCCTCTTGGGACACACTCTCCCTACATCTCTCCCCTCTTCCACTTTCTCCTCACTCCCTCTCTCCTCTCTCCCACCATCTCCCGCTCTCTCCCTCTCTCCCACCTCCACCTCTTCACTCTCATCACTCTCTCCCTCTCTCTCACCCCTCCTCCACACCTGCACTCTCCCCCTCTCTCCCAACCTAGTCTCCCACTCGCTCACTCTCTCCCACCCTCTCTCCCACTCACTCACTCTCTCCCACCCTCTCTCCCACTCTCTTGAACTCTCTCCAACCCTCTCCCACTCTCTCCCTCCCTCTCTCCACTATATTCCTCCCTCCATCTCCCCACTCTCTCACCCCACCTCTCTCCCTCTCTCTGCCTTTCCCCACCTCTCTTGGAGCTCTCACTCCTCTCCCACCCTATCTCCCCTTGCTCCTCTCTCCCACCCTCTCTCCCACTCTCCCACTCTCTCCAACTCTGTCCAACCCTCTCCCACTCTCTCCCTTCCTCTCTCCCACTATCCTCCTCCCTCCCACTCTCCCCCACTCTCTTCGACCCTATCCCACTCTCTCGCTACTTATCTCCCACTCTGCCACACTCTCTCCCATTCTCTTCCTCCCTCTCTCTCCCACTCTCTCCCATGCCCTCACACCTAAACCTCTCCCACTCTCCAACTCTCCCCACTCTCCTCCTCTCTTCTCCCTCCCTTCACCCTATCTCCCACTCCCCTGCCACTCTCCCACTCTCCACCTCTCTCCAACTCTCCTGCCACCTCTCACCCTCTGTCTCCCACCTCCACACTCTCCCCCTCCCACCCTCTCTTGCCCTCTCTCCCACTCTCTCTCGCCCTCTCTCCCATAAGCATAAATACATACATTTAGGCATACATACATGACACACCAGCATACACATACATACAAACATATGAAAAAACATTCAAAAAACTGGCATTTAACTAAAGGAATAAATAACGTGAGCGTGTTATTTGTTTTTAGAAATGTTCCACAAAGAAGAAAAAGTGAAACTAGTAAATAACGTGCTCGCATTATAACGCGCTCGTGTTATAACTTGCTTTGGGAATCCCCGAGCCTTGGCTTTGGTATTTTCCTTGGAATACCAACCCAAAGGTTTGGAGGGCATTCCCAACCACTAGAGATGTGTTTTTTGCAAATTCTACAATTTTTCACATAATCGGGTTCGTGCTCACCATCAGGATTGCATTTGGTTCAATATCGACGAAATCGAACACATGGGTAATGTTAAGTTCTCTCTTAGCTTTCCAACAATATAATTTTTTTTCACTTTCTAACAATGTGAGGGCTTTCATCCTTAATTTCTTTTGTTTGTATGTTTGTTTTTTTTCAAAAAGCAGTGTTTGGTTTTTTTTCGTTATAAATTAACCATTCATCAAAATTTCAAATAAATTACATTTTTAGAAACTAGACTCCATTCTACAAATTTAAAAAATAAAAAATATAAAAAAATCTATTACTTTCCAAAATTTGTAGGGGGAGCATGGCCAAAATTCTACTTTTTAGGAAGTGCCCACTTAGAAAATTAGTAAAAAATCAAATATTCATTAAAAAATTATCATAAAAATTATGCACCAACTAGATACTATTAGCTAACTTATGACCGTATTGATTTTAAAAATACTAAAAAAAAGGTCACCGTGCTCAGGTCGTACAAGAGTGGCTATGTTATGTTTTTCTGACAAAAACAATACCAATTTGTGTACATCCCTTTGTTGAACCCCTTTATCTCAACCATTTTCAAAATAAATTAGTAGTTTAGAAAGTAGACTTAGAGCACTTTGATCCTTATTTTTGTTCCATCTCAAAATTTTGAGTGTAACTATCCTCAATTTTATGTCCAAGGTCAACATTTCTTGATTTCAAAATAAAAGTGGCCACTTAAGCCCCCTTTTTGGGAACCATCTTGGTGCACTTACCCTAGGACAATGGTAAATAGTATTATGGGGTTCTATTGGCCTACTAATGAAGAATTTGTGCTATGGAAATCCAAGTATGTTGAAATCTTGGACATATAAGCTACAATAGTTGGGTGTATTGGTTGAAATTTTGGTTTTATGTCTACAATAATGGAGTTTTTAGTGAGAGAAACACAATACATCCGCTTGGAACTAGTACATATTAGGCCTTAGATATATCAATGTTCAGATATTGTACTCTCTCAATTTCAAACGTGATGACATGGAATGTAGATGTGGAAGTTGCTTCCGTATTTTCTACTTTCTCTATTTTATACTTTTTCATCCTCAAGTTTTGGAGCATGTGGAACAAGTGCTTATCTTGTGGAAGGAATGTCTTATACCGAATAAAGATCCTTTTGGAAGGCAGGAGAATCTTCATCAGCAAATAAGAAGTGGTTTTTGTCCTATGTGAAATTCTCCCTCATGTTTTGGCAAATATAACTGCCCATGAAAGTAAAAGTGATTATCAAATGAAGACACGACATGTGTACAATTTGGCCCAAATCTTCTTTTTCTCCCTTTTTCTTATAAAAGGGAATTCAAGGCTAATTGTACGGGGTTGCTAGCATATAGATCTTAGAGAAATTTTGTAACCAAGTCTAGATAATAGAATATGAGTTTTTTTAAGGTTTGAAGAGTCTTTTGAGTCCCGTAATGGTGAATATGTCAATGACCTACTATCATATTTTTAAATAAAATTGAAAAAATATTCAAGGCCAATGTTCTCCATTGTATACACTGCATAAATTTTGAATACAAAGCAATCAAAGATTACTTATTTTCATCTTCTTGTCTTTCCTTGAATGTCTATTCATTGTTATTACTCTTATTCCAAGAATGAGTTAAATTTGTACTAACATGAACGAAGGTTTATGTGAATGTATGCAAGGATCACTAAGTATTGCTAGTTAAGTTTCTGGTACTAATGGTGTAAGGAATCATTGATAGGAATTGTCATGGAAGGAATAATGTTGTTACATGTTTTTAATTACATGGTTTAGAATTTTCTACCCAAGAGAAGGCATTGGTCAATTAATGTTACAGTGTCCTAGATCTTTCATAGCAGCTACTTTTAAAAACAATTTTAAACTCTATTTTCTCTGTGAATGTAATTTGATCTGAATTATAATATTTTCTCATTCTTAAGTATGATGTTGCCATAAAGATTAGCCAGATCTTTGAGGTATTTCATCTGTTAAGCAATTAAAGGAGAAATTATCTATTTTAATTGCAATGCGTATGATAATTGGTACAAGAGTATCTAAAGATAAATTGTAAGGATCACCCTCTTGAGTTTTACAGAGCACAAAGTGTAGAGGGAAAGCCTAGAAAGCTTTCACATATTCATTGGACAATCCTCAAATTTATTGACATTTGAATTTGGAAAAATCATGGATAACTGCAAGATTAAGTTTGGTTCATTAATCTTCCCATGAAAGCATGATCAAACAATGTGGAAATAGAATGTAGGGAATTCTTTAAGGGCACTTCAATAGTAGTTGTAGAATCCAAATGGAGGGAAAAGGTGGTTGAGCCAATAATAGATGGGTAATTGAAACCTACACCATTCGAAGAAGTATTCATTTTAACAATAGCTAACTTTCAAGTAGATCAAGACTATTTTGGTCCACCTTGAACAAGAAAGAAATAAAAGAGGGTATATAAGGACAAGAATGGAAACAAAAAATGCTCCCATCATTAGTGTCTCCTACAAAGAAAGTACTAGATGAGGAACCCTTGCACAAAACTATAGTATCTAGTAGAAACCCTAAGACACAAGCAACAATAGTGAATGTGATACAATTCATCTAATAAATTAATTTTGAAAATTATAGATGAACTAAATTATTTACATTATGATATTGAAGTATAATTTTTATTGATATAATTTGTAATTCACTAATTTAAGTTATCCAAATAGTTTCTTATATTTGTGTGTATGTATATCTCTCTCTACAAATACATATATGTACATATGCATACACATTTGTATATATGTATATATAAGAAAAAAATAGAGCAATTATATATATAAACATTTTTTAAATCTAAAGCATTGATGAAAATTAAAGACAAGGATATTTTGGCTTGGGGTCCTAATTTGAAGGGAATATTTACTATTGCCTCTGGGTATATGGAGCTAGATAGACAATTGTTTGGGAAGGTTGGGGTCCCTTGGTGGAGGTAGGTTTGGAATAAATTTTCTTGGCATAAGTGTAACTTTTGCTTATGGTTGGTTGTTAAAAATAGATGTCTTACTTGGGAAAATCTATAGAAAAGAGCTTTCTAGGGTCCTTCCATGTGTGTTTTGTGTAATAATAGTGAAGAGTGTATTTCATATCTCTTCTTTCAGTGTCCTTACTCTAGGAGGATTTGGCATCTTTGGTGGAGGGTTTGGGGACATCCCTATGTTTATTCCTCCTCTTTGTTAGAGTTTTGGGAAAGTTTTGGGAGACCCACTTCTAAGATAGCTTTTCCTCAGATTGCTTGGGTTATTGGCCCTACCTTTACTATTTGGCATCTTTGGATGGAGAGAAATGGAAGGATTTTCCAATATTTTAAGTAGGCTGAGGATCTTTTATGGGGGAAGATCTTCAACAAGATCTAGGAGACTATTTTAGCTAAATGTAACTTGTCGGTTACTATGGATATTTGTCTTTTGTGAGGAATCCACACTTGATGGATAGAGGGTCTAGTTTCTCTATTAGTAATGGCTTTCATCAAGTCAAGAAGAAGATTCATTGGGAGGGTCAGTGGCACCCTCCTCCTCAAAGAATTTTGAAGATAAATACTAATAGATTTTCTAGGGGGAATCTTGGGCATGCTGGGATTGGTGGTATTGGTAGAGATAGTAATGAAGGGGTGTTGTTTTTCTTCTCTATTTATAAAGGTCATCATTCTAATAATCTCATGGAGGCTCTTGCTATTCTACATTCTATTGAAAGAGGTTGTTCCTTGGGCTGGAAGAGGAATATTTGTGAATCAGATTCACGGATTGTAGTTGATATGTTAAATGAGCAGAGATTGGATGGTGTTAATTGGTAGCTATTTGGTGTGCTCAAATAGATTGTGAAACTGTGCAGTTCTTTGGAGTTTTTTTTTGTCATATTCCTCAAGAATGGGATAGGGTGGTTGATCTTCTAGAAAAGTGGGCCTCTGAGCATTTGGAGAGGTGGTTTATGGATGATTGGGGATTGTTATCCTCAGAGCTCTCTGGGTCTCAAAAATTTTATCATGGAAGACTTATGCATGTAATTGGTTACTTGGTTGGGTTCATTTGGGGACTTTTGTTGCTAGATTGGTTAGTGGTTTTTGTGGCTTGATGCATGTTGTTTTGTAATGTTTCTTTGATTCAATAAATTTTTACCCCTTTCTCTTTAAAAAAAAAAGTTTACATATGCATAAAGTTTATTTACATGAATAAAATAATCAAATTACTTTGCATAACACACTTGATGAAATGAACAAACTATATATATATAATTATAATTATAATTACTTTGCATAACACACTTCATTAAATGAACAAACTCTATATATATATATATACTATTTTTAAGAGCCAAAATTAACATTATTGTGTTTAAAATTAACCCAATGTAGTTGATATGAATTGATTTGTACCTTCTTTCTTTGGACGACGCTTAAAAAGTGTCAAAATAAGAGTACGAAATATATATAGTGTAATAATAACACCAATCAGAAATGTGCCTCCCAAGCTCAATATCAGTATCCACGCAATGGAAGTAACCCTTTTACCTGCATAAAGATTTAAAGAAAGCAATAAAAGAAGTTAAGACGTGCTGAAAATAGTAATTTGTTTAACATGAGATAATCTCCAAACCTGCAAGTTAAATCTAGCTACTGTTCATTGATATTAGTTTTAGGGCCTTGGAATTTAAATACTTTCCTATGCCATGATCAACCAGGTTCAGTAGCAAACCTTTTGAACAGTGGAGATTTAATTTAAACTCTATACTAAGTAGTCTTAAGTCAATTAAGTCTTATAGAAAAGAAAAAAAATCCATGAAATCGTTGTTCATGAATATTTGATCTTAAACCCTGAATCAAATTATGAAACATACTCTAAAACTTAAGGGCCTGATTTCAACAAAAAGAGAATGGGAAACTCACACCCCAACACCATAAAGACATAAAATCACAACAAATGTCTTGTTGGATTGTTACAATATAAAGAATTTAAAAAAAAAAGAATAATGTGGTCTAATGGGTTCTAGGACAATTCACCGCAACAAATTCACCTTCAACAATTTATCATCAATAATTCATTGTCTTGACAAATTCATCACCGCCAGCAATTCATATCATATTGTCTGTGGTAAATTTTTCACGAGATGAATTTGTCATGGTAATGAATTGTTGACGATGAATTGTTAGAGGTGAATATGTTGAAGGTGAATTTTCCTGAAGCCGGTCTAATGATTTCTCAACAAGCCTAAGCATTGAGAAAATAAAAAACAAGTGCAAACGTTGAAAAACTTTGCATGAATTTATTTTTGATATTAAAAGTAGGGAAGGGCCCCATTCTCACACCCCAACACCACAAAGACAAAATCACAACAACGAATGCCCTGTTGGATTGTGATAATATAAAGAAAAAATCTTTAAAAAGTTATGTGGTCTAATGATTTCTCAACAAGAAAAAAAATTAAGAAAATCAAAAACAAGTGCAAGCGTTGCAAAAATCTGCATGAATTTGTTTTTTATATTAAAAGTAGAGCAAAGTCCACACATGAATTTGTTAAAATTTAGATAATCAGAAATTCATGGAATGAATAGAACACTACAAAATTTTATAGATTTTTTGTTACACTAAAACCTAACTTTCATGAACGCTTAATCCACAAAATATCAAGTCAAAACATCAAACTTGAAATATTCATTTTGCTATTAGTTATATACATATCAAGGGTAACACTAGAGGCTTAAAATTTTCTCTAACCTGTTTGTAAATATCATCCCAGATGTGTAGTAGCGTTCAGAGAGAAGAAGGGGTAGAAATCATAATACAAATAACATCTGACGTCCACTGCCCGTCCATTTGCATGAGACACACAACTCTTTATATTTATCTCTGCTAAATTCAAACAATCTCTACAGCCTTCCCAACTAATCGATTTCAAGCAATAAGCAAGCCCATAAATGGTCTCATTAGATAAACCTTTTTCTAAAATAAGCAACAAAATAATCATTCATCCTCGGAGCTCCTGTGCATAGATCGCTCATCAAATCTTGAATTATATTGGGATGATTCCCAATGTCTGTAATTTCATAGTCGTCACACAACTACATACCTCTAGGAGCAATATTTTGAGTAAAAAAATCATTACTCTCATAGCGTAGAAAATAGTCATCATACATTATTCTGCCACTAGACACAGTGGAACAAGTACGAATAATCTTCTCTATGGCCCTAATACAATTCATGCATTCAGATGAGTTCTTATCCTGTCTGCACTGGGCAAGACCATAGACAGGATCTATTCCAATCGATTGCTCTGCTGTAGCAAAACTAGATGTAGCTGCCCCTTCAACTAAGGATCTCATTACTAGCTCAAAATTTTGTTAAAAGTTTGTATTATTGATGGTTTTTGATGTAGGAGCATCCAGTGGTGTAAAGGCAATCTTGCATCACCCAAAAATAGTTAAATTTCAAGTTTCTTAGTTTTTAGATGTTTTTACATTTTTGGATACCCTTTTCATCATAATGAAATTCCCAATTTATGATTTTTATTTTCTGTTCTTGGGTTGAAAGATATTGCAATTTTAGTTTCCCAGATTTGCACTTGAAAATCTTTCGAGTTAGATTTGAGGCACTTAGAGTTCCCATAATGGCCCTAAAACTTAATAAAATTGGCATAGAGAATTTTGAGCATGTTATTGACTTCGAGACCTTTCCAACGGTTCAAATGGTTCGTGAATCGGAGTCCCGGATCAAAAGTTATGGCCCCGAGAAGTTGGCGCACTTTCTAGAAGATACAATTGCAAATGCTCTTTTGAAGTTTGAACTTCATGTTGTATATTTTTGGCGCCAAACCGCCTAAACTCAAATTTGAATTTTTTTTTGGCTCCAAACTAAAGAGGAGCTCTATTTATGGGCGAGTTTCTAATTTTTGGGTAACATTTTGGGGAACAAGCTCGCATATTGCGAAAGGGTTATTCTGTAGCTTTCTGTAACTTGCATGTGTTGTAGAACTTGGGGATTTGAAATCCTCTACATGTAAGATGCTCCATTTTTTGAATAATAAAATTATTCTCTTGTTTCTGGGTTATTTTCTGTGTCTTGGGCTGTGCCCTCATCAAGTGGTATCAGAGCGGGTTTTCTTGAGCATGTGGACAAATTGTCGATCATGAGGCAATTCACATCGAGACCATGGTTGTGGGTCGAGGTCCAGAAATATGCCTCCAAGAGTGATGCCTGGTAGGCATAGTGGTGCTAGAGTTGGTCAAGGCAGAAGAAATGCTGGTGGAAGAGATGCACTGGCAACCCTCCATAGACAGATTGATGTGTTACAAGAGCAGTTGAGAAGAGGGTTAAACCCGAGGGAGGAAAGTGAGGATGAAGGAGAGGAAGAAGGTTCAAATGTAGAAGAGAAAGAAGAAGCAATTGATCAAGACCAAATGCAGCTAATAAGGGCCATTTCAAAAATCAGGAAAAGACCCAAAGCAGAAGTCCCCAATTATTCCAGAAGTCTGAACCCGAAAGAGTTGATCGATTGGATCAACGAGTTAGAAGAATATTTTGAGTATGAGGAAATAGAGGACCCAGATCAGGTTAAGTTTGCGAAAATGAAGCTGAAGGACCATGCCAGTATTTGGTGGAAAGAGGTCCAGTTGGAAAGAAATCGAAGAGGAAAAGGAAACATCACCAGATGGGATCGCATGGTAGAGAAACTGAAGAAGCAGTTCATACCAGTGGACTACGAGCTAGATCTATTGAAGAAATTGCAAGGGTTGAAGCAAGGAAGCAGATCTATGAAAGAATATACTAAATATTTTCACAAGATAATCATCAGAACGGGTCACAAAGAGGCCAATAAGGAGAAGGTAGCCCAATATCTTAATGGGTTACAATCAAGCATTTAGGAGGACTTAAGCCTAGTCAGAATGACCACCATTGAGGATGTGTATCAGTTTGCTCTGAAGGTGGAAGAGAAGCTGAAAAAAAGATTTGATGGCAAGAAAAAAGGACGAGGAGGTCAAAATAGAAGGGGCAGTGGAAGACCTTCAGGAAGCCGAAATGATGATGAAAAGAAAAGTGAAGATGTGGGTACCAGCCGAAGCCAAAGGAATCACAACTTCTACCACCATCATGATCAAAACAGTGGTAATCAAAGAGGTAGAGGATGAGGGAAATATGGACAAGGATCTGGAAGAGGTGGTTTCAAAGGAACGTCTTGCCAGTGTGGTGAAGAAGGGCATTGAGCTTATGAATGTCCACAACACCAAGGAAGGGCAGACAAAAGGCTAGAAGGTCATGGAAGCGTTGTGCATGTAGATGAGGAGGCCCAATCTGAACATTTAGATGATGCTGAAAGGGGAGAAGCCCTAGTGATTAGGAGAGCCCTAGTGACTGAGGAAAAGGAACCAAAATGAAGGAAGAATCTATTTCACACAAGGTGCAAGTGTGAAGGAAAATTTTGTGATGTCATTATTGATGGTGGGAGCACTGATAACCTGGTGTCAGAGGAGATGGTCACAAAGTTGAAGCAAAAAAGAGGGAAAGGCACCCGCATCCATATCGGATTGTCTGGTTGTAGAAAGACCACAAATTTTTGGTTAATGAGCAATGCCTAGTAAAGTTCAAGATCGGGAGCTACAGTGATGAGGTACTCTATGATATAATTCCCATGGATGCATGTCACATGCTGTTGGGGAGGCCGTGGTAGTTCGATAGGTGAGCTATACATGATGGCCATGCAAACACTTATTCCTTGACAAAGGATGGGGTTCATCACAAGTTGAAACCCCTAAAGGAGACCGAAGAAAAGGTATGCAGTAGTGCTAGAATTTGTTATGTAGATGGAAAAAATTTTAGAAGGTATGAAGCATGAGCGCTGTGTTATGCATTGATTCCAAAGTGAGTAAGGAGGATAGTGAGAAGGTTCCAGAAGAAGTTTCTGGGATGTTGGATGAGTTTCAGGATATTGTTTCTGATAATGTACATGAGGGTTTACCACCAATAAGGAAGATCAGTCATCAGATTGACTTGATTCCTGGAGCCAGTTTTCCAAATAAGGCAGCTCATAGAATGACTCTAGTAGAAAATGAGGAGTTGAACAGACAAGTTCAAGAGTTGTTGAGAAAGGGTTTGATACGGGAGAGTTTGAGTCCATGTGTAGTACCTATAGTACTAGCACCAAAGAAGGATGGGGAGTGGAGGATGTGTAAAGATTCCCGAGCCATAAACAAGATAACAATCAAGTACAGATTTCCCCTACCAAGGATGGATGACCTGATGGACTGTTTGAGTGGAGCTTAGTACTTCACAAAGATTGATCTGAAGAGTGGATATCACTAGATCCGGATTTGGGAGGGAGATGAATGGAAGATCGCTTCAAGACCAAAGAGGGCCTGTATGAGTGGTTAGTCATGCCTTTTTGGGCTAACCAATGCACAAGCACATTCATGCCTCATGAGCCAGGTACTAAAAAGAATTTATGGGAAGTTTTGTTATTGTGTATTTAGATGATATTTTGATTTTCAGTAAGACATTGGATGAGAATCTGATGCATATTCGAGAGCCTTTGAGAAGTTAAGAGAAGAGAAACTGTTGATTAATCTAAAGAAGTGCAGTTTTGTGAAGAGGAGTTAGTGTACTTGGGGTTTGTTGTCTCAGCAGAAGGTCTCAAGATGGACCCAGAGAAGGTGAAGGCTATTATGGAATGGCCTACCCCAAGAATTGCTGCCGAGGGAGATCTTTCCATGGTTTGGCTAGTTTTTATAGAAATTTCATTAGAAACTTCAGTAGTATTTGTGGACCCCTAACTGAAACAATGAGAGGGGATAGAAAATAATTCAAGTGGAGCAATGGAGTGGAAAAAATTTGAACTATTGAAGTAGAAGGTGACAGAGCAACCTGTTCTAGCCCTCTAAGATTTCAACAAGGTGTTTTAGGTGGATTGTGATGCCAGTGGTTGTGCCATTGGAGCAGTGTTGAGCCAAGAAGGTAAGCCCATTGCCTATTTAAGTGAAAAGTTAAATTATGCCAAGAGAAAGTATTCTAATATATGATCAAGAATTTTATGCAATAGTTCAAGCATTAAAGAAATGGAGACATTATTTGTTGTTGAAGGAATTTTTTCTATATACTAATCATCAGGCCTTGCAATACCTAAATAGTCAGGGAAAATTAAATTAGAGGCATATGAAATGGGTAGAGTTTTTGCAGAGTTATACCTTTGTTTTGAAACATAGGAGTGGAAAGTTGAATAGGGTTGTAGATGCCTTAAGTAGGAGGCATAAATTGATGACAAAGATGCAGATTGAAGTGGTTGGGTTCAATGAACTCAAGACACTGTATGCAGAAGATCTTGATTTTGCAGAGGCTTGGAAAGCTTGCAAGGAACCTGTTACAGTGGACAGGACAAGGTGGTTGGATTTCCTAATCCAGGATGGCATGTTATTTAAGGGAAGTCAATTGTGTATCCTAAGGAGTTCCATGAGGGAGAACCTGATAAAGGAGAAGCATAGTGGAGGAATGGCAGGACATTTTGGTCAGGATCAGACCATTGCCATTATCGCTGAGCATTATTATTGGGCCTCAGTTGTCACAAGACGTGAAGAATTTTGTACAAAGTTGTAGGGTATGTCAGATGGCTAAAGGAGTGAGCCAAAATATAGGCTTATATCAGCCCTTACTTGTACCAGAGAGGCCATGGGAGGATATAAGTATGGACTTTGTTCTTGGTTTTCCAAGGACACAATGAGGGAATGATTCACTTTTGGTGGTGTGATAGGTTTTCAAAGATGGCACATTTCATTCCATTTCAGAAGACCCATGATGCGTCCACATTGCCAACTTGTTCTTCAAAGAGGTGGTGAGGCTACATGGTCTGCCAAAGAGTATTGTTTCAGATCGTGACACCAAATTTGTGGGGTACTTTTGGAGGACCTTGTGGAAGAAGCTGAAGATAGAGTTGAAGTTCAGTTCTGCACACCATCCACAAATAGATGGGTAGACAGAGGTTGTTAATGGAGTCTGGGTAACCCATGAGATGTTTGGCGGAGATAAACCCAAGGGATGGACTTGATCTTACCCCAAGCAGAATTTTCTCACAACAATTCTGTCAATAAAAGCACCGGTAGATCACCATTCCAGATTGTGTATGGAGGTAGCCCTAGAACAGCTCTATAATTGAGGAAGATGGACCAAGAGAAGAAAATAAGTGTTGAAGCCAAAGATTTTGCAGAACACATCAAGGATATACATGAGAAGGTAAGAGAACATATTAACAAGATGAATATGTAGTATAAGGCTAAGGCAGATTAGAAGAGGAGGTATAAGGAGTTTCATATCGGTGATGAAGTGATGGTCCACTTGAGGAAAGAAAGGTTTCCAAAGGGAACATATAACAAATTGAAGATGAAAGAGGTCGGTCCCTATAAGATCTTGAAGAAGCATGATTGGGTGAATGCGATGTAGGTAGAGTTGGCGATGGAATCAACATTTCTATGTTCAACATTTCGATTGTGAGTATCATGAAGGTGGAATGGAGGAAGCACTAGTAATAAGACAGTATGGCATTCCAGCACCTACTTCAAAAAGGGAGGAGATTGAAGCAATCTTACATAGTCGTGTGGGAAGGAGTACCAGAAACAGGAAGTATGAAGAATATCTGGTGAAATGGAGAGGAAGGCTTGTGGAAGATTCATCCTAGTTATCTAAGGGAATGGTTGACCAGTTGGGTTTTCCTCAACCATCTGAGACGTGACAGGGTCACTTCTCAAATTACCCTCGGTGTCTGATGCAGGAGCATCTAGTGGTGTAAAAAGAATCTTGCATCACCCAAAAATAGTTAAATTTCAAGTTTCTCGATTTCTAGATGTTTTACATTTTTGGATACCCTTTTTTTTATAATGAAATTCCCAATTTATGGTTTTTTATTTTCTGTTCCTGGGTTGAAATGTATTGCAGTTTTAGTTTCCCAGATTTGCACCTGAAAATCTTCTGAGTTAGATTTGAGGCACTTAGAGTTCCTATAACGGCCCCAAAACTTGCCTAAATTGGTGTAACAAATTTTGAGCATGTTATTGACTTCGAGACCTTTCCAATGGTTCAAACGGTTTGCGAATCAGAGTCCTGGATCAAAAGTTATGGCCCCAGGAAGTTGGCGCACTTTCTAGAAGATACAATTGCAAATGTTCTTTTGAAATTTGAACTTCATGTTGTAAATTTTTGGCCCCAAACCGCCTAAACTCGAATTTGAATGTTGTTTTGGCTCCAAACTAGAAAAGAGCTCTATTTATGGGCGGGTTTCTAATTTTTGGGTAACTTTTTGGGGAACAAGCTCACATATTGCGAAAGGGTTATTCAGTAGCTTTCTATAACTTGCATGTGTTGTAGAACTTGGGGATTTGAGATCCTCTACATGTAAGAAGCTACATTTTCTAAATAATAAAATTATTCTCTTGTTTGTGGGTTATTTTCTATGTCTTGGGCTATGCCCTCATCAGTTTTCACATTGCTGCATCCAAAAACTAAATGTTTTTCCAGTTGTTCGGCAGAGGCAACTAGGGATGATAGCATTATTAACATTAGAATCCTAATTCATTGCGCAATTGAAGTTGAAGTTGCCACTACAATGCTGGAATTTCCCATTACTTCTCTCCAAAAATGTTAAATGAAAGAGCTACATTTTATCTTCGATTAAAATAGTCATTTCTACAAAAGAAGAATTTAAAAAACACTCAAGCCATGAAATTAAAACAAAGCTAATGGGTTCAGTTGATGGGTTATATTCACAATTAGTGGGGAGTATACATTCAAAGGATCGTCCTAGGTTGAAGAAAGCGATGAATCTGAAATGGCTTTCATTGGTTCAAAGCTATCCGAGGCAGGTAATTTTGAGGCGTTGGAAAAGATGATGAATCTAAAGATAGTGTGATTCTCAATGGCGCATAGGATCTGGGTTGTCCACACGACTGTACAATACATATGATGTTTGTACCAAATCTTATATGATGATACAATACATACGATGTCTGGACCAAATGCTATATGATGATCCCAATGCGTCCTTTTTTTTAGAATATATTTGTAGTGAGAAGCTAGATTTGGAGCAAAGCAAGTTCATTTCTTCTGGACCAAATCTTATATGATGATCCCAATATGCCTTCTTGTTAGAATTTATATAAAGTGAGAAGTTAGAATTGGAGAAAGCAGGTTCATTTCATATTATCCAGTTCATAGTTTCAGGTCAAAAGTGTTTATTCTTTTTAATAAAAGGAAAAAAAATCATTTTTTCTTATATAAGAGAATTGCAAAATAATAATGGGAAGTTGAGAAAAATATGATTTCTAGACAAGAAGAGATAGAAATAGCCTTTAACAATGTTTTCTAAATTTTTTTTTGAACGGTTGTAGTTTAATTGATTGAGTATTATTGTCCATGATGGCATGTTTTATGATTATGTTATCATGATTTAAACATTTTAGAGACACGATTGGGTTGAGTCTAAACTTATGGTCTTTAGTTGTATGTTTACTTATAATGTTGTAATACGCTTAAAATAATATAGATGTCAATATCTAATGGATTTTTTGAATTGGCATAGTTAAGGATGAATATTCTAATGTACTATGTGTTTGGTGATTTGGATTTTGATTTTGATATCAAGCTTATATTGTTTAGACTATGATAGACCCATAACTCTAATTTTCTCTAAAATACGATTGTACTAATGATTAAATCCTTAGACAGTCTATTTGTATGTGGATTTATCCTTTATAACCCTAACCTTTCATGCCTAGTTGACCTTAATTTTACATGTACCTAAAAACCTTAGGGGTTATTTTTTCAAAGCTAAGATTTAGAAATTACTTCTTACCATGTCAAACCTATTTATCGATACACAAAGGTCAAATATACACCATGTACATGATGTAAGTGCTTACAGTATTGATGTAATAATGTATTTTGTTGATAAAATGTGCATGCAAGTGTTCTATGATGCTTAATAATTGTTTGATATGATATTTTGATACTTTTTCAATGAAAATTTCTAATGATCAACTAATGACCTAAGACTATTAATGAATACAAGACTTAAGATACTTAACATGAGATTTTTTTTGCATTCAAGGTGAAGGATAGTGGTCAAATATCAAAAAGGTTAGCCTTACAAGTAATTGAATGAAATTATAAAATAAGGGGGAGGACCATAGTGTGGATCAATCCATATATCTACACTCATTGTCTAGTCCACGGTAAATAAAAGGATAGAGGAGATTGATCTTAAAAAATAAAAGTTGGAAATAGTTGTATGGTTGATAGGTTGAAGGCTAGGTTAATATTATGTACAAAAATTCCAAATCAAGCATTGTGACATTATATTTATTACAATACTAAAGCTAGGTGCCAAATTAAGAAGTAAAAGAGCAAGGTAAGCAATTTATCCCCTACAATTTATCTCCACTTTATAATCCATGTAAGCTACATAAATAATATATACCAAAGTAAGATATAGTAAATAAAGTTAACAAACATACCTACAATATGAACTCAAGGTGATGTATCTTGATTCCTTCATGTTCTAATGGAGAAAAATCTTGAAACCTACACATATTTAAGTCATGTGTAGCACTTGTAAAAAACTACATTGGTAACACAAAAGTATGTTTTAAATATTTATACTTTTACAAAACATGAAATTAGTCTATACAAAAGGAAATTACTATGTGAATGTGTTGACAAACAGATTTATATATATCAAATCACAATAGTTATTGGGATAGAAACCCCTCTTCAATATGGTGTGAGTGCCTTATTGAAATCTAAAACTAAAATTTATCCTAATGTTCTAGACTTTACAAGTAGGGTTTTATTATTTAAAAAAAAAAAAATGATTGAAGTGACTAGAATAATAAATGTGTAGATTTAATCAAATTATCACAACCTTCAATCAATTCCACACAATAATACATTTTCTTGATGATTATATTTTCATGTTTTAGAGAAATAATTTAAAAAATGGACAATCACATCTAACACAAGAGAGAACACACTAGAAAGTGCAAATGGAAAACAAAAATCAAGTTTTTAATTTATTTACTCTTCAAAACTGAACAACCTAAATATTTTTCTCTCTATAACATTTATAAAGTTTATAAAAAATGACAAATACCCTCTCTTATGGAATGAATTACAATTTATAGACACCTAAGTCCATAGTGTTAGAGTAATTAAGAAAAACACATAATGATTGATTAGTCATTAATTAATGATTAGATCCCTTATTACTTTATTACACTTAAGCTAAACTTGGGAGTGTTTTGTTATTATTAGATTGGACAATTTATAGGTCAAGTTATCTCATCACATAGGATTAGGACACTTGCCACAATCTAATCAAATCATAATCTAGGGTTTGAACTTTTTCTTTATAAACATTAATTTATACTTTCTAATCATTACATTACGGTTTAGATTAATTAATTACACATACAATTTATTTTTTGGGTGAATCATTCTCTCTTGGTTGAATAGAAAATCAATTGCTTTGATCTCTTCTTTGTGATAGGTGTTTTAGTTGCAAATGATTTTAGGGATCTATGGGGTTTCCTATCAACTCCAACATGGTATTAGAGCACCATATAGGTGATTTCCTATCTAATTTAGAGAGATCTAGCCTTGAGAGAAAAATTAGATCATCTTGGAGTGAAATGGGCATCACCGTTGAGTTTAGAAAGTCGAAAATCTAAAAAATTCCTATTGAATCATTCAAATCTAAGTAATCAATTGCAAAAAATGATAATTCCTTTAGGGGCTACATAAATCTCCAAAAAAATCCATATAGTCATGCAAATCTATATGGCTATACCATCATTAGGGTATGAATTCCTTTATGTAGTTAATTTGTAGATGTAGTTTTTTTGGGATTTAAAAAAAAAACCTTCTAATCTTTAAAAAAATTCCAAGTTTTGCAAAATAAAAATAAAAAAGGCATAAATAAATAAATAAAGATAAAGGGTACAAATTACCCTATACTTGTATCGTTCACAAGTAACATTAGGTTTTTGGGCCCCACATGGGGGTCTTGGCAACTACATTACTTACCAGTTGCAGGTCTACATAGCCACCTGACACCCTTATCCTGCCAGCAACAAATGCTTTGAATTGGAAATGATAGACTATTTGAATATTCCTTACATCTTTTTTTCTGATGTCAATCCAAATAATTTCCACTAGATCCTCACCAATCAAAATATCATGATCTTCAAAAGAATATTCCTACAATTTCAGTAGACAGCTAGTTTTTCAACAACCATAAAAAATTTGGCAGGGGAATTTTGTATGGCTAGTGTACCATTGGGAAAATGTGATGAGGAAAAGTGACTCACAATACAAGAAAGGAATCCCTAATCCCGTATTTTCCTTTATAGGGTGATGGTTCATTCAAGGAAACCTAGGATCCCAAATTGGATTAACTATCAACATAAAGGGTGAGTCAATTCTCAATAAGGGAGACCTAGGAAGATTCCTTAGCCTTTGAAGGGTTCACCACCAAGCAAAACCTTGGAAAATAAAACTTAACATTCAACTCACAAAACCTAGTAAGTCAAGATAAATGATGAAGGCAAATGATAAAATTAAGTAACAAAAAGTTAGGATGTATGTGATGAGAAGAAAAATGGATACCTAAAGATATCACACTTTTTCCACTAATCATTCACTAATGTCCTAGGAGTCCTATGGACACGAAAATTTTACTCCTTTATATAAAGTACAATTTGTGGCCTAATTTGGTCCTATTTTAGACACCCTTGAACCAATCACCTCTTAAAAACTGCATTTATAAACGCCTAATGTTCATTATTTTTTATCTAGAGGCCCATTTCACTCAAAAAATCATACAAATCTAAACGAATAATGTTTAATTCATTCATATCTCAAAAACTCACCTCTAAAAACCTTTGGTGGGACCCATTCACCACCTTAGGCGAATGAGTCCCCTCTAGTGGGACCCATTCACCAAGGGTGGTGAATGAGTCCCTTTTTGGGGGAATTTTCAATTTTAAGTAGGAAACTCACTGACTTAATTCATTTTTTCAGCAGATGTCGACATCTTAGGTGTTAATAATGAGCAATTAGGTATTGATGCCTATAAATATTTGTTTTTAGGTCATTTTTCACATCTCCTAGTCATTTTTACAAAGGAAAATCAAAATTCAAGTGTTGAATATCTTCCACAAGAAAATTCTTTAGTCTTTCTACAACAAAGTTGAAGCTTTAGGACAGATAGATAGGGTTTTTGTGGGTCTTCAAGCTCACTTCCTATTCAAGATACAACATTGCAAAAGGGTTGATCATGGATGCCTCTAGAGAATCATGGAGAAACCTAGGTTGACGAGATGCAACTAGCCATTGAATCACACCTAAAGACTTGTTTTCAAAGTGATTCCATCTTCCATTTTCTCTCTATATTCATATTTAAGGTTTGCATGTCATTAATTTTCATTTGAAATGTAGTATGTTTTCTTGGGTTGAAGTCTTACATCATTCAATCTCCATTTAAACATCTTATTCTAGCACATTAGAATAGGGTTTTTTCTTACTTCAAATTTTCCTAGTCTTAGACACACTTAGGGCTAGGGTTTTATGAAAATTTCATTATCCATCCAAGGTTTGATTACCAAATTAGGGGTTTAAACAAGGTAAACCACCCATTAGAAAAAAAATTATATGTTGTTTTGCAAGTGTTTTCAAAGATTCAGATCCGGGATTCAGTCAGGAAGTGTTGTGCAGGTGACAAAGTGCAAATCTCAAACTTTATTTTTTGGAAAATGAAAAAAGTACTTATTCACCATGAATGGAAAATGAGTCCCACTAGAGGTGTCTATCAAATTAGAATATAGATTATAGTGCCCTTTTGTCAGAAACAAACTTCTGGGAAAGAACCTTGATCTAGGACTGATTTGCCTGGGGTGGCGAATGAGTCCTTGTCAATCAAAAAGTTAACATTTCTAGTTTTTTAGAGTCATTTCCAGTCTTCAATAGGTTTACAGGTGCACACATTCAGTTTTACAGCTTTCTTTTTGGTCCTATTTTTATTTCTATTCATCTTTCTAGGTATTTTGCATACAATACTGTGTTTTCAAACAATTTGCATTTCTTAGGTTTAGTATTAGTAATCAGCTTTCCTTTTTAGTTTTTTGCATTTAGTTCATCTCATCTAGGCATATTTCATCTATATCACATTAATCTTTGAATTTTTACATTGCATTTTGGCCCAATCTTTATCCTTTTAGGTGAAAAACCGTAGAAGGATCATAAAGAATTCGAGTGCCAAAATCTTTGTTTACATTTTGGTGAACCCATCTTTAGAAAAAAATTTCTTCTAATTTCAAGTATATTCATAGCCTAGGGTTAGTTTGTATCAACATTGCATTATTTTTTTCATTTTTTTGCATCCTAGGGTTTTCAAAAAAATTGCATTAGTGAAAAGATCATATAGATTTCATTATTGCATTTACAATCATTCAAACCATTGAAATTTTGTATTTTCACTTCAGATTAGCATTGTATAGACTTGAAAACATAGGAAAACATCAAGAAAATAAAAATACCCCTATTGGGACTCATTCGCAACCTTGGGCGAATCAGTCCCAGTACACATTTTGCATCACTATTTCCAGAATTAAGTTTCTATTTTTTCACCTTTTTTTTGCTACAGTTACTTTTTGTTTCTATTCAATTATTTTTTGTTACATTCAAATCATTAGAATTAGTATCATTTACTTTAATGACACTTATGGATCGTATTATATTTTTACAATTTTCTTTTTCAGCATTAGTTCTTAGTTTATTTAAATCAAATTCAACAAAAAACACAAACAAAAACATTACCTAATCCAATGAAACAATCAAAACCATGCTTCACTTTAGGAAAACTATATCATCCAAACCTCTTAGTAGTGATGACTTGGATAGGTTAGACAAAGCCCTATAGGGCTTCCTCTCACTAAGTTCATCCACTAAAGCTTGTGATGACCATCCTAAACCAATTAACGACAACTCATCTCTCAAACCTTTTAGTAGTGTTGAATTTGATATGTTAGATGAAGCCCTTGAGTACTTCATCTCCAAAAATCCATCCACTAAGGTTTGTTGTGAGCAACCTAAAACACAAGATGTCAATGTAATTCAACCCCAACTTGTCCTTTACCCACCTTCACATCACGCTTAACCTCCACCTAAACCTGAGTTTACCCTTTACCCACCTCAGCATGAGGTTGTTTCCCATACACATTACACTAGAAATAACTCGTAACCACCACAACCAACCCCAACCTTCTTACCTTTTCTGAATTCCACACTACCTAGTGCTCATTGATTAAGATAGCATGATCTTGTTGAACTTAAGAACACTCACGCCAAAATATCCCTTTGGGACATTCTTCAAAATTCACCAAACTATCATTCTATGCTCCAAATAGTATTGCAACAAATAGTGGTTCCTCCTGGTACAAACACAACTGATGTGGCAGCTCTTATACAAGGAATGAATGCAGTTAACATAGGCATTACCTTTCACCAACATGAGCTCCCTCCGTTAGAATTAAGGAAGTGAAACGAGGCCTTTATGATAATTTCTCAATATAATAAATCATGCATCAAAAGAACCATTGTTGACAATGGCTTTGCCCTTAATGTGTGCATTGTAAAGCTCCTAGATTGGTTACGTGTGGATAAATCACAAATCAAACCTAATTCCTTATCTTTTAGAGGATTCGACAAAACTACAAAGCAACTGCTAGATGTAATCACTTTACTTATCATAGTCGGAGTGGTTACCTTGAAAAATCCTATTCATGTCATGCCCTATGATCTTGCATACAATCTCCTTTTCAGAAGGCCATGGATTCATGAGATGCATGTGGTACCTTAAACCCTTCATCGAATAATGAAATATGTCTATAACAAAAAAAATTATCAAGTTCCAATAGACCTTGAGCCTGAAAGTTGCTTATAACTTGAAAAAGGAACAATAAGTTCTCTAAACACTTTAATTGGGTGATCCCACAATACTGGTTTACAATTTTTGGCCAAACTAGACACTGAACTGATTTTTTCTAACTAAATCTTCACCTTTAGGCACCTATAGTGGCTAAACTGTGAGGAATTTGAAGATGATGCAAACTAGTGATTTGTGACATTTTGTCTTTAGATTCTAAATATATTTTTTTCAAAACTTTTGGGATTAGATTGTACTTATTTTTCCATTTTCAAAAACTAGTTTTTTTTTAGTAAACACCATTTTTAAGGAGTGGCGCTCACTGTATAACACATAACTTTATTCCATGAAGGATAAAAAAAAAAAAAAAAATCAAGTTTAGATTTTTAACTATGATATCTAGTGCTTAAAAAAAATTTCATAGTATTTTATTGAATATTTTTTCCTTAATCAAGTTTCTAAGTCAAACCAATTACCATTCAGACATGGCAGATTGTATAACACAAATTTTTTTGTATGTATCAAATTATTTTATTTTTTTTGTTGGATCCAAGACTTGAATAACTGGTGCACTCATATTTAAAAAAAATAAAAATTGATAATATTCTAATTTTCCACATGTGCAGAATAAAGAGCTTGATTTTTAGTGAAAAACCTACATTCGCAAGAAATAAAAAATAAATATAATAATAAAATTAAATTTATTTAAAATTATACTTTTTGGGAAGCTTATAATAATGACTACATACTTACAAAAAACAAATTTTAAATGAATTCATTTGATCCCCCAAAAGATAAATCAAAAATTGTTTTTTTATCAACATTTTGATAGATGTAAAGGAGACTTTGTTATAGGTATGGTTTAAAACTAGCAGGGTTCTATCCAAGGGGATTTGATCTAAGGTAGTTTGATCAAACCCTCTTCAATTGGAATGGTTTAAATGGAACTTTTTCAGGCTTAAATAATTATATTTTCTAAAAATATGTGATTTCTGCAAAAATCAGAATCTCCCATAAATTGCAAACTATCTTTATGGGATCACCCAATTCCAACATCTCACATATAACCTCTTGAGACCAATAAACAAGAAGAATAATCAGTCTCTAAATTATTAGGTGATGGTTGGGGTACATTATAATTCACACCTTCATTTGGGTATGTGTAGGATCATCATGAAAAAAATAGGCCCTTAAGTGGCAAAAAATTCAAAAAAATTAGAGTTAGGCAACTTGACGTAAAATTTTGAATAAGTTATCTATATTATTTCAAAAATATGTAAGAATAGAATCTATATAAAATTGAATTTATCCTCTAAAATACTAGGTTTGTTTTTTTTTTTAAATTATTTGGTGAAAATTTGAAATTTCAATGCAAGAGTACTTAAATTTTAGGGAAAAATAAAAGTAGGTGTCTCTGACACCCTAACCACAATAAAATGATAATATTTTCAAAAATATTTTATATATAAGTAGAGGACTCATGTCCCGATGTGATGCATATTATTTTGTAATTTTTTTCCAAGAAAATAATTAATTATGAATTTTTTTATTACAACTTTTAAAAAATATAAAAAACTTGTATGTTTGACCACCTTAACTTGGTCAAAACTTTATGAAATTCATTTTTTCTCTTTTTAATCCTATAGTATGCGAAGTATAGAATGTGACACATGTTTTGGATTCAAAAAATATGGTACCATTTGAAAGCTATAGATGTTTTTCAATTAGCCTATCAATCAGGACTTTAGTCCTTATTTGAATAGAAAATGAATAATAATTACTTATTAAATTCAAAGTAAAGCATAATTTATATAGGTAGAAAGTTGAGAATATCCTTTAAAAACCCTTTTCGTTTCATCAATTTTGGGTAAAAAAAAGTCGTCAACCACATACCCATTAGATTACCACTTTTTGGCCCATCATGATCCTACACATACCCATTTATGGATGAATACATAATCACACAAAAGGAGGATGAAAAAAAAGAACAACCAATGATTATGACAACTCAGAATATGAAAAAATCATCCCCAACATTTACCTCATCTATTTGGAAGAAAATACAACCTACACAACAAATTTTGATTAGATGGATTATCAACAACTACCCAATCCGCAAGAAATGGAAAGACTTTATGGATAGGGCTATGAGCTTGTGAAACAATTGGGATATAATGGTAAAGGATGTGGAAAGAATGAATAAGTCATTTTTGTCCCTATAGAACCTAATACATAAGAGACAAAGACTAGTTTGGGGTATTCTTATTCTAAGATAACAAAAGCAACTCAACAACCATCCCTCAATATCAACACCATCGCATGTAAACCAAGAATCACTCTTATGGTAAAACATCCTGAATTCCTAGATATGGATTCCCCACCATCTTGGGAGTGCGTTGAAAGTGATGAAGCCTTGAAACAATTGTTAGGAGCTTTTGATAAACTATCATCTTCCAAGAGAAAAGTTACCTATACAATGATTAGTACCAAGTAGAAAGATGTTGATACTAATGAGACAAAGATGAGCATGGAACCATATGATGTTGAAATTCCTAAGTCTAATGCACTCCCTTTGGGAGATAAGATTCATATACCAATGGGCATAGATGATAAAAAAATTATTAAGATTGGGAAGTGCCTTGATGATGAAGAACAAGAGGACACTACAACTTTGCTTCATGATTTTCCTAAAATTTTTGCTTGGAAATATTTAGATATGCCAGGAATAGACCCAAAGATAGTCACACATAGCATTGTTCTTGCTGAAAATGCTAAGCCTATTTGACAAAAGATATGAAAAATGAACCTAATGATAGCCTTGCATGTTAAAGGAGAACTTGAAAAACTCCTCAACATAGTTTTCATTCACCCTATTGATTATTCTCCTTGGATCTCAAACATTTTCGCAGTTGCTAAACCTAATAATCGTATTAAGGTATGTGTAGACATGTCAAATTAGCATTATGCATATGCATCCGCTCATTGAATTGATCAAACGCAGCAAATCCATTCATCAGGTAAATCAAATCTTTAGTCCTAAAGTTATTCATTCAAATAAATCAACTTGTCTCACATCAATCATTAATTAAATAAACAAAAATTTATTTAATTAAATCCCCAAAGTCATTTCCATCCTTTTCTAAGTTAAATAAATCCAAATATTTGAGTCAAAAAGGTCAAACATCCTAATCATCATTAAGTTAATATAAACCTGATTAATCTAATCTAATGCATGCCAAATCCTCTAGATATCCCCACTTGCACAAATAAATCAATTTATTGATTTATTAAATCCAAGATTTTCCATCAACATGGCATTTATGGGGAATATTCCCTCAAGTTTGAAAATCATGACAAGTTGATTTGTCCCTCCAACATTGCATTTATTGCTCTTTTTCTTGTCCCCCTCTCTAAATTTATTGCAAAATTTGAATTCAAATTTCCCCCCTCTTGGGCACATTTCCCAAATCTTGCACATGCTTCAACCACTGACATGATGAAAAGTGGCCTCTTTTCATTGGCCTATTTCTTAGTCCCACATTGGTCCCTCTTCAACACTCAACACTTAAAAATCTACAAATAGAGGTTTCATCCTCAAGAAAATCCTGAATCATCTCCACAATTTCATCCAAAAAGCTTATTCAAAGTCACTCTTCATTGAAGAACTGATTTTGCCTATCCATCATCATGATCATAAAAATATCATATCATGGAGCTTAATCAAGGATTGGGAAAGGGCTTCTTTCCATAGAAGCACCAATCCACTATAAGATGCTAGTTTGATTATTAGAATGATGCCTTTCTATGTTTTACTTGTTTCTTTGGCTTTATTCTTGTGATTAGATGAATCTTATAGGGGATCTTTTATTTGCTCTGGTTTACTAACAATACTAAGGGTTTTTGTTTTTGAGCCAATGCAGATTTAGGGTCTCACAGTATGTATGGAATTTTGTGACTTGAATAAAGAATCCTTAAAGGACGATTTTCCCCTTCCTAATATTGACAAGATCGTGGATTCAACTATTGGGCATGCTTTGTTGGCATTTATGGATGGATTTTATGGTTATAATCAAATCTTCATAAACACACAAGATCAATACAAGACAACATTCACAACTATTTGTGAAATGTTTTGTTGGGTTATGATACCTTTTGGATTAAAGAATGCAAGAACAACTTATCAAAAAGAAATGACATTGATATTCCATGACTACATACATAAAATCTTGGAAGATTATGTTGATGGAATCCTTGCCAAATCCCTAACAAGACAAGACTATGAATTTTCTTCAACAAATCTTTGAATGAATGCACAAATACAACATGAGACTCAATCCCAAAAAGTGCGTCTTTGGAGTAGATAGTGGATAACTTATAGGGTTTTTCATATCTCATAGAGGAACTGAGTTGGACACAAAGAAAACTGATGCTATCATCAACATACCACCTCCTAGGAATATTTCTCAATTGTGTACATTACAAGGAAGAATTCAAGCCATTCATCATTTTTTTCCTCTTTAGTCGATCAAACGTTACCTTTCACACATCTCAAAAAGGATATGCATTTTGATTGGAATGAGGATTGTAAACAGGCCTTTGAGAGTTTGAAGGAATACCTTGCAACTCTACCCATTTTGCAACCCACTATGTCAAACAAATCATTCATCCTTTACATAGTCGCATCAGCCCATGCTCTTGCAGCATTGTTGACTCAACAAGATGAGAGTGGAAAAGGACATCCTGTTTATTACGTTAGTCGAACTTTAATTGATTATGAACGTGATACACACCTATCGAAAAACAATGTTTGGCCCTTGTATTTACTACTAGTAATTTGCAACATTATTTACTAAATGCTAAAAGATAGGTCATGACAAAATTTGATCCTCTCAAACATCTTTTTCAGTAAAACAGACTTATTAGGACATCTAGCTAAATGGGTAATGTTGTTGACCGAGTTTGACCTTAAGTTTGTTTCACAAAAAGCAATCAAATGCCAATCCTTGACCAACCACTTAGCTGACACTCCTTCTCCTCTGGTGTTACCTAGCAATGACTCTTTTCCTAATGAGAGTGTGTTGACAATAGAAGCTAAAACATGGGATTTATATTTTGATGGGTCTACATGTAGAACAAGCTCTGGTGTTGGGGTTATATTGATCCCACCTATAGGAAATCATATTTCCTTTTCATATCGATTAAATTTCCTATGTACGAATGACACAACTGAATATGAGGCATTAATTGTTGGGTTACATGTTGCTTTAATCATGGGTGTCAAAGATATTAAAATCTTTGGTGACTCGCAACTAGTAATTAAACAAATAAAAGAGACATATCAAGCCACATGAAAAATTAGCCAAATACAAAGATCTTATCATGCACTTGCTCGAACAGTTTAAGACATTTACCATTGATAACATCCCATGAAAAGACAATCGACTTGTGAATGCAATGGCAAGTGTGACCTCTCTTATATCTCCTCAAGATCCTTCAAAAAAAATCACATTCAATATTCACCCTATCATGAAACCTTCAATCAATGAACAAATGAAATACGCTTTAATAACAAATGAGGAAAACTCAAGTGAATGGTATGATTCCATATTCAATTATTTGAAAAGTGGTATCTTTCCTGAGCCAACAACCAAAAACCTTTGTGCTCGTATATGAAATCTTGCATCTAAATATTCCATCCTTGCCGATGTGCTATATAGAAAGTCATTCAATGGTATCTTACTTTGATGTTTAAATAAATTTGAGATACCTCTAGCACTTCACCAAGCCCATGAAGGTGCTTGTGGTGGAAATTTTAGAGGGAAAACATTGGTTCAAAAACTTATCCGTATTGGGTATTATTGGTGCAACATCGAATGTGATTGCTTTGATTATGTTTTAAAATGGCATAAATATCAAGAACATAGAAATTTGCATCATGCTCTTGCTAGTGAAATCCAAACTCAACTTTTGATATGACCCTTTGCGGTTTGGGGATTGGACATTATCAAAAATATTTCACCTCCTTCTTCTACTGAACATACCTTTATCATCACTACAACTAATTATTTCACAAAATGGGTAGAGGCCATCCCTCTTCAATCTACAATGGTTGAGGTAATATGTTATTTCATCTTAGAACACATTATTGCTTGCTTTGGACTCCCTTCTGCATTAGTTTCTGATAATGGTACACCATTTAAGAATAATGAAGTGAAGAAATTTTTGGAGACCTTTAATATCCAACATCATGTTTTGACAGCTTATTACCTGAAATCTAATGGTCAAGCTGAATCAACGAATAAAATTCTTGAACAAATCTTGAACAAAAATGTTAACAAAAAACATCGATATTGGCACACACAATTGCATTATGCGCTTCGGGCTTATTGTATGATTGTTTGATCTTCCACAAGGACCACATCTTATATTTTTTTCTATGGTAGTGAAGCAATAATTCCCTTAGAGTTAGAAATTCCTACACTAAGAATTTCTCTTCAACGACTTGTTGATGATACACATTATTGAAAACAATGATTAAATCAGCTTGAGATGCTTAATGAACAATGCATTAATTCTCTTGAGCATCTTAAAGATTTTTACAAAAGGAAACATAATCATTACAACCTTAATGTTATCCCTCGATGATTTCAAAAGGGTGACTTAGTTCTTTCAGCTAATCAAAGCAACATCAATGCCAACCCAAACGAATGTGACAAATCTAGTTCTAATTGGTTAGGACCTTACATCGTTGACAAAAATTTTAGGTCTAGTGCATACATGTTAACTGACCTAGATGGCACACCCCTTAAAGAACCTATCAATTATGCACATTTGCATTGGTATTATGTCTAATCCATTTGAATACTATGAATAGTAAAGTAGTGTTGTTAGAGCTATTAGGTCATATCCTATATGCTTTCACATTGCTTTGTTCTTGAAAAATCAATCATGCATATATCTGTAGAAAGAAAAAAAATAGCATTATGCATATTCATCCACTCATTGAAATTATCAAATGCAGCAAATCCATTCATCAGGTAAATCAGGTCTTTAGTCCTAAGGTTATTCATTCAAATAAATAAGCTTGTCTCACATCAATCATTAATTAAATAAACAAAACTTTATTTAATTAAATCCCCAAAGTCATTTACATCCTTTTTTGAGTTAAATAAATCCAAATATTTGAGTCAAAAAGGTCAAACATCCTAATCATCATTAAGTTAATCTAAACCTGATTAATCTAATCTAATGCATGTCAAATCCTCTAGATATCTCCACTTGCACAAATAAATCAATTTATTGATTTATTAAATTCAACATTTTCACTCAACATGGAATATTCCCTAGAATTTGAGTTCAAAAATAAGTGGACATGTACATCCAACAAGTCATTTATGAGCTCTTACATGGCTCTTACATGTCCCTTGCACAATTCAAACTCAACATTCATTGCACAAATTTGAATTTCAAATTTCCCCCCTCTTGGGCACACTTGCCAAATCTTGCACATCCATTGACCTATCACCACTTGACAAGTGGCCTATTTTCATTGGCCTATTTCTTAGTCCCACATTGGTCCCTCTTCAACACTCAGCATTTGAAAATCTACAAATAGAGGTTTCATCCTCAAGCAAATCCTCCACAATTTCATCCTCAAATCATATGCAAAGTCACTCTCCTTGAGAACTGATTTTTCTCATCAATATCATTCTTCATAGCATTTTCATCATTGGGATTAATCAAGGATTGGAAAGGGCTTCTTTCCATAGAAGCATCAATCCACTATAGGATGCTAGTTTGATTATTAGAATGATGTTTTCTATGTTTTGTTTGCTTCTTTTGCATTTTTCTTGTGATTAGATGAATCTTATAGGGAATCTTCATTTGCTTTAGTTTACTAACAATGCTAATGGCTTTTGTTTGTGAGTTAATGCAGATTTGAGGTTCCTACAAATGGTGCTAGAAGGAGGGAAATTTCTTTCCAAACCTTTTATTCATTCTTTCGGTAATGTTCTTTACTTGGAGGAATCATCAAGTCTATTGTTGATGCATTTCTTTTCTTTAATGGTAGCTGATATTCATTGCAAAATAAATCTGAGTCTTAGTTTACTTCAGATTTGAATAATATTAATTATTCTTGGATGAACAAATGTTGTTTTGTTTATTTTAAGAATATCAAATGTTACTGCTCTGCACAACGCATTTAATATTATGAAATTTGAAAAAGCCTACCTCCATATTAAAATCTCTTGCAAACCAAGCTAATTTCTAGCTTCCCTTTTGTTTTGTCTGTATTTTTTCAAAGTTTGAATGAAAGTTGATCTAGCTTAAGCAGAAAGGGTTTTCCATCTTTCTCTAGAAATATTTAACTGACTCTATTTTAGCAGCAGCTGAAGGAACTATCTTTTCTGCTTGCTTTAGCTGTTCTTCAGTGGTTTTGATGTCTTCGACCTTTTCTTCCACCATAGCTTCAAAACATTTCATACAACTCAGCAATCACAAAGATCTTTGAGCATTTTTCACAATCGATTTATGTATTTTTTACATAATCAAAGTTTTTTTCTTCAAAATCGATTAGGAATTCAGAATGGTCATTTTGATATAGTAACATGCTAAAAGTTGTTTCACATTTATTGTTAACATTGTCTCATATTTTGTGAGGTAGAACAAAAGCGAAATACTCATAGTACAAATTTCTAACATGTAAGCTGTAGATACATTCCAGAGAGCATGGTGTGCATTCCATAGAGCTTGGAGATGTACGGTGTCCCATAGTATACGTTTGACAAGAAATATGAGCGACATTATGGTTGTTCAAGGAACTTATGGAGCGACAAGAAATCTGAGTGACCTTTTGGTTGTTCATATGCTCTCCATATGCTCTCCATAAAGATCACATCTTTAAAGAAAAAGTTAAACAGTTTGCATGCCTTGTCTATGCTTCCACATTTCACGAACACTGCAAGGATGCTAACCAAAGTTCACAGGTAGTAAAGGCAGTAAAGACACTTGTAAAGGGGGTGCAATTTTAAGAGGGTAGAACCATTGAATGGTGTGTAGGTTTGAAAAGGCAGTAGAATGCAACCCAATGAAGATACGCATCATGATAACTTTTCTAATATGCATTTGACCACCAAGTAGATGAATCTTGTCCTGCAGTCATCGTACTCCTATGAGATATCACTGGTAAAGGTTGTGTTCACTTTATGCAATCTGCTCTTTATATATATATATATATATTCTAACAATTTAATCTTTGTTCCTGATGTCTTTTTATGGCCATAAATTTGTTTGACTATGGATGCTATAGTTGCTTGAGATTTGGCTTTAATGCCCCAAGATCTAACCACATGGGACACAATTTCCTTAAGTTATTCTCAGCATAATGTATATTTCAGTAGACCTCATATAGGCGCGTGGTTTTGCCAATAGTCAACATGCTTTATTAGCAAATTTTGAAGTATATTATATTATATTACTATTGCAAGGTCATTGCTCGCTAAATTGGAGAAGTGAAAGGTTAGTATACATTGGCAGTACAACAACAAATGTTGGTACATGCAATCTTCACTACTGGTAAACGTTGGCACATGCATCAAATACTGGTAAATTTCCTTTAAAATTATTGTTCGTGTAATCCACTAATGCACACTTTCCATTATTACTGTACAAATAGGTTTTTGTGTGTAAGATCGGATCTTGTGCCAAAATTAATCCAATGGCAGTAAATAATGAGGGGTTTTGTTAGTAGGGTATGTGCAGGATCATGATGGGCCAAATAGGCCCTTAAGTGATAATGAAAATTCAAAAAAATCAGAGTTAGGCAACTTGACATAAAAATTTGAATAAGTTATCTATATTATTTCAAAAACATGTAAGAATAGAATCTATGGAAAATTGAATGTAGTTTCTAAACTACTAGGTTTATTTTTTTAAAACAAAAATCTATTTGGTGAAAATTTGAAATTTCAATGCAAAGATACTTAAATTTTAGGAAAAAATAAGCAGTTGTATGTCTCCGTCTGACCAATTCTAAATCCATAATAAAATGATAATATTTTTTTATGCATTTTAGATATAAGTAGAGGACCTAAGTGTCCGGGGATGTGACGCATATTTTTTTGTAATTTTTTCCAAGTAAATAATTAATTATGAATTTTTTATGACAACTTTTTAAAAATATAAAAAATCGTATGTCTGACCACCTTAACTTGGTCAAAACTTCATGAAATTCATTTTTTTTTTAATCCTATAGTATGCGAAGCATGGAATGTGACGCATGTTTCGGATTCAAAAAATATGACACCGTTTGAAAGTTATAGATGTTTTAGAATCAACCTATCAATCAGGACTTTAGTCATAATTCTAATAGAAAATGAATAATAATAATCTATTAAATTCAAAATAAAGTATAATTTATATTGGAAAAAGGCTGAGAATCTCCTCTACAAACCCTTTTCATTTTATCAATTTTGGCTAAAAATAAAATCGTCAGCCACATGGGAAAAGTCTGAAAAAACAACG
>VDFB02000003.1:418856581-418869363 GCA_007258455.2 Sequoia sempervirens | reverse complement strand
CATCAATTGAAAAAGGATCGCTTTATGAGACAAACTTGTATTGATTTTGACATAAATCGTAAAACTTTGGATAGAGCACTTGCAAGAAGAGAAAGAATAGATGATCCTCTTCAAAATGATACATGAGCTTTTGTCGGGAGGCTTCCACGTGTTGATAAGAAGCTAATTGATAATGTAAAACAAGTAATTCAACAATTTTGGCATGATAACTCTAGAGTATCACCAAATGCAAAGGATGTTTTAAAGTTAAGAATTGGAAATCAAGACCGTACACCACATCCTAAACATTTCTTGGAATCAAGCTAAACAATGTTGTTCAAAAAATTTATAGAAACACATCCAAATATGGAAATCTCGCAAAGGACTTTTGAAGGTTTGAAGCCATTTTATTGTATTCCTCTTAAAATTTGTAATACTTGTTGTTGCAAATACCATGTGAAGTTTTCAATGTACCATGAACTATTATGCTATATCCATTCTACTTTGCATACTAATGAAATGTTGCAAGAGTGCCTTGTTTGGCCATCTTCAAAATCATCAAGGGACTTGTTGAATCTTTTTATGTTCAGAGATGATGGACTGTTTCACCTGGAAATGATTGTTTTAAATGCAAAGTGCTCCTGTAATATGGTGGCAGCTTGTCAAAGTTTGTTCAATGTTTTCATGAGGTTCGAACATGGTGGAAAGAAGCTTGTTGAGAAAAGAGGAGTATGAGATAGTCAAATATATACTTTCGCAGTGGAGGTGTGAAGGTTCTAGATGTGAGTTGGTTTCAAAAGAATCTGATTGCACAGATTTTATTTGATTTTGAGGACAATCTCTTCTACAGTATGTAAAGGCGCTAGTCATGAAGTCTTGATGTTTGGTGGCATTTTAGAATGTGGACTCTTTTTCTGATTGGCACTATTATGCTCGATGGTTGATTTGTAGAAACTTACACATTGCAACCACAAAATGAGGTGTTCTAATCTAGAGTAATTACTAATTCAGAACAAAATTGCTTTATATTTACTCCCACATAACGATGCGATGTGCACTTGATAGTGCAGGAGGAGGATTGAAAGATAATAAGAGAGTATCATTTTTATATGAGTGATGATAGATCTCACTCATCCGAGTATGTCCAACATTTTTTTGAGAATTTTTTTGAGTTCTTGCAGGAGCATGATATAGTAATTGTAACACCCCTCCATTTTGGGATATTTGGATTGGCAAGGTTCTCTTATGTCTGATTATGCTTATGATGTGATGGTGAACTTGGCGATTATTTAATTATTAATTGTTTAGTGATGTATATGATTATATTGTAATGTGACATTTGTGTTTGAACATGCTTAGACTTTCGAACTTGAGTACTTGTGATCGTGATTGTTAAACAACGTGGAATTTATATGTTGATGTGATGTTATCTTATTCTGATGTATTTTAATGACATGTTTAGAATAACTTAGAAGATATCTGACTAAGTGACGTTTTATGCTATTGATCATATCATTGATGTTAGATGCGTCAGTTAGAGATACTGTATTGGTGAAAGGGGCGGATTGTATCACTCGCTTGCGAGTGCCCTACAATTTCGGGATTCCCCCTCTTCACGGTGTGTTTGATCATAATATACATATATATCTTTCACGTTTGGCATGTTCTTTGTTGCAGATTGCAGGTACACGACATCGACTCCACCTGGCTTCACAGGTGTGAGTGTGTCCATTAACCAACGAAAACTATTTGGGAGATAGTAGCTATGTTTTCTGAACCAAATTGTCACCCTAGTCATAGCGTGTTGTAGGGTTGTGTGGCGGGGCATTACACAGGTCACACAAAGCTAAAACAAAATAAAAACAAGACCTCATCACAAGACGGAGTGATCAAACGTACAACTCTAGGTACGACTCACACAAAACTGCCACATGTTACATTGCTTCCCGACATAGAATAGATCAAGAGTGTCACAAAAAACATATACAAACTGCTGACTTAAGAAGAGTGTCATCGCATAGTTCGTCAAGGGATATCCTCTGGGAATCTTCCTAGGCCCCGACCCCCACTACACGGGTATCCTGGTAGCCTCTACCGCATTCCCGGCACCCATGCTTACTCATGCAGAACCAAATACCTCTCGTGAAGACGAGATAGATGATCTTGGTAGGAATTCCTGGTTACTATCTCCTAGCACGGAGGGAGTGGAACCTTTTGGATTCCACGTGGTCAGGTGGCATGCATCTTTCCGTTGGTTCTTCTTCATGTTCGTGTGTTCGTGATTTCTAGTTGGAGAGCTCGTGGGAATCAGATTCTTCTCACACTTCATTCTTTCAGCTCTTATTGTATTTTATTACCCCTCATTTGTTATCGAGGTGGAATTTGTAAAGTGTAATCATAACTTTTGGACTTACCTCATTCGGGGAATGAGTATTGTAATCTTATTGTTATTCTTGTAATTGAAATCTTTTGGTATTTCTTATCCTTCGTTGCAAGCTATCTTGTATGGAATGTATGTGGTCTCATTTCCTTAAGTGTTTAATGTTTCAGTTTATATTAATGTTTGTTGTTGTTTGGGTTCTAAAGTAATCTTGTCTCATGGCCTTAGAGGTTGTTGGCAATGTGTATTCATATTTCATGTTATTTGTACTTAAACAAAAAAAAAATTGGTATGTTTATGTGATGAATTGTAACTTCCTCTAGGGTTGCGTGGCAGGGCATTACAGTAATGGGTCGACATCTCATTTGGTTAGATAACTACACAAGTCAATTTAAGAATCCTCGTATGTTTTATTGGTTGAGTAGAATGCATGTAGAGAGGGGTGTACCTCATATTTAGCATTTTTTTGAATCTGGGCATGGGAAAGGGGAGCACGATGGAGCAGGTGGATGTGTAAAAAGAGCTCTAGTTAAGGAGCAATTGAAGATTTCAGGAGAAAAATTTAGTGATGCACGTTCTATTGTTGATTAGTGTAGTTCAGCATTGTCACAGGAAGGGACACTTGATTCAACAGTGCGTAGATGCTTTTGGTTGGTTGAGGAGGGTCCAGTGGGAGGCAGATTGGATTGTCATACAATCAAAGATTCTTCAAAGATGCATTCATTTCGAAGCTCAGATGCAAGCACATGGACCATTTGGACACGAGATTTGGCTTGTTTTTGTCAGAGTTGTATTCAGTGCAAGTGGGATCAATGCGAGTCAAGTGAGTGGGTGGATACATGGGTTCCATAGTATCTAACTCCATTATCTCAAACAATATCCATGAGAAATGACATAATGGAAAGTTCATTTGATTACGACCGAATTTCAGATCTACTACAGCCAGGACATGTTTTTGCAGTTGTTGCACCATAGGGGAATGAAGAGAGATCAAACTATTGGTTGGCTCGATGTGTGTAGGTAAGGCATAAGCTAACACAACCGATGGAAGATGATGATGGGTTCATGTATCCTACAGGTTCAGTTGTGGTTGCAAGAACTTGGTTGCGAACATATATGGTTAGAAAGAATGGCATACCTACATTTGAAGACTATGAGAAACAAAAAACCATTCTCATGTATTTGCACCTTGTTATAACAACAAATGTTAAGTTGTTCAAGCATCACGCCAGACCAAAGACAAAACAACTATGGACACTTAGTAATGTTGATCATGAAGCAATATTGGATACTTTTAAGCAAAGAGATGACCAGCCGAATCTACTTGAATAGCATTTTCAGAATGGAAGATGATGCTTAAGGTTCATTATGGTTAAAGTTCATTATATAATTTAATATAGATTTGTTGAATCCTAACCATCTTTTCTATTGTGACAATATAGATTTCTCATTTGAAAAATTTTGTGATGATATTTTGGCTGATTGATCATGGACTGTTACTACAATGACCAACTTTGATCGCTTTAGGGTATCGCGAAGATTACCCGATGTATAGATTGGTTATTTCTAAGCATTTTTTATAGTTTGCATTACCAATTCATCATCATTCAGGTTGTTTAGATTAATATAGATTTGTTAGTCTAACCATCTTTTCTATTGTGACAATATAGATTTCTCATTTGACAAATTTTGAGATATTTTTGGCACGATTGATCATGGACTTGCTGCTACAATAGCTAGCTTCGATCCTTTCATAGAGTTATGTGCAAGATTACAGTAATATAGATTGGTTATTCTAAGCATTTTTTATAGTTTTCATTACCAATTCATCATCATTCAGGTTAATTAGATTAATATAGATTTGTTAGTCTAACCATATTTTCTATTGTGACAATATAGATTTCTCATTTGACAAATTTTGTGATATTTTGGGCACGATTGATCATGGACTTGCTGCAACAATAGCTAGCTTTGATCCTTTCGGAGAGGTATGCGAAAGATTACAGTAATATAGATTGGTTATTCTAAGCATCTTTTATATTGTATGTAGTTTAACTGCTAGCTTGATGGTTTGTACAGGTGCTTGTTAGTCCAGAATGTGAACATACTACTCTTGTGGAAGACTGTGCCCTAAATGCCTCCAATAGGAAAATTTTGTAAAATTTCAATTTTGAAATGTGATACAATGTAAGAAGGCCATAACTGTGTATTGAGACAATTCTATAGTAACTTATTGTAATTAATCAAGCTACAACCGAAGGTTTTCTTCCTAGTTCTTTCCTACCAGTATGCTCGTTTGAACCAGGTTTTGTAATATCTCCTATTTATATATAATAAATTACAGTGGCTTGCCACTTTTTCCCAAAAAAAATTAAAAAATGTCATGTGAAGGTCATTTCCAATGTAATTGAGTCTTTGATCAAGCAAAGTGGAAACAAGGTATTTGGGTGTGCATAATGTTCAAGCTGATTGAGTAAGATTTTTCTAATGCATGAGCCAGGTGGCTTTAAACAACACAATTACAATTAAAGGTGATGTTGTTATAAATTGCACAAACTTGATCCAACCTTTTAGCATTTACAATTATAATTACAACACAATCTTGCTACCTTTTAGCACTTTCGACTCGTAAGGGAAATTGTCAGTCCAATGTAGCTCAGAGTGATTCAAAGTATTTGGGTACAAAACAGGATCATCCCTGGCATAAACATACCCATATGGAAGTGTTGGAACAGTCCATTTGGTCGTACGAGTTGCGGACTAAAAGTTGCACCACTTTGCAACTTTACACTGCTTGCATCTGGCAACTTTTCCCTCCACTAAAAAGTAATCACCACAGGAAAACACCTCCAAGATGGAAAAGACCGAGAGATATTTTTGTAGATGGTCCCAACACAATCCCATAGCCTCTAACGAAGAATCTGTATGCCCCACAATCTCTGAGAAATAGCCCTTCAAATATTGTTGTCTTTTAGCACTTTGGACTCTTAAGGGAAATCGCAGATCCAATGTAGCTCGGAGTGATTCGGCATATTTGGGTGCAAAAGAGGATAATACCTAACATAAATGTACCCATACGGATGTGTTGGAACAATCTGTTTGGTCGTACGAGTTGCAGAATGAAAGTTGCACCACTTTGCAACTTTACACTACTTGCATCTGGCAACTTTTCCCTCCACTGAAAAGTCATCACCATAGGAAAACGCCTCCGAGATAGAAAAAATTGAGAAAGGTTTTTGTAGATGGTCCCAACACAATCCTATAGTCTCTGACGAGGAGTCTATATGCCCCACAGTCTCCGAGAAATAGCCCTTCAAATATTTCTTCCTTTTAGCACTTTGGACTCTTAAGGGAAATCGTCGGTCTAATGTAGCTTGGAGTGATTCGGTGTATTTGGGTGCAAAAGAGGACCAACCCTAGCGTAAACATACCCATACGGATGTTTTGGAACATTCCATTTGGTCGTACGAGTTGAGGAATGAAGGTTGCACCACTTTGAAAATTTACACTACTTGCATCTGGCAACTTTTCCCTCCATTGAAAAGTCATCACCACAGGAAAACGCCTCCGAGATAGCAAAAATAGAGAGAGGTTTTTGTAGATGGTCCCAACACAATCCCATAGCCTCTGATAGAGAGTATGTATGCCCCATGGTCTCCGATAAATAGCTCTTCAAATATTGCTGCATTTTAGCACTTTGGACTCTTAAGGGAAATCGTCGGTCCAATGTAGCTCGGAGTGATTCGGCATATTTGGGTGCAAAAGAGGACCATCCATAGCGTAAACGTACCCATATGGACATGTTGGAATAGTCCATTTGGTCGTATGAGTTGCGGAATGAAAGTTGCACCACTTTGCAACTTTACACTGCTTACATCTGGCAACTTTTCCCTCCACTAAAATTTCATCACCATAGGAAAACGCCTCTGAGATAGAAAAAATTGAGAGAGGTTTTTGTAGATGGTCCCAACATGATCCTGTAGCCTCTAACGGAGAGTCTATATGCCCCACGGTTTCTGAGAAATAGCCCTTCAAATATTGCTACCTTTTAGCACTTTGGACTCTTAAGGGAAGTCACCAGTCCAATGTAGCTCATAGTGATTCGGCGTATTTGGGTGAAAAAGAGGACCATCCTTAGTGTAAACGTACCCATATGGACGTGTTGGAACAGTCTGTTTGGTCGTACAAGTTGCGGAATGAAAGTTGCACCACTTTGCAACTTTACACTACTTGCATCTGGCAACTTTTCCCTCCACTGAAAAGTCATCACCACAGGAAAATGCCTCCGAGATAGCAAAAACTGAGAGAGGTTTTTGTAGATGGTCCCAATAGGATCCCATAGCCTCTAACGAAGAGTTTGTATGCCCCACGGTCTCTGAGAAATAGCCCTTCAAATATTGCTGCCTTTTAGCACTTTGGACTCTTAAGGGAAATCACCGGTCCAATGTAGCTCAGAGTGATTCAGCGTATTTGCGAAAGAAGACCATCCCTAGCGTAAACGTACCCATACGGACGTTTTGGAATAGTCTATTTGGTCATACGAGTTGCGGAATGAAAGTTGTAACTTTACACTGCTTGCATCTGGCAACTTTTCCCTCCAATGAAAAGTCATCACCACAGGAAAACGCCTCTGAGATAGCAAAAACTGAGAGAGGTTTTTGTAGATGGTCCCAACATGATCCCATAGCCTTCAATAGAGAATTTGTATGCCTCACGGTCTCTAAGAAATATCCCTTCAAAAATTGTTCCCTTTTAGCACTTTGGACTCTTAAGGGAAACTAGTGGGTAACAGAGTTAACTTCTTCACAAACTTGGTTTGAAGTAATTTCATTCTTTTTTGTGAATTTGAGAGACATTTTGACTGGATTTCGGTCTATGAGCCCTATTATATGATATTACAAAAAGGTATTATGGACCTATATTAAGCTACCACTCTCAATATCATACAAATTGAACCCTGGCATCAATAGACTTTGTATATCAAGCTACCATAATTTTGTTGATGTTAGCAGCTTCACCGATCTCTTCCAGCCATTCCAACACATGACAGAGCTTGGAAAAGAGAGAAGGAAGTCCACTAGAAAAGAGGAGAGTAGAGTCCGCTTCAAGAGTAAAACATGGCACTTGCTAAGACTAAGCCTGCCCAGCCATACAAAAGTGGTATACAATATAGCCAAGTCCGCTCCAAGGAAATAATCAATGGCTTGGTATAAAGCAAAGTATTCCCTTGTTTCTTGGCACAAACACTTAGCAAAGCCCGCCCATGTTAAGAAAGGGATGTGTCAAACATGATTGAAGTCCACCACATGTCTTGGCCATGAAACTTCACAAGGTTTGTGCTTACCAAAGAGTGACATGGCATAAAAGATGGAATCTTGCCAAATCCACTTCAAGAGGATAATGAGTGTCCACACTTGGAAGAATATGAATAGGGAAAGTGAATGAGTGAAGTCTACTCAGCATGTTAAGTCTGAAATGGCAAGAGAAAAGAGGAAGTCTGCCAGCCTTAAAGTGAAATTGAGCTCGCCCCTCATTTGTAAAGGGTGGAGACAGTGTATAGAATTGTTGTGATAGACTATTTCTGATAATAAAAGCTCTTATGCATGATTTTATTTGAACCACTTTTATTGTCAAATAGTGTGCATGGTTGCATAACTTCTTCCACCATAGATTGGAGATAGATTAGAATTAGATTACACTTGGAATAAAATTTTCTTTGACAGTTTGTTAGATGAATGCAAGATTTGATAAGCATTGATTTATGGTGGAACTTTTGCTCATACTTTCTTTGAATGGATGATTTTCGTTCAATGCATAAAGTTAGCCTGAGCTTACTCTGTGGATTCTTAACTTATGTCTGGATAAATATTGTTCGATTGGAAGGTAGTTATTCATGATATGAAAACCATAAGCACATTTCCTTGAAGATTGCAATGGCTTTGCGTAGTTGGCACAATTCCTGCATGGCGAAACAAAGTTTGGTTTTGTTTCACCAAGTCAATACTGTCTCTTGAATTATTAAGAAGTAGATTAGAACTTCTGACCCCTTGTCTCCTTTTTCAGTTTGTTTGATCTACAACCCAAATAAAAGAGCTTCATTGTGTAGACCTTCATTTTGAATTGAAAAAATCTAGCATAGTTCCCCTTGTGATTCCTAGCAAATCACAACGCCCATTGAGCTTACCACACGTCAAGACTTGACATAAGAAACCTTGGAATCGCCATATGATCTTCTCACAATCTTAGCTTACAAGGTGGTTTTTCAAGAGAGGATAGGGTGTCTCTGGTCATTTTTATTCTAATGTACAAGTGTGTCATAAAACACGCATCAATAGGTTAAAGATAAGGATTTGACAATGCTTGTCATTGTCTTGGGAGTCCTATATTCAAGGAATTAGTGCAAGGTCCAAACTCCTGAAGTTCGATCATTTGAGGGCCGATTGCATTCATTATGCATCAATATTGATGGTTAGAGGTGTTGGCCAAAATTCTACTAATGAAGAGATTCATGTTCTTGCCGCCCAACCTTCGAAGAAGAAAGGAAGAAGTGGAAAGAAGGGATTCTTCAAGAGGAATCGAGACAAAGGAAATGATGGTGCTCCCCCTTCCAAGAAGAAGTGAGACTTGTCCAAGATTCAATGCTTTAGGTGTGATAAGTTTGGTCACTTTTCCAAACATTGTTCAGATAGACCTAAGCATCAAGCCTCTGTTGCAGATGTAGATGATGTTTCTCCATAGAAGAATGAATATTTGTTTTGCTCAGCATTTTCAAGCAATGTACCCACTGACACCAACACTTGGCTGATCGATAGTGGTTTTCTCAGAAAGAGGGAGCTGATTATGAAGAAACATTTGCTCTTGTTGCTTGTTATACTTCTGTCAGAACTATCATTGCCCTTGTTGCATCAAGAGGATGGAAGATTCATCAAATGGACATGAAGACAAATTTTCTCAATGGCATGATTGAGGAAGAAGTTTACGTTGAGAAACCTGATGGTTTTGAGGTTCATGGGAAGAAGTCACATGTGTATAAGCTGAAGAAGGCCTTGTATGGTCTTAAGTAGGCTCCTCGTGCATGGTACGAAAGGATTGTCCGATTACTGTCTGGTTGGAGAAGCTGTGAAGGAATGATGTTGATTCAAATCTCTACTTCAAGGTAATCAATGGTGATGCATTGTTAATATTGGTACCTAATTGTTCATGCTTCTAGGTTTGCATATATATATATATATATATATATATATATATATATATATATATATATATATATATATATATATATATATATATATATATATATTATTTTTACATGTTTTATCCATTGTTACATTTCACACCTACAGAGTAAGTGGTTTGCATACAGTGTGTGTGGAATGGGGGATACTTGGGAAACTGTAATTGAAATCTTTTTCATCTACTCGGCATCTAGTTGTTACTTATGCAATGTGATAATGCTTTGAGTTTGAAAGATGTGCAATGCGTATTAAATCAATAATATGAATAAATTTTTAATTATTAGTTATGTAATGTGAAGCCGTGCATAAGTACTTAGGTTGACTTTGTAAAAACTATATTGTAGTGAAATTTTTTCATCTATCTCTGACATCTAGTTGTTACTTATGCAATGTGAAGTAATGCTTTGAGTTTGAAAGATGTGCAATGTAATGTAATCATTGATATGAATATAAACTACATAATAAAACCATTCTTTTTTATGCTCTTGTACATTGATATTTAACCATTGCTCACTTGATTAAATTTTCAAAGAGTTTAATCATGCACATGAGGAGGAAATTAAATTTCAATTGTCAACTTCTATATATATCAAATTATCCAATAATCAATTGTATGTCCATATACAAAAATGGCATCAACGTCAACTCAAACAAAGTCTTACAATATGTGGCATATGCCATCTTGGTATCTATTCAATATTTACATGCCGAAATGTCTATCTCATCCTAAACTACTAGTGGATCATCAAAGTGGGCCTCTTTGAAACGCACTTTCGTTGCCTGAAGGTAGCTGCATAGAAAAATTCAAACCACAATTGAAGTTAGTTATGCTATATAATTTAAATCAAATAATTAACATCAAAATCAATATACATTAAATTATAATTGAACTCTAAAATTGTAATCTTGATTACTGAAAATATCTATCTCTTCAAAGGGTCAGGAGTCCTAGAATATGCCCCTCTCAAAGAACCGACCAAACCATCTTTTGTAATTTCAATCTATATAGGTGAACAAAAACATAAAAGTGATCCAAGTTAGCATACAATTGTCAGTAATAGGAATATAGAAATACCAAACACAAAATAAAATGAACACATACTTCTTTAGGTTGATCTTTTTCTTTATCTCCTTTAGGTGTTTCAACACCTCCTCCTTGAGGTGCTTCAACACCTACTCCTTCAAGTGTTCCAATATGTACTACTTCAGGTGTTGTGGCACTTGTCAACAAGGACATATAGCTCATAATTCCCTGCACATAAAAATAACAAGTACATATGAAACTACCAATCTATGTTGATGTATGTATAATCAATATAAGATCTTAAAATTCTTAATTCAATCAAATTTGAGTTCAATTACCTTCCCCTTATCCAACATTTCACTTTCATAATCTGGATAAGGCTGCACCTCACTCGCACTAGGTATTTCCTACAAGAGGAAAATAAGATAAACATATAAGTTATTATATAATTTCATTAATGACAATTCAAATGACAAGAAAGTATATAATAAATAAATGTAAATGAGTGAGTGCAAAAATATATACTATGTGCGTGTCGAGGCCAAATGAAATGGCCCTTAGGGTGCTATCCATCACTTGTGTCAGCTCCTCCTCAGACATCAACTATTAAATAGACCATGTAAATAAATATTAGTACATTATACTATCTCTTATTAATATTCATTTAAAAACAAATGCAAGTTATGAATTCACAACTTAAATTTTACATGTGTCACTATTCCAATGTCCCCCTCTCTAGCAAGAGAGGACTCTGTACAGTGTGCTTCACTCCCCTGCGTCCGATCTATAATGTCCACATCATGGAAGTCATAATCGAAAGTGTCCAAGGGATGCTCAGCAGGCTGTACAAGAGGACCCAAGCATATCTAGTGGCACATGGAGCAAGTATGTGGTACACAAATATGTGGACCTGATGAGGATGATGCAATAGCACTCAAGCCATCACCAACACCACCATAATGTGGTTGAGCTACTACATAAGCATGCGAAACCAAAAGACCACTCAAAGAGTGAATAGCGTGGATAGTCTATGTGGTTGCATCCTGCATAATATCTGGATGGTATACTGAAGGTGGCAGAGGAAGGGGAGGAGGGGGAACATATGGGTGGGGTATTACTCTAACTGCCCCTGGTCTATCTTGGGGCATACCTCCACCAACGCCATGGAAGGGTTTAATGTCAAAGTAATTGACATGATGCTCTAACACAAACTCAGCATATAATTTTTTTATAAAGTAAAATGGTATATCACAATTGTTGTTCGGTGGTTTCAAAAAAACCATACACCAACGATCCCAAAAAATTTCTACAATGTCTCTATGAGTGCACCATTTTATAGAAAGTTTTGGTTTATTAACATTAACTGGCAAACTAGTGTGAGGGTTAACAAATAAAGAGGCTATTTGGGCTTTGGTTATTCTGAGATCTTTCACATCATCATAGGACAATCCACATGCATAATATTCTCTCATGTCTTCTCGCCACAAATGAAAGGCATAATGTTGTGAGGAGAGGATTTCTATGTATTTAATTATTTCTTTCATTGTCTTTGACATCTCAGATAATTGAGGCACTCTCGTATATACTTCAGAAATGCCCCTTAATTGTTGCAATTTTTCACAAATTAATTCTTCAATTGATGGCTATGGAGGTGGTGGAGCATTTGGCATTTGTGCATTTTCATTGTCAATAGCCATAATGCCTAATTAAAGTTAAAAAAATTAATCTAATTAAAATTAGATAATATAAATGAAAATATTATAAAAATACCCTAGTTTTAAAAAAAAATCCAACAAAAACCCTAGTTTTTAACAAAAATCTATAAAATTCTCTAATTTTTAATCCAAATACATAAAAACACTTTATTTTTAAATCAAAATCCATTACAAACATTCAATTTTCATCAAAATCCATTCAAACGTTGAGATTTTCATGAAAATCCATACTAAATTTTTTCCTAAAAAATCTATCAAAAACCCTATTTTGAAAAAAATCTATAAAAATTAACTAAAATTACACAAATCTAATTGAAAATTTGATTAGAGCAAAGAAAAACCAAGAATCTAACCTTTTGAAGATGGATTTGCATGAAATTAGATATCTGATTTGTGGAATGAAGTTTTCACTATGCGCTCACGGTTAAACAAATGTGAAATGAGTTTTA
>VDFB02000003.1:418790229-418856481 GCA_007258455.2 Sequoia sempervirens | reverse complement strand
TTTATGGGCCATAGGAAAACCCCATATGGCCCCTTTTTTTCATTCCAATGGACCCTACATTCTTTTTACAGGCTTTACAGGTGACAAACGCACAATTTCAGAAAGGGACAAAGATCAACTTTTTGGAGGATCTTCCACTCAAATTTTTCATAAACTATGATTTTTCAACATCTTTTATGAGATATAATGGGGAGCAACAGTCGTCGAAAGCATAAACATAAGATAAACCTTACAAAAGAACAAATTGAAGCATATAGACAAAAAGATAAAGAAGGTCATAGGAAGAGAAGACAAGGTATGTTAAATATTGGTGAATCTAAGTCCTTTAGTCTTTCTAGTGAAGAGGAAATTGAATATGTAGAAGGTGAAAATGTTGAACATGATATTGAAATTGGGAATGAAAATGTTAAAATTGATACTCAAAATATTCAAGCTGAAAATGTTGGAATTGAAGATGCTGGAACATGATATTCAAATTGGGAATGAAAATATTGAAATTGATAAATGAAATGTTCAAGGTAAAATGTGTTGGTTTCGAAGATGTTGAATATGGTGATGAAATTGGGAATGAAATTATTCAAATTGAAGGTGAAAATGTTGGAAATGAAGATGTTGAACATAATATTGAACTAAGTGCAAATTATGTTTCACCAAATTACATGAGAAATGAAGAACCTTGTGTGGAAGAAAGACATATTCCAAACTCAAGACCTTCAAAAACCCCTAAATGGTTAATTGAAATTGATGAGAACATTATAAACAATTTTGAAGGCAAGAGGTCAATACGAACCATTCAGTTGTGGGCTAGAAGACTTTTCATACAATATTTTAGTGATAAGATATTAACCGAGCAATGCCAAATTTTTGTACAATTGATAAAGATGCAAAAGATGAGACCTTTTCTTGCCAAATTGAAGATTCGTGTGCACAAGAAGACCAAAAAAAATGATATTATTGTCAAAAATATTTTTAATGCTCTCAATTCTATTGGAAAAACTAACAAGAAAAAAGAGAAGAGAGCTACTCAAAGAGTCATTACAACTGCCCTAGTAAGCCATCAATTGAAAAAGGATCGCTTTATGAGACAAACTTGTATTGATTTTGACATAAATCGTAAAACTTTGGATAGAGCACTTGCAAGAAGAGAAAGAATAGATGATCCTCTTCAAAATGATACATGAGCTTTTGTCGGGAGGCTTCCACGTGTTGATAAGAAGCTAATTGATAATGTAAAACAAGTAATTCAACAATTTTGGCATGATAACTCTAGAGTATCACCAAATGCAAAGGATGTTTTAAAGTTAAGAATTGGAAATCAAGACCGTACACCACATCCTAAACATTTCTTGGAATCAAGCTAAACAATGTTGTTCAAAAAATTTATAGAAACACATCCAAATATGGAAATCTCGCAAAGGACTTTTGAAGGTTTGAAGCCATTTTATTGTATTCCTCTTAAAATTTGTAATACTTGTTGTTGCAAATACCATGTGAAGTTTTCAATGTACCATGAACTATTATGCTATATCCATTCTACTTTGCATACTAATGAAATGTTGCAAGAGTGTGGTGCAATGCATCTTGCAAAATCATCAAGGGACTTGCTAGATCTATTTTTATGTTCTAGAGATGATGGTTGCTTTTTCTATAGAAATGATTGTTTAAATGCAAAGTGCTCACAATATGGTGGCTTGTCAAAGTTTGTTCAATGTTTCCATGAGAGTTCCAAACATGAATTTGGAAAAAAAAAGAAGCTTGCTGGGAGGAAAAGAGATATGAGATAGTCAAATATACCTCTAAGAGTGGAGGTGAAGGTTCTAGATGTGAGTTGGTTTCAAAAGAATAATGTTGTTGGGATTTTATTTCTATGATTTTAAGGGACAATCTCTCTCTACAAGTATGTAAGGCATAGTCATAGGTCTCAAAGTATTGACCAACAATTTAAATGTAAGGACTCTTTTCTGATTGGCACTATTATATCAGTGGTTGATTTTGTAGAAAACTACACATTGCAACCACAAAATGAGGTGCAATCTCAGTATTACAATTCCATTCAAATTGCTATATTTTTCCACATAACATTTAGTCATGCACTTGATAGTACAGAGGAGGATTGAAAGATAATAAGAGAGTATCATTTTTATATGAGTGATGATAGATCTCACTCATCCGAGTATGTCCAACATTTTTTTGAGAATTTTTTTGAGTTCTTGCAGGAGCATGATATAGTAATTGTAACACCCCTCCATTTTGGGATATTTGGATTGGCAAGGTTCTCTTATGTCTGATTATGCTTATGATGTGATGGTGAACTTGGCGATTATTTAATTATTAATTGTTTAGTGATGTATATGATTATATTGTAATGTGACATTTGTGTTTGAACATGCTTAGACTTTCGAACTTGAGTACTTGTGATCGTGATTGTTAAACAACGTGGAATTTATATGTTGATGTGATGTTATCTTATTCTGATGTATTTTAATGACATGTTTAGAATAACTTAGAAGATATCTGACTAAGTGACGTTTTATGCTATTGATCATATCATTGATGTTAGATGCGTCAGTTAGAGATACTGTATTGGTGAAAGGGGCGGATTGTATCACTCGCTTGCGAGTGCCCTACAATTTCGGGATTCCCCCTCTTCACGGTGTGTTTGATCATAATATACATATATATCTTTCACGTTTGGCATGTTCTTTGTTGCAGATTGCAGGTACACGACATCGACTCCACCTGGCTTCACAGGTGTGAGTGTGTCCATTAACCAACGAAAACTATTTGGGAGATAGTAGCTATGTTTTCTGAACCAAATTGTCACCCTAGTCATAGCGTGTTGTAGGGTTGTGTGGCGGGGCATTACACAGGTCACACAAAGCTAAAACAAAATAAAAACAAGACCTCATCACAAGACGGAGTGATCAAACGTACAACTCTAGGTACGACTCACACAAAACTGCCACATGTTACATTGCTTCCCGACATAGAATAGATCAAGAGTGTCACAAAAAACATATACAAACTGCTGACTTAAGAAGAGTGTCATCGCATAGTTCGTCAAGGGATATCCTCTGGGAATCTTCCTAGGCCCCGACCCCCACTACACGGGTATCCTGGTAGCCTCTACCGCATTCCCGGCACCCATGCTTACTCATGCAGAACCAAATACCTCTCGTGAAGACGAGATAGATGATCTTGGTAGGAATTCCTGGTTACTATCTCCTAGCACGGAGGGAGTGGAACCTTTTGGATTCCACGTGGTCAGGTGGCATGCATCTTTCCGTTGGTTCTTCTTCATGTTCGTGTGTTCGTGATTTCTAGTTGGAGAGCTCGTGGGAATCAGATTCTTCTCACACTTCATTCTTTCAGCTCTTATTGTATTTTATTACCCCTCATTTGTTATCGAGGTGGAATTTGTAAAGTGTAATCATAACTTTTGGACTTACCTCATTCGGGGAATGAGTATTGTAATCTTATTGTTATTCTTGTAATTGAAATCTTTTGGTATTTCTTATCCTTCGTTGCAAGCTATCTTGTATGGAATGTATGTGGTCTCATTTCCTTAAGTGTTTAATGTTTCAGTTTATATTAATGTTTGTTGTTGTTTGGGTTCTAAAGTAATCTTGTCTCATGGCCTTAGAGGTTGTTGGCAATGTGTATTCATATTTCATGTTATTTGTACTTAAACAAAAAAAAAATTGGTATGTTTATGTGATGAATTGTAACTTCCTCTAGGGTTGCGTGGCAGGGCATTACAGTAATGGGTCGACATCTCATTTGGTTAGATAACTACACAAGTCAATTTAAGAATCCTCGTATGTTTTATTGGTTGAGTAGAATGCATGTAGAGAGGGGTGTACCTCATATTTAGCATTTTTTTGAATCTGGGCATGGGAAAGGGGAGCACGATGGAGCAGGTGGATGTGTAAAAAGAGCTCTAGTTAAGGAGCAATTGAAGATTTCAGGAGAAAAATTTAGTGATGCACGTTCTATTGTTGATTAGTGTAGTTCAGCATTGTCACAGGAAGGGACACTTGATTCAACAGTGCGTAGATGCTTTTGGTTGGTTGAGGAGGGTCCAGTGGGAGGCAGATTGGATTGTCATACAATCAAAGATTCTTCAAAGATGCATTCATTTCGAAGCTCAGATGCAAGCACATGGACCATTTGGACACGAGATTTGGCTTGTTTTTGTCAGAGTTGTATTAAGTGCAAGTGGGATCAATGCGAGTCAAGTGAGTGGGTGGATACATGGGTTCCATATATCTAACTCCATTATCTCAAACAATATCCATGAGAAATGACATAATGGAAAGTTCATTTGATTATTAATCCTTCGGATCTACCAGCCTGTGACATGTTTTGTAGTTGTTGCAACCATAGGGAAATGAAGAGAGATCAAACTATTGGTTGGCTGATGTGTGAGGTGGGCATAAGCTAACACAACCGATGGAAGATGATGATGGGTTCATGTATCCCAATAGGTTCAGTTGTGGTTGCAAGGAACTTGGTTGTAGAACATATATGGTTAGAAAGAATGGCATACCTACATTTGAAGACTATGAGAAACACAAAACCATTCTCATGTATTCGCACCTTGTTATAACAACAAATGTTAAGTTGTTCAAGCATCATGCCAGACCAAAGACAAAACAACTATGGACACTTAGTAATGTTGATCATGAAGCAATATTGGATACTTTAAGCAAAGAGATGACCCTTCATGCACACTTGAATAGCATTTTCAAGAATGGAAGGTAGAATGCTTAGGTTCATTATGTTAAGTTCATATAATTTAATATAGATTTGTTAGTCTAACCATCTTTTCTATTGTGACAATATAGATTTCTCATTTGAAAAAATTTTGTGATATTTTTGGCATGATTGATCATGGACCAAGTTACTACAATAGCCAACTTTGATCCTTTGCAGAGAGGTATGCGAAAGATTACAGTAATATAGATTGGTTATTCTAAGCATTTTTTATAGTTTGCATTACCAATTCATCATCATTCAGGTTGTTTAGATTAATATAGATTTGTTAGTCTAACCATCTTTTCTATTGTGACAATATAGATTTCTCATTTGACAAATTTTGAGATATTTTTGGCACGATTGATCATGGACTTGCTGCTACAATAGCTAGCTTCGATCCTTTCATAGAGTTATGTGCAAGATTACAGTAATATAGATTGGTTATTCTAAGCATTTTTTATAGTTTTCATTACCAATTCATCATCATTCAGGTTAATTAGATTAATATAGATTTGTTAGTCTAACCATATTTTCTATTGTGACAATATAGATTTCTCATTTGACAAATTTTGTGATATTTTGGGCACGATTGATCATGGACTTGCTGCAACAATAGCTAGCTTTGATCCTTTCGGAGAGGTATGCGAAAGATTACAGTAATATAGATTGGTTATTCTAAGCATCTTTTATATTGTATGTAGTTTAACTGCTAGCTTGATGGTTTGTACAGGTGCTTGTTAGTCCAGAATGTGAACATACTACTCTTGTGGAAGACTGTGCCCTAAATGCCTCCAATAGGAAAATTTTGTAAAATTTCAATTTTGAAATGTGATACAATGTAAGAAGGCCATAACTGTGTATTGAGACAATTCTATAGTAACTTATTGTAATTAATCAAGCTACAACCGAAGGTTTTCTTCCTAGTTCTTTCCTACCAGTATGCTCGTTTGAACCAGGTTTTGTAATATCTCCTATTTATATATAATAAATTACAGTGGCTTGCCACTTTTTCCCAAAAAAAATTAAAAAATGTCATGTGAAGGTCATTTCCAATGTAATTGAGTCTTTGATCAAGCAAAGTGGAAACAAGGTATTTGGGTGTGCATAATGTTCAAGCTGATTGAGTAAGATTTTTCTAATGCATGAGCCAGGTGGCTTTAAACAACACAATTACAATTAAAGGTGATGTTGTTATAAATTGCACAAACTTGATCCAACCTTTTAGCATTTACAATTATAATTACAACACAATCTTGCTACCTTTTAGCACTTTCGACTCGTAAGGGAAATTGTCAGTCCAATGTAGCTCAGAGTGATTCAAAGTATTTGGGTACAAAACAGGATCATCCCTGGCATAAACATACCCATATGGAAGTGTTGGAACAGTCCATTTGGTCGTACGAGTTGCGGACTAAAAGTTGCACCACTTTGCAACTTTACACTGCTTGCATCTGGCAACTTTTCCCTCCACTAAAAAGTAATCACCACAGGAAAACACCTCCAAGATGGAAAAGACCGAGAGATATTTTTGTAGATGGTCCCAACACAATCCCATAGCCTCTAACGAAGAATCTGTATGCCCCACAATCTCTGAGAAATAGCCCTTCAAATATTGTTGTCTTTTAGCACTTTGGACTCTTAAGGGAAATCGCAGATCCAATGTAGCTCGGAGTGATTCGGCATATTTGGGTGCAAAAGAGGATAATACCTAACATAAATGTACCCATACGGATGTGTTGGAACAATCTGTTTGGTCGTACGAGTTGCAGAATGAAAGTTGCACCACTTTGCAACTTTACACTACTTGCATCTGGCAACTTTTCCCTCCACTGAAAAGTCATCACCATAGGAAAACGCCTCCGAGATAGAAAAAATTGAGAAAGGTTTTTGTAGATGGTCCCAACACAATCCTATAGTCTCTGACGAGGAGTCTATATGCCCCACAGTCTCCGAGAAATAGCCCTTCAAATATTTCTTCCTTTTAGCACTTTGGACTCTTAAGGGAAATCGTCGGTCTAATGTAGCTTGGAGTGATTCGGTGTATTTGGGTGCAAAAGAGGACCAACCCTAGCGTAAACATACCCATACGGATGTTTTGGAACATTCCATTTGGTCGTACGAGTTGAGGAATGAAGGTTGCACCACTTTGAAAATTTACACTACTTGCATCTGGCAACTTTTCCCTCCATTGAAAAGTCATCACCACAGGAAAACGCCTCCGAGATAGCAAAAATAGAGAGAGGTTTTTGTAGATGGTCCCAACACAATCCCATAGCCTCTGATAGAGAGTATGTATGCCCCATGGTCTCCGATAAATAGCTCTTCAAATATTGCTGCATTTTAGCACTTTGGACTCTTAAGGGAAATCGTCGGTCCAATGTAGCTCGGAGTGATTCGGCATATTTGGGTGCAAAAGAGGACCATCCATAGCGTAAACGTACCCATATGGACATGTTGGAATAGTCCATTTGGTCGTATGAGTTGCGGAATGAAAGTTGCACCACTTTGCAACTTTACACTGCTTACATCTGGCAACTTTTCCCTCCACTAAAATTTCATCACCATAGGAAAACGCCTCTGAGATAGAAAAAATTGAGAGAGGTTTTTGTAGATGGTCCCAACATGATCCTGTAGCCTCTAACGGAGAGTCTATATGCCCCACGGTTTCTGAGAAATAGCCCTTCAAATATTGCTACCTTTTAGCACTTTGGACTCTTAAGGGAAGTCACCAGTCCAATGTAGCTCATAGTGATTCGGCGTATTTGGGTGAAAAAGAGGACCATCCTTAGTGTAAACGTACCCATATGGACGTGTTGGAACAGTCTGTTTGGTCGTACAAGTTGCGGAATGAAAGTTGCACCACTTTGCAACTTTACACTACTTGCATCTGGCAACTTTTCCCTCCACTGAAAAGTCATCACCACAGGAAAATGCCTCCGAGATAGCAAAAACTGAGAGAGGTTTTTGTAGATGGTCCCAATAGGATCCCATAGCCTCTAACGAAGAGTTTGTATGCCCCACGGTCTCTGAGAAATAGCCCTTCAAATATTGCTGCCTTTTAGCACTTTGGACTCTTAAGGGAAATCACCGGTCCAATGTAGCTCAGAGTGATTCAGCGTATTTGCGAAAGAAGACCATCCCTAGCGTAAACGTACCCATACGGACGTTTTGGAATAGTCTATTTGGTCATACGAGTTGCGGAATGAAAGTTGTAACTTTACACTGCTTGCATCTGGCAACTTTTCCCTCCAATGAAAAGTCATCACCACAGGAAAACGCCTCTGAGATAGCAAAAACTGAGAGAGGTTTTTGTAGATGGTCCCAACATGATCCCATAGCCTTCAATAGAGAATTTGTATGCCTCACGGTCTCTAAGAAATATCCCTTCAAAAATTGTTCCCTTTTAGCACTTTGGACTCTTAAGGGAAACTAGTGGGTAACAGAGTTAACTTCTTCACAAACTTGGTTTGAAGTAATTTCATTCTTTTTTGTGAATTTGAGAGACATTTTGACTGGATTTCGGTCTATGAGCCCTATTATATGATATTACAAAAAGGTATTATGGACCTATATTAAGCTACCACTCTCAATATCATACAAATTGAACCCTGGCATCAATAGACTTTGTATATCAAGCTACCATAATTTTGTTGATGTTAGCAGCTTCACCGATCTCTTCCAGCCATTCCAACACATGACAGAGCTTGGAAAAGAGAGAAGGAAGTCCACTAGAAAAGAGGAGAGTAGAGTCCGCTTCAAGAGTAAAACATGGCACTTGCTAAGACTAAGCCTGCCCAGCCATACAAAAGTGGTATACAATATAGCCAAGTCCGCTCCAAGGAAATAATCAATGGCTTGGTATAAAGCAAAGTATTCCCTTGTTTCTTGGCACAAACACTTAGCAAAGCCCGCCCATGTTAAGAAAGGGATGTGTCAAACATGATTGAAGTCCACCACATGTCTTGGCCATGAAACTTCACAAGGTTTGTGCTTACCAAAGAGTGACATGGCATAAAAGATGGAATCTTGCCAAATCCACTTCAAGAGGATAATGAGTGTCCACACTTGGAAGAATATGAATAGGGAAAGTGAATGAGTGAAGTCTACTCAGCATGTTAAGTCTGAAATGGCAAGAGAAAAGAGGAAGTCTGCCAGCCTTAAAGTGAAATTGAGCTCGCCCCTCATTTGTAAAGGGTGGAGACAGTGTATAGAATTGTTGTGATAGACTATTTCTGATAATAAAAGCTCTTATGCATGATTTTATTTGAACCACTTTTATTGTCAAATAGTGTGCATGGTTGCATAACTTCTTCCACCATAGATTGGAGATAGATTAGAATTAGATTACACTTGGAATAAAATTTTCTTTGAAAGTTTGTTAGATGAATGCAAGATTTGATAAGCATTGATTTATGGTGGAACTTTTGCTCATACTTTCTTTGAATGGATGATTTTCGTTCAATGCATAAAGTTAGCCTGAGCTTACTCTGTGGATTCTTAACTTATGTCTGGATAAATATTGTTCGATTGGAAGGTAGTTATTCATGATATGAAAACCATAAGCACATTTCCTTGAAGATTGCAATGGCTTTGCGTAGTTGGCACAATTCCTGCATGGCGAAACAAAGTTTGGTTTTGTTTCACCAAGTCAATACTGTCTCTTGAATTATTAAGAAGTAGATTAGAACTTCTGACCCCTTGTCTCCTTTTTCAGTTTGTTTGATCTACAACCCAAATAAAAGAGCTTCATTGTGTAGACCTTCATTTTGAATTGAAAAAATCTAGCATAGTTCCCCTTGTGATTCCTAGCAAATCACAACGCCCATTGAGCTTACCACACGTCAAGACTTGACATAAGAAACCTTGGAATCGCCATATGATCTTCTCACAATCTTAGCTTACAAGGTGGTTTTTCAAGAGAGGATAGGGTGTCTCTGGTCATTTTTATTCTAATGTACAAGTGTGTCATAAAACACGCATCAATAGGTTAAAGATAAGGATTTGACAATGCTTGTCATTGTCTTGGGAGTCCTATATTCAAGGAATTAGTGCAAGGTCCAAACTCCTGAAGTTCGATCATTTGAGGGCCGATTGCATTCATTATGCATCAATATTGATGGTTAGAGGTGTTGGCCAAAATTCTACTAATGAAGAGATTCATGTTCTTGCCGCCCAACCTTCGAAGAAGAAAGGAAGAAGTGGAAAGAAGGGATTCTTCAAGAGGAATCGAGACAAAGGAAATGATGGTGCTCCCCCTTCCAAGAAGAAGTGAGACTTGTCCAAGATTCAATGCTTTAGGTGTGATAAGTTTGGTCACTTTTCCAAACATTGTTCAGATAGACCTAAGCATCAAGCCTCTGTTGCAGATGTAGATGATGTTTCTCCATAGAAGAATGAATATTTGTTTTGCTCAGCATTTTCAAGCAATGTACCCACTGACACCAACACTTGGCTGATCGATAGTGGTTTTCTCAGAAAGAGGGAGCTGATTATGAAGAAACATTTGCTCTTGTTGCTTGTTATACTTCTGTCAGAACTATCATTGCCCTTGTTGCATCAAGAGGATGGAAGATTCATCAAATGGACATGAAGACAAATTTTCTCAATGGCATGATTGAGGAAGAAGTTTACGTTGAGAAACCTGATGGTTTTGAGGTTCATGGGAAGAAGTCACATGTGTATAAGCTGAAGAAGGCCTTGTATGGTCTTAAGTAGGCTCCTCGTGCATGGTACGAAAGGATTGATCGGTACCTGTCTAGTTTGGGCTTCTTGAAGAATGATGTTGATTCAAATCTCTACTTCAAGGTAATCAATGGTGATGCATTAATATTGGTACTAATTCATGCTTCTAGGTTGCATATATATATATATATATATATATATATATATATATATATATATATATATATATATATATATATATATATATATATATATATATAATTTTTACATGTTTTATCCATTGTTCGGCCCCTACACCACAAAGTAAATGGTTGCATAGTGTGTGGAATGAGGGGATAGCGGCTTGTAATTGAAATCTTTTCATCTATCTGACATCTAGTTGTTACTTATGCAATGTGAAGTAATGCTTTGAGTTTGAAAGATGTGCAATGCAATGAAATCAATAATATGAATAAATTTTTAATTATTAGTTATGTAATGTGAAGTAATTGCATAATACTTAGGTTGACTTTGTAAAAACTATATTGTAATTGAAATTTTTTCATCTATCAGCATCTAGTTGTTACTTATGCAATGTGAAGTAATGCTTTGAGTTTGAAAGATGTGCAATGCAATGTAATCGCAATATGAATATAAACTACATAATAAAACCATTCTTTTATGCTATTGTACATTGATATTTAACCATTTCTCACTTGATTAAATTTTCAAAGAGTTTAATCATGCAGATGAGGAGGAAATTAAATTTTGATTGTCAACTTCTATATATATCAAATTATCCAATAATCAATTGTATGTCCATATACAAAAATGGCATCAACGCCAACTCAAACAAAGTTTTACAATATGTGGCATATGCCATCTCGGTATCTATTCAAAATTTACATGCCAAAATGTCTATCTCATCCCTAAACTACTAGTGGATCATCAAAATGGAGCCTCTTTGAAACACTCGTTGCTCCAAGGTAGGCTGCATAAGAAAAATTCAAACCACAATTGAGATTAGTTATACTATATAATTTAAAATCAAATAATTAACATCAAAATCAATATACATTAAATTATAATTGAACTCTAAAATTGTAATCTTGATTACCTGAAATATCTATCTCTTCAAAGGGTCAGGAGTCCTAGAATATGCCCCTCTCAAAGAACCGACCAAACCATCTTTTGTAATTTCAATCTATATAGGTGAACAAAAACATAAAAGTGATCCAAGTTAGCATACAATTGTCAGTAATAGGAATATAGAAATACCAAACACAAAATAAAATGAACACATACTTCTTTAGGTTGATCTTTTTCTTTATCTCCTTTAGGTGTTTCAACACCTCCTCCTTGAGGTGCTTCAACACCTACTCCTTCAAGTGTTCCAATATGTACTACTTCAGGTGTTGTGGCACTTGTCAACAAGGACATATAGCTCATAATTCCCTGCACATAAAAATAACAAGTACATATGAAACTACCAATCTATGTTGATGTATGTATAATCAATATAAGATCTTAAAATTCTTAATTCAATCAAATTTGAGTTCAATTACCTTCCCCTTATCCAACATTTCACTTTCATAATCTGGATAAGGCTGCACCTCACTCGCACTAGGTATTTCCTACAAGAGGAAAATAAGATAAACATATAAGTTATTATATAATTTCATTAATGACAATTCAAATGACAAGAAAGTATATAATAAATAAATGTAAATGAGTGAGTGCAAAAATATATACTGTGTGCGTGTCGAGGCCAAATGAAATGGCCCTTAGGGTGCTATCCATCACTTGTGTCAGCTCCTCCTCGGACATCAACTATTAAATAGACCATGTAAATAAATATTAGTACATTATACTATCTCTTATTAATATTCATTTAAAAACAAATGCAAGTTATGAATTCACAACTTAAATTTTACATGTGTCACTATTCCAATGTCCCCCTCTCTAGCAAGAGAGGACTCTGTACAGTGTGCTTCACTCCCCTGCGTCCGATCTATAATGTCCACATCATGGAAGTCATAATCGAAAGTGTCCAAGGGATGCTCAGCAGGCTGTACAAGAGGACCCAAGCATATCTAGTGGCACATGGAGCAAGTATGTGGTACACAAATATGTGGACCTGATGAGGATGATGCAATAGCACTCAAGCCATCACCAACACCACCATAATGTGGTTGAGCTACTACATAAGCATGCGAAACCAAAAGACCACTCAAAGAGTGAATAGCGTGGATAGTCTATGTGGTTGCATCCTGCATAATATCTGGATGGTATACTGAAGGTGGCAGAGGAAGGGGAGGAGGGGGAACATATGGGTGGGGTATTACTCTAACTGCCCCTGGTCTATCTTGGGGCATACCTCCACCAACGCCATGGAAGGGTTTAATGTCAAAGTAATTGACATGATGCTCTAACACAAACTCAGCATATAATTTTTTTATAAAGTAAAATGGTATATCACAATTGTTGTTCGGTGGTTTCAAAAAAACCATACACCAACGATCCCAAAAAATTTCTACAATGTCTCTATGAGTGCACCATTTTATAGAAAGTTTTGGTTTATTAACATTAACTGGCAAACTAGTGTGAGGGTTAACAAATAAAGAGGCTATTTGGGCTTTGGTTATTCTGAGATCTTTCACATCATCATAGGACAATCCACATGCATAATATTCTCTCATGTCTTCTCGCCACAAATGAAAGGCATAATGTTGTGAGGAGAGGATTTCTATGTATTTAATTATTTCTTTCATTGTCTTTGACATCTCAGATAATTGAGGCACTCTCGTATATACTTCAGAAATGCCCCTTAATTGTTGCAATTTTTCACAAATTAATTCTTCAATTGATGGCTATGGAGGTGGTGGAGCATTTGGCATTTGTGCATTTTCATTGTCAATAGCCATAATGCCTAATTAAAGTTAAAAAAATTAATCTAATTAAAATTAGATAATATAAATGAAAATATTATAAAAATACCCTAGTTTTAAAAAAAAATCCAACAAAAACCCTAGTTTTTAACAAAAATCTATAAAATTCTCTAATTTTTAATCCAAATACATAAAAACACTATTTTTAAATCAAAATCCATTACAAACATTCAATTTTCATCAAAATCCATTACAAACATTCAATTTTCATCAAAATCCATACTAAATTCAATTTTTTCATAAAAAATCTATCAAAAACCCTATTTTGAAAAAAATCTATAAAAAATTAACTAAAATTACACAAATCTAATTGAAAATTTGATTAGAGCAAAGAAAAACCAAGAATCTAACCTTTTGAAGATGGATTTGCATGAAATCGGATATCTGATTTGCAGAATGAAGTTTTCTCTATGCACCCACGGTTAAACAAATGTGAAATGAGTTTAATCAGGCCGAAATGAAATATATATGTGTCGCAAATCGGATATCTGATTTGGATCAGATATCCGATATGGAAATCTAGGTTTGGGCTTTGCTTCAGTAGTGTGTACTGACACCCAAGCCACATAAAGTCAACTTGGCATTTTCACATTTTTGAGTCGATGAAACACGTAATTTTTTCTCCATTGCCACTTTTTGGCATACCATGGTCCTGCACATACCCAGTAAGAAAATGTTTAATTATCAAATTAGCAGTTGTCTTCAATTTTCACCTATGCTTCAGATTTGTCATATCTTTCTTAGGTAATCACGTGATATCGACATTCTGTATGTTGTCACATAGTGTTATGCTTTAAATGTTGATTCCAGGTTTTGATATTGATTTATGCTTCTGACTGAAAAAATCTTTGTTAAACAGTAAAAGAAAATCTTTCTTGAGGCAGTCCTTTATTAGTATCAATTCATACAATGCTTTAATGCTTGAGATTGTCACCTTGATTTCTTTTTGTGGCCGACTAGGTGGCTGCATTTAAAACTCCCTCCACCCATATCTAACCAAGCGTGGTATCTCTATCAAAATTGCCCCAAAAACACATCACCTTTCGCATAGATCCCACTGTCAATCTACCCAAATTAAAATCCTCAAAGAACATTGTTGTGAGTACCATCAAAAGCATGAAAATAAAAATTCAACGTGATTGTAACTACACGTACATGATTTTATTATCATGTGCATATTTGAAATAAATCAATATGATGCAATAAATGTTATGAAACTTTCCTTTACTTGCTAAACTAAAAATGTTAGTTGCATGAGGTCTTCAAATCAATCATTCCTTCATGAAGGTGGGGGGTAAAATTGACATTTATTATTGAGTTAATCATAAATAAATCATGTGCTTCATCTTTTTAAAAAAAGGTTTCCTCAAATAATTAATATTTCTTATTGTTTCACAATACATGCATAACTCTTGTTTGTGATGTTTGCAGGAAAAGGTACAAGGAAAACGAGGAAAGTAAAAGGATAATGAAGGACAAAGAAAAGCAAAGAAAAAATAAGGTTGACATCAAGATCACACATTGGAATCAAGCAAACACAAAAACAAGATTGGAGTTGGACAATTGAAATAGAACTTGAATGAAAAGCATTTCTTAATGCTTAGTAGAGCCTAGAGCTTCCTTTTACCACTTTAATTTTTGGTTTTAAGCCAACTAGGTCATCGTATTTTTTTCAAAGTTGGATTAAAATTGAACCTTAGAAACTAACTAGTCTTCACTTTTGGGCTAAAATCAAACAAGCAATCTTCATCTTTCCTTTGGTGCTTAAAAAAAATCAAATCATTGCTTTGAAGGATAAAATGAATGTGTGCCTTTATTGTTTTGTAATTATTTACACAAAGTAATATCATCAAAATATGTATGCGCTTCTCTCATGCTTCACAGTGATCTTGAGAATCAAAAGGATTTTGATGACATTAAGTTGTATAAATAATTTCCCATACACACTTTGATTTGGGTTTAAAATTGAACATCTTGTGCGAGTGTGAGTAGAGCATCATCGCATATATTCTCTTTCTTTGAGTCGTCAAAGATTGATCGAGTTACAGATTTTGTCTTTGCTTGCTTTTTTTTATCCTAGAGGGCCTACCTTGGGGAAAAAGTACTCACCCAAGGGAATGACTCAACTGGTAACACTCTAAAGCCAAGAGTATTTCCAACTAGGATATAAATGTGGGTATTGGAGTAAATGCCAATATCTTGTGATTGGCTCCGACAAGATGGATCCGAAAGGCGACTCTCATCATATGGGAAAACCTCCACGAATGGAAAGTTTGAAATAGAACCCTTGTTTGTAGTGGCCTATTGACTCATTCACCGAGTTTATCAAAGTGGTGCATTGGAACTTTGATTCCAAGAAGTTACTTCCCATGTCCGATCTTGGTTGAAATATAGAGGTTAAGACTTCATTCTTAACATACCTTTATATTTTATCCTTGGTTGCATGTAAAATCATCTCTTCTATGAAGGGAATGAGGCAAGCCCACCAAGAAAAATGTACCAATTGAGCTAGGACGTCATATTGCTCGTGGTTTGAAAACACAGTGCTTTTATCGAAAACATTTGAAAACCAACATTCAATGAATCATCAAAATTGCAAACCCTTTAGGAGAGGAAAATATCCTTGAACAAATTCACATGTTATTGCTTGCCCTTGGGATTCATATCCTTAGAGGCTTCTTAAAATTTGGATTTCATCTCAATTTACTTCTACTAAAGTCAACTTTAGGCAACCTTTGCCTTGATTTCCTCGATTTCCACATAATGCACTTTGTGGGATGAAAGAGAATTAGGACATTGGAAATTCATTTGAAAACCTAATCAAGAGTGTTTTTGTGGTAAAAATAATCCATTAAGAAAAGATTAAATCAATTGGACCCCCCACATGTGCTTGGCATCTTTTGATCGTATGGTTTTTATGCAAACATTGGTCTTTTGATTTTGAATTACTCTTAGAGAAAAGCATGTTCTTCACTATCTTGGCCTAGTAAAAAATTCCTTAGGTTCATTTAGGACCAAATCAAACACTTCATCCATCCAAACATTTACCATCTTCATCCCACAAACAACTTTAGAGCTTTGAAAACATCATTATCTAGACTTGGGTACATCCTTAAATCATCATCAAAATCACCTTGTTTAGTTAGGTGCATGGGAATGTATCCTTTCTCATACATTTAATTGAATTAGCCATCCTTTTAACAAGTTTATCCTAAGATAGCATCTAACAACTTAGGGTTTACAAGTTCATTATCCAATCAAACCAATCAAAATCAAACCCTAAGTCTAGCATTGATCCAAAGTTCCTAAACGTTCATCACTCATATCATTTACACCTTTCATCCTTCATCTCGTCATCAGTACTAAGAGCCTTAGAGGTCATTTTTGCAACAAGGTGTCAAAACACAAGGAGAACATGGAATATAAACTTGATCCATACATCATGAGTAATCCAAATCAATTTAACTTCCAAAGCCTTATAACACCGATTGATTATCAACACTCACACTTATACAAACCGTACATGGGATCATTACCTTCGACAAATGTCAATGGCACAACTAGTGTGAGTATCCCCAAATAAAATATTGGAGCACATTTCCCGATGGTAGATCTAAATCCAAACCTACAAGTCTGTCAACTGAACGATCAATGCATGAGCCTTCAAATGAACAACATCATCCCATCAAATCCCTACAAGCCAAATGAGAATGTACCAAGCACAAGTTTTTGAAACATGAATCCAACAAACTTTGGGATGGATACATTTGAAAAACATACGAATATTCCCAACATCAACAATGTTCAATTTCAACCCATAATGCCAAATTTGAATATCATCCCAAATCAAAACATTGTCCAAAATCAACCAAAAGTATGCATCCCAAATCTGTTTAAACAAAATCCAAATCAACTATATCAAGGGAGTCAAGATCGAAATCAATATCAAATTTGGTAAGATCAAATTGTGACACTTACCAAAATAGTTGATTCATTACGCCAAGAGACATCTCCACCACCATTACCCATATCAACATCATTCCTTGGTTTAGGGCTTCCCCCTTTACCTAGCACCAATCAATCCATCCAAATCAATCCACCTAACACCAATCAAGCCATTACATCAAATTCTTTAAGTATACCATCGACATCGTTCCAACATATGGTATTCAATCAAGCAACAATGTTGATCCCAAATCAAAACATGGTCTCCCAAGGGCCTATCACCTCGGTCATTCCAACCATCCCCATCACTTCGATCATTCCAAACACCACTCTCACACCCATCATATCTCAACCCCTCACTACCATGATCGCTCCAAGCATATCTCAACCACTCATCACTAAATCCAACATGATTCCAAATCCACCACCACCCCCACCACCACTAACTTCCACCACATCAAGCCAATACAACATAGAATTACAAGTTGCTTTTCAAAGGGGATTCCAACAATATATAGCCACGCAACAAGCAACACAAGCTCAACAAGTGCAACAAGCTTCTCAAGTTTCCCAAGCCTCTCAAGCTACCCAACAAACACAATCACAAACACAAAAAATGATAGCTATTGGGAATAACGATGAACATTCAACCACTAGTGATAGCATTGACAATCTCCCCACCACAATTGCTAAAAGCAATAATCAAGACCTATCCATCAAAGTGCACATTGGAGATGTTTCTATCTTGTCCGAAGATCAAATCAACACACATCAAAAGTCACTTTTCAATCATGATCAAAATCCACCAACAAAACCCAACAATGATCTAATTCAAGAAATGTCAACATCATTTGACCCTATGGTTGAAAACATTGAAAATCCCTCCACCACAATTGTTGAAATCAATGATCAAGATCTATCCTTCAATAAAGATATTGCCTCATCCAATGAGGCATCGACCAATGATCATGTTGAAAATGTATCTACATCACCTAATGAGTTAGAGGAAATATCTCAAGAATTTATTCCAAAGCAAGATCAAAATCTTCCACTAAGGTCTAACAATGGTCCTTTCCATGAAATATTGACATCCTTTGACCTCATGGTTACAGATACTAAAGGAACCCTGAACTCGACACTTGAGGATGTTGAACCACTTACCATGTCTAATGAAGACATCCAAGAACCTTTTGTAAGCAATCCATCCTTTGAAACTGATCCATGTCAAGAACTTGATCCAAAGCATGTCGAAAGCAACTCCAAAATCATTCAAGATCAAGAATTTGTATCTTCAAGATACTACAATAATCTAATGGACATGCTCCTATCTATGCAAGATGATCATATCCATGTAGCACATACTCCTCCATCTACCCATGAGATGCTTTCTATAGGTGGACACGTAGATGATCTTCATCTAGAACAAGATTATGTTACACAAAAAGAGCAGATTATTAACTCCTACAGTCAAACAGAGTTATCAACATCAAGATTAGATATATCCCAAACTCAGATTGAGGAAATCATGAATAAAGATATCGAACATTATCCACTCAAGGAAATAAGTTGAACATAACAGTATAATCCAGAGTTAGTAGAGCAGAAAATTGAAACAATGTCATCTACAGTGGTCATTTATCAGAGAATGCACTCTAAACAGGAGCTCTTAGAATAGGCAGAATCAAAGCATGAAGGTACTACTTCCACCATACTAGGGGAAACTTCATCTCAAGCAAGCATCAATATAGGGAGCATAAAGAATCCTTGTGATGAAACCATTGCCAATACTACAACTAGCCACCTCACGAATCTTCATCCACCCATCACCCCATCCATGAATTGGGACCAACGTCAACAGAAAGAATTGAATCAAAGTATGAAGAATGTTATCAAAGCAAAAGAAGCTGAGAAGCATAATGGACAAATCAAATACAAATGGATACCAAAGAATACAAAGAAAGACCATCCCTATCAAACTCCATTAGTCAAAGAAACTGTGGGGAAAATAAAAAAGGGAAAACTATCCATCAAGGATGTCCACAAAAGAAAAAGCAAGATTTTCAAGCAACGCACAAAGTGTATCAAGCAGTTGGTCTTAATTCCACTCACACTTTTGTATCCACCCATCATTGCTCATCGTCCCAAGTCTAGAGAGTCAAAGGTCCCAAACTATCAACCAATCCATCTTTTATCCCTAAACACACTCCATCCATGCCTCCATGCATGATATCCAATTCTCACATTGACCATGTATTGGCAACGACCCTTTATCATAAGGATTCAGAAGGCACTCTATTGCGATGTGCGTACAGAGATAGAGTTAACCCTGGTATCAATGAAGCAGATCAAGAATCCCAAAAGTTGCATTCAAGTGCACATATCTTACCAAAGCAGCTCCTTCAAGTAGGATATCGATGGCACATTATGACAAGGGCATCTACGTCAACACCACCAAGTGGTTCAGCATGAATCTTTCAAAAAAAACCAAAAAAAAATTTTAAAAAAAAATGAAAATCCAAAAAAATTAGAAAAAGGATTGAAAACAGTAAATAGAAAAAAATCATCCTCTAGTGAAAACCGCATGGGTGGCGCTTTGGGAAATACCATGATTAAAACTTGGAAAACAGGCATCATGTGTAGAATCGAGCATCTACGTGCACCACTTAAGTTGAAATCATCTCATCCCATCCATAATAAATCTAGCATTTCATCCATCCATCCATAATAAATCCACTCATCCATGAGCCATTTATCCAAATCCATTTTCATCCATCTGCATCCATGGTCCAAGTTATCTTGATCTCAAAAAAAATTGGTGCACACTTTATGCTTGCTTATGGTAAAACATCTTGACATGGGCCATTTTCATTGATCTTATCCTATGCAATATTATCTGAGCTATACAGCACTATCCGAATGAGTTTTCTTGATCCAAAACCCTTATCTTATTGCAACATAAATCCTTGGCATACTTTGTGTGCTTACCATATCCATCCATCCATAAACCTATCCAAGCATCCACACATCACATTCCATACATTGCTAGACACTGGGGGCAGATATTTAGATCTCACTTCAAAAAAAAAAATCTTGATCTATATCCTCCAACTTATGTGGCTATCTAAACATTGGCAAACATGAAACCAAATTGGTCAAACACCTATAAGAAAAAATTCCAAATCACCAAGCCATGGCATATTTTGATGAGAAGATGTTCCTTATCAAGCTTCATCTTTCATTGAACATCAATCAAAACAATCGATATCAGTCACATCTAATTTGCACGTCAACGTCACATCACATTATCCAAACATCTTTTGTTTCAAATCAAGCATCAACAATCCTGATCAATCAAATCCAATCAACCCATCATCATCTCAAGATATCATTGTGTTGCTTAACACTATCCTTGCATTGTTTTGCATCCTCAACAATGTTATCATCATCAATCCTCATCATTCAAATCCTTGCATTGTTGTGCATCCTCAACAATGTTATCGTCATCAATCTTGATCAATCAAATCCTTGCATTGTTGTGTATCCTCAACAATGTTATCATCATCATCATCAATCCATCGATATGCTCAATCAACCTTAGCTTGGTTTTTAGCAAAATCCCAAAATAGAGAACTGATATCATCACACACATCCTTATCCAAATCATCAAAATCATACGAAAAAATCCAAAAATATCCAAAACATATCAAAATCGAAAAACACTCAAAAAATAAAATAAAACGTCAAAAACATTGGTATCGAAACTACGTCGTCTCTAAGCTTAAACGTAGGCAAATCTCATATTTGATTAGCCCCCGAGACATCAAAATCCAAAAATATTCATAAAATCTCACAAAATCCAAAAACATTTGAAAAAAAATCTCAAAAATAGCCTCAAAACATTCCAAAAAATGTCAAAAACATCCAAATATTTGAAAAAATCCATTTGTCCCATTTTGCTTTCACCCGCAATAATCAATCATCCATAATAAACTGATCGTCACCTTCATCCTTTGGCAAAACAAACTAAAACAATCATAGCAGTCAGCAAAAGCAAGCTTCAATCGTAAAATCAAAATTGAAACAACAGAGCTCTTAAACAAAATCAAACTCTTGATCAGTCGCAAACATGTCAGTCAACGTTATATCAATAGCCTATCAATCAACTTATCAAACCATCATCATCCTGTACAATGCATGTCCTAGGGTATATCGTTCCGACAATGGGCATCATTTTGGATATCACCTTGGATTCTTATCTTATAAAAACAAATCCCTTTGGCTGGAGATATGAAGAACATTGGCTTGTTTGTGTACTTGATCTTTTTCTTTTGATTTATCTTATTGCGCTTATTCCAAGGACCTCTCGATGATATCTGAACCAAGGATTTAGAGAGATAGGAATGGGGCAATGATCATTATCTTTTGTTTGTTGTGCTTGTTGGACGTTCTTATAAAATAACTTGGCGAATACTTGCTTTGTTAGGTACATCCTAGCAAGGTTTTTGTATGTCAAGTGTGAACAAGAATACTCCTATCTATTTCTCAAGTCAAATTCCATTGCACTAGGTACAACACCATCCTAGTTCTTTATACCTTGATGCATCATATCTATGTGTGTTATCAAACATAAGGTAAGTAGCCCTTTTAAAATCCCAATCCTGGATAAGAAAATCATCATCATCATCTATCATCATCATCATCATCATCATCATCTCTAATAAAGTCTCTTCAAATCATGGACTTATGGAATCCTCTTGTCACCATTTCATTTCCGCACTAACATAACATCACTAGTGCATCCATCAGGCATCCATCCTGCATCCAGAAAACTGTCAGAATACCACATATCATTCATATCATACATAATAGGAAACATTGATCATTTCACACGCATTGCATTTGCATCATCATCATAATATAGATCTGTTAGTCTAAGCACCTCATTAAATCATCCATTGCATAATCATAGCATATTGCATTATCCATATCAATCATCTCATTTGCATCATCATCCATAACCATCCATTTTGAACCTCTTTATCATGAGATCGACCCTCAAATTGAATCTTTTTGGTCGATCTCTCGAGGGGGCAATGTACTAGTGTACTTCTTTCCACTGGGTCATCCAAAAAAATTAGAAATTTTTTGAATTTTGATTGTGGCAAGTTTATTCTTTGAACCAACGCAACAAGTACATTACTTCAAAGAGGGGAAAAATGTAGACACACAAAATTAGCATTATGCATATTCATCCGCACATTGAATTGATCAAACGCAGTAAATCCATTCATCAGGGAAATCAGGTATTTAGTCCTAAGGTTATTCATTCAAATAAATAAGCTTGTCTCACATCAATCATTAATTAAATAAACAAAACTTTATTTATTTAAATCCCCAAAGTCATTTACATCCTTTTCTGAGTTAAATAAATCCAAATATTTGAGTCAAAAAGGTCAAACATCCTAATCATCATTAAGTTAATCTAAACCTGATTAATCTAATCTAATGCATGTCAAATCCTCTAGATATCCACACTTGCACAAATAAATCAATTTATTGATTTATTAAATTCAACATTTTCACTCAACATGGAATATTCCCTAGAATTTGAGTTGAAAAACAAGTGGATATGTACATCCAACAAGTCATTTATGAGCTTTTACATGGCTCTTACATGTCCCTTGCACAAGTCAAACTCAGCATTCATTGCACAAATTTGAATTTCAAATTTCCCCCCTCTTGGGCACGCTTCCCAAATCTTGCACATCCATTGACCTATCACCACTTGACAAGTGGCCTATTTTCATTGGCCTATTTCTTAGTCCCACATTGTTCCCTCTTCAACACTCAACATTTGAAAATCTACAAATAGAGGTTTCATCCTCAAATCATATGCAAAGTCACTCTCCTTGAGAACTAATTTTGCTCATCCATATCATTCTTCTTAGCATTTTCATCATAGGGCTTCATCAAGGATTGGGAAAGGGATTCTTTCCATAGAAGTACCAACCCACTATAGGATGCTAGTTTGATTATTAGAATGATTTTTTCTATTTTTTGCTTGCTTCTTTTGCATTATTCTTGTGATTAGATGAATCTTATAGGGAATCTTCATTTGCTTTAGTTTACTAACAATGCTAATGGCTTTTGTTTGTGAGTCAATGCAGATTTGAGGTTCCTACAATATCTTAAGCAATAAAGTGATTATTTAATTAATCTTTATAATTACTTTAGGTTTCATACTATTTAGATTACTCTTGTGTGTTATGATAAGTTAGATCATTGAATATATTTAATTTAGCATAACACACTTAATTATCATGTTGTATCTAAAAGAAACTGCAATAAGTTTTACTTAGATCATATAAACTTTGTTAAATCATGAAGAAACTAATTAAGTACTCTTACCAAGGTTATTTAATTAATCAAATTTCCATTTAACATTCAACCACATTAAGAAAAATCATAAAACATAAAATTCTCATACATATACATATATATATATATATATCCAAAGTTTTATGTACATCTCATTACAATATACAATATCAATAAGGTCTATGGGAACTAGCTCCCTTGGGCTCTGGTGCTCATGATCTGGTAGCAAGACATTGGGAGACAATCATATGTGATCGTGACAGTGATCCACCGAACCTAAGTGAAAACTCTAGGCCTTGTATCTGTCCAAGGGCCACCCCATGCTCCCTTGCTATCTACTCCCTCTCTTCCTATAGCCATACTACATATGCATAAAGTCTCTCCACCTCTACTGGAGTCTAGGATGACTTTCCTATAGTCTCGACTCGGCAAAGTCATCTCCTCACACTCTCATACATTTCCTGTAGCCTCGTGAATGGAGTGACTTTAGATCCTCCTCCATGATCAGGGGAGCATGTAATCTGGGTCCATCTCCTCCTTGTCGATGGATGTACGCATTGTCTCTATACCTTCCTGATGGTAGAGCTCTTGCTAGTCTCTTGTCACTCCTGCAAGGTATAAATAGTAAAAAATTAGTACACATCATCATGATATATATAAGGAAGCATAAGTACTAAAATACATGCATAAAATCAAAATATCATCACCTATATCTCTGGTAGGCTGAACAATATCAACATCATCCTATGTAGGGGGTATGAAAGACATACTAGCCTATCCATGACTGTGAGTACTAGTGCCTACTGTAGCTACTACATGTGATCTCATCATACGGATGGGGGAGGGATCTCCCCACTCGTATCAATCCCTAGCTGATACCTCATCACTCTCACTTAGGGGTAGCTCCTCCTCCTCGTACTCCTCATCCTCATCTTCCTCATCCTCATCCTCGTCTCCTCTGTCTTGGCCATCATAGTTAGGATCTACCTCCTCATCATATTCATCATCTATAATATTAGTGAATATGTTTGCAACCTTGTATCATACCTCCTTGTCCCTATCCTCTGCCTCATCTCCCTCATCTAGTGTTGGTCTTGCATCACCTATAGGGACATCCATCAGAAATATAGGAGTTGGTCATGTCATTAACCACCACTCATACACATTTGTGCTGCCAACATCATTAGCATTGGAGACTGGAGGCTAATTGTGATCTAAGAAATTGAAGTCACTCTAGGAAACATGCTCTATAATGATTTGTACAGTATCACCTACTCTCTAGGAACTCCACACTAATCTCCTTATAAAGAGGCACACCCTCGATGGTGTCTAAACCTATCCAAACTGCTGCATGACTTAACCATAATAGAAAGGATGTACTACATAGTCATGTCAGCCAGCCAAAATCTATCTAGTTGCATCCTCCTCAACTGTGTCATGGGATCTGGCCACTGTAGTTTTAGTTGATAAGGTCTCTGAATGATCTCATCCTTCTCTAGTTGATCAAATCTCACTCTCCAAAACTAGAGGTCTCCATACTACCATAAGCACTACAGAGGATAGTTGAAGGCTCGAGGATACCCTATAGTTGTAGAACATGGGAAACCGACAGGCCTGGTGCATGTAATATGCTCAAGGCACCAAACCTATAGAAGTGTGCAATGCACCATACTATCTATCTCCTAGAAAAAAAATTGACCCAAATCATAATACAGATGTGCCAGGACACAACATCCCCAAGCATAGACCATCTTGTACTTTTTCATCCCATGATTCAAGTGAACTAATCCTCCATCCAGGTGTGTCACTCATCCATTTGGATTGAGTACTAGCACCACCATGTGCATCATGATCCATCTCACCACTGGGGCTCACAAATAAAGTAGCATTGATAGCTTGATTTGTGCCCTCATGCGCTCATCATGAACTAGTCTGTCAAGGAAGTACTGCATGTCAGCCTTCTACTCGTGAAATGACTGATCTCCTCACAAGCACACCTATTCTCCTCGAATAGGAACTTGGAGAATTCGATGTACGTCCTCTAAGGTAATTGTCATTTCCTTAGTCAGGAGGTGAAATGTGCATGTATCCGCATCCCAACGCTTGCACAAAGCCATCAATGGAACCTCATGTGAGGCATGAGGTATGCCCAATAGATGCCTACATCCCAAAGGTGCTCGATCTCCCCTATTGATAGTGTTGGGGATAGTTCTCTCAAAAATATCAACTATCTCCCCCTAGCCACTATCATGATCTGGTAGGTACCTATCAAAATCACAACAATATTATTTAAAAACTCATCTAATATCTTTAATTTTTACATTATTCATCATGCAAGTGTACTAAAGTTGTTCTAGTGTGCTTTCCTAAAGGCCCTAGACACTTTAGAACCATTTTGGGACACTTTGCAAAGAAACGTGACACTTCATGAAGAAATGGGACACTTTGTGAAGAAACGAGACACTTTGCGAACAAAAGGGACACTTTGTGAACAAATGGGACACTTTGCAAACAAAGGGGAGACTTTGCAAAAAAAAAATCCAAGACCCTAAATTAACCTATAAATGCATTAAAAATCATTAAATAATTGCAAAAACACTAAGTGAAGGTCACAAAATCGACTCACCTCATGATGTTGCTCACCTAATGCCACCTGCTCTTGAAGCACATCTAGTTCTGAAGGCCTGTAATCCCATCTACTCACCATCTTCCCATCTCACTCGTCACTCCCATGCTACAAAAAGGTAAAATGAAATAGTAAGTGACAAAATAATTTACTTTCACCTCTTTTAACTCTTTTCATTCCTTTTACTCTTAAGCATTAAACTAGGGTTATTCCTATTAAATTACAAGTTCATAAGGTATTTTTTCTTCAAAACACCATAATAGGTGCTAGAGAACTCCATTTTTTATGTCATTTGATGCATTGGAATCATGATTACGCACCCGACATCATCAATTTTCTATTGTTATGTGGAATGGTACTTGGAAATGCCCTACAATATGATTGTTCCTTATTCGACGTGGCTAGATTGCTACCTTGATTCCACCTCCATAAAGCAAGAAAAATCGAGGGGCGACATAAATCTACCCTCAAATTTGATTTATAGAAGTTAGATAAAAGGATTTTTGGACAACTAACAAATTTTTGTTGTAGGATGCAGTTCCTAATGTTGTGGTTTTACAAATAACTACACTAAGGGCTTCATTCTCCCATCTCTTGAATGAGTATCCTTTTACGAAGTAAAGTGCACCATTTAGATTCCTTTAGCTTACATATGCATGTAGAGTCATATGGGCGATAAAGTGGGGGCTAAATATGAACACAAAAATTGTACTCCTATCAAGAAAATACAATATGTGGCCTAATTTGGTCCTATTTTACACACCCTTGCACCAATCACCTCTTAAAAAATGCATTTATAGACTCCTAATATTCATTATTTTTTATCTAGAGGCCCATTTCACTCAAAAATCATACAAATCCTAACAAATAATGTTTAATTCATTCATATCTCAAAAACCCACCTCTAAAAACCTCATGTGGGATGCATTTTCCAAGAGTGGCGAATGAGTCCCCTTTTTGGGGGATTTTCAATTTTAAGTGGGAAAATCACTGACTTAATTCAAAAAAAATTAGTGGATGTCGACCTCTTAGGTTTTAATAATGAGCAATTAGGTATTGATGCCTATAAATATGTCTTTTTAGGTCATTTTTCACATCTGGTAGTCATTCTTACAAAGCAAAATCAAAATTCAAGTGTTGAATATCTTCCACAAGAACATTCATTAGTCTTTCTACAACAAAGTTGAAGCTTTAGGATAGCCAGATAGGGTTTTTTCAGGTCTTCAAGCTCACTTCCTATTCAAGATCCAACATTCTAAAGGATTGATCATGGATTCCTATGGAGAATCATGGAGAAATATGGGTTGAGGAGATGCAACTAGACATCAAATCACACCTAAAGACTTGTTTTCAAAGTGATTCCATCTTCCATTTTCTCTCTATCTTCAAATTTAAGGTTTGCTTGTCATTAATTTTCATTTGAAATGTTGTAGGGTTTATTGGGTTGAAGTCTTATATCATTCAATCTCCATTTAAACATCTTATTCTAGCACATTAGAATACAGTTTTGTCTTACTTCAAATTTTCCTAGTTTTAGACACACTTAGGGCTAGGGTTTTATGTAGATTTCATTATCCATCCAAGGTTTGATTACCAAATTAGGGGTTTGACCAAGGAAAACCCCCCATTAGAAAAAAAATCATATGCTATTTTGTAGGTGTTTTTGAATATTTAGATTCAAGATTCAGTCAGGAAGTGTTGTGTAGGCACTAATACATTTGACTACAAAATCTGACGAAACTATTTGACGAAATATGTAAAATTTGATGTTCGTGGGCTGCTTGTAAATTTTAATGTGTAATTTTCAATTTTTTAAAGTTTATCCCTGACGTTCATCAAAATTTTGACGAACCTGGGGCTCATCAAAATGTCGGCTATCATTTTCGTCGAATTTTCGACAAACATGAAAAATAGAAAAAAAAAAAAAACAAATTGTGGCCGACATGAAGAAAAGTGAGTTCGCGCCTGATTTATTGCGACAATGTTTTTCTCTACTTGAGACAGTTTGTTGAGAACTAAGGATGATTTTCTTGAGAAAAATTAGAGAAAAATTCAAGAAGATATCGCTAGGTTGAGGGTAGTCATTGTCTTTTTGCATAATTCAGTTGTGAAGTCAGTTTTGTAGTTCCAAGTTTGAAAATCATATTTTAAAGCAACATCTCATCATATTTCATTTTTAAAGGTTAAGGGTTTTAAGAATTTCATGTCCAGATTTTTTTTTTGGAATCACTATAAGATCACAACCAAGGAACAGATTCTTGTGACTGTAATTATGTGATCCATAACTCTATTGGTCATGTGGCACAGTTGTGCTATAACAAATATAGGATGCATTCATGTGTGACCCAAGTTTAATGTGGCTATGTTGTGATAGAAATGGAGGCACTCATATAATGTAGTTAATTTAGGTTGTATAATGTAGGTGTCAATCATCATTGGGTGCATTCAGGTTGTCTCAAGTTTAACAGTTAGGATGTAATTATACCATGATCGAAGAGTGATTACCTCTTGCTGCAATAAAGAGCCTATAACTATGGTTGATATGCAGAGTGGTTGTGTTATATCAATTATGTAGTGCATTCAAGAACAACCCATGTTTAATGGGCTATTCTAGAGAGTGATCAAGATTTTCTAAACCTTATGAATGTTACTTGACATATATTTGCATAATCTCAAATTCCTTCAGAGGCTTTTGAAGTATCAATGTATCCTATATAGGGTTTAGAATGATTTCATTTAATTAAAAAAAAAATGATGTATTTCCCTGTAATTAGATAATGTGGAGATCTCATAAATCTGCCCCAGCACACTATCCTCTTTGGCACTATATTCATTACTCCAGCTACTAGGGTTTTTCATGTGACATCTTTAATATCTTCATGACCGTGGATTTTAAATAGATCTCAGTCTTTGCTTTAATCCTTTTTCATGATAACCCTTGAGTTCCATAATCCACCTTCAATCTCTTCTAAGAACGTTGTCTTAAGCTAGACTACATAGTATGCATATAAAGCAAGTCCTTCATACCTGCCATGATTCCAAACCGCCACTCACTACCTTGCTTAAAATGTTGCCTCCATAAGCACAATAGCATGTTTTAAAATCATGGTTGCCACTGATTGACCATTAAGGTCACCACTTTCATCATGAAGATACAATGATATTTTTCTCTTCAAACTCAAGGCATTATGGAAGATAACATTGTGAATTGTTTGTTGTGTACGATTCAATTTTCTTGCATATTTACTGCTTTGTTAACTTCCTTTAAGATTAGGTATTGCACCTTCAGTTGTAATCTTAAACAGCTCACTCACTATCACTTGAAGATTCCTTTCATGAGCATCCTTCTATAAAATCAAACTATGCTCTATACACTGCCTACTTACTCTAGGGGACTCATTGTATCATGGTATTGTAGTTCTTAAGATCCTTCAACCTTATTGACACTACTTCACAGTCAACAAGGTATTATTCACTATTCTCCCATCTTTGATGAGTCTCAAAACACTGCTCAAACATGCAATCCACTACCTCCATTATACATTAATGGCTAAGAAGAAACATTGAACCTATGATTACCACTGTTACTTCATTTGGAAACTCATTCCCTGATTGCATTTGCCTTGTCTAACACTACCAACAACATTTGAAAAACCCTTAAGGTCAGCAAGGGGGTAAAGAAACTCATTGTTAAAATCTCCACTTTACTATGCAAGGTTTGAGCTTTATTATCTTTTCACTGCTCAACCTCTTTTTGACTGTCACATCTCAAGTGACTATCATTCTTCTTATCATAGATTGCATTTACAAATGTTACTAAGCTACATAGTGTGCTTGTTATTGGCTACAATCTTTATTGCAAGATTTTGTTATTACCTACAATGTCTTAATCTTTCTGGTATTGCAACCTCACTAATCCACTATTCTTATTGTTTATGTTTCTACGGAGGCCTAGGATTTGTACCCTAATCATTCTCTTACCAATGCTTCTGTTATTTTTTATTAGGGCTCTCTCAATGTTGAGGGCCCTAGGGATAAGCTCGTCATAAGAAGTGACACATTGCATCTTTAACTAAAAGGATAAATCCATACTGACATTAGCAATGATGATTCTGACTTGTTGCTCCTTAGGAATGGGTCACTTGCTCTTACTGGCTCGCTACCTCCATTGTTGTAGGAAGTTTGTGATCAAGTTCAATATTCTAATTTTAGGAGTCTTAACAGTTGGAAATCATATTAAAATCAAAATTTAATAAGTTTTGGATTAGCATTTGAAAGTGTTTTTTGGGGTCATTAACTTTAGACTATCTTCTCTTTTGCAGGGGTGGTTGCATGCCAAATTTTTTTGGTGTAAAATATCAGAATTATTAGATTATGTTACCTGTCTATAAATAAAAATTATTGGAGTGTGAGTTTGATATTTTTTGAAGATCTAAATAGTCAAGCTTGGTAAAGAAAAATCATGTCAGATAATATTAGTCCAGAACAAAATGAAGAGACACTTGATAGATTGTGGGCTAGATTGAAAAGAAAGGGTGATGGGAAATGTTATTATCCTTGCAATAATTGCAAGGGCTTAAAGACGAGATGACTTTTAATCACAACAGCTAAGAAACATTGTAGGCAGCATGGTCAAGTTGAAGGGGGCATGATTATCATCCATTGGTAACTTTTTTATTATATGTGCTTATATTGATTGAATTTGTAAATGTTTATATCATTTTAACATTTTTATATATATAATCACTTTATCATGATCATGGTTTACTTGTTTCAATCATTATTATAAAGGTTGGGCACCCTAGGGCAGATAATATGGATTATCACAGCCCGAAGAATGTGGTTTTGCAAGTGGATGAACATGGAGCTGTGAATATCAAAGATGAAGTTAATGATCCTATAGAAGAAGATGATCATGCACTAGAAAACATAGTTGAAGATGATGGTACGAATACATTGATCCATGACACATTTAGTGGCAAAGCTGATCATGATGATCAAGATGAGTTTGATGATGTTCATAATTTACCTATACTTGAGAAGGCATACAAGCCCCTTTATGAAGGCTCCGAAACAACTCTTCTCTCTGCTGTATTGTTGTTGTTGAACTTGAAGGTTATGAATGGTTTATCAAACATAGAAATCACATGGATGCTAAGGTATGTCATATATGTCATCTTTTTTCATCTATTTTAATTGTTGTTAGTTCATCATTAGTAAATCAAGGATGAAATATGTACCATAAATATTCTTTATATGAACAATTTTTTTTTTTTGTAAACTCATTGGTGAATTTTTGTTACCACCATCAAATATTTTACCTCACTCACACCGAGATTTATGTGCCATTATGAAAGATATTGGAATGGAGTATCAAACAATAGATGCATGTCCCAATAATCATATTATATATCATAAACAATAGGAATTTACAACAAAATGCCTGAAATGTCATATCAGTAGATATCGAATAGATCAACTAACAAAAAAGGTGTCTCGCAAGGTTCTTCGTTATATTCTCATTATTCCACGTATGCAACGATTATTTAGGTGTGAAAGCTTATTGCAATTTATGGATTACCATACATGGAATAGAAGTGGAGGTGACAATCTTCAAATGCTTGTGGATGGTTTTGCATTTAGGGACATGGAGGAAAAATGGACACACTTTAAAGAAGAACCTCGTAATCTCAAGCTTTCATTGGGAGCGAACGGTGTCAATCCATTTGGAGAGCTATAATCTATTTACTCAGTGTGGCCTATTTTTGTTATCAACAATAACATTCCTCCATGGATGTCAATAAAGAGGGAGCACATAATGTTGTCAATGATTGTTCCAGTTATTTGCTTACATCAATTTTCTTTAACGTAGTAGCATCTCATTTGTCTTATTTGTCGCATAATGACTTATATTTTTTTCATTCAATAGTCATATACATTAATTTATATATATTGTAGTAAAATGGTTATAATAATTATGTAATGTTTATGTTGATTCAACTAGGTAAGTACCAAGTTAAAGATATGAATGTATTTATCAAGCCTCTTAACGATGAGTTACTAAAGTTATGGAATGGTGTCACTATGTACAATATCTCTAGACTAATAGGACAAAGACAATTTCAATTCCATGCAATGCTTGTATGGACAATTCATGATGCCCCAGGGCTAACACATTTTTGTGGTATGTTAGAACATTCGACTACACTTTAACAATATTTAATTTGATGAAGTAGATATCATGCATGTTTTTAAAATAATCTATTCATTATATATAATGAAAAGAATTGACATATTTAATCCAATTATATATCATCTTGCAGGTCTTCAAACAAAGGGAAATTTTGCATGTCCAATTTGTGGTCCAAAGATGAAATCTCGTCATTCAACAAGTTTAGGAAAGTAGGTGTTTGATGAGTATAGGCACTTCCTCCATAGAAATCATAAGTATTGAACTACTGAAAAACATCTTTTTAATGGGAAAGAGGAGACTACATCAAAACCACGAAGAATGTCACCTCGCCTATGGAAGTTGGAATATAATAGAATTAATCATCAAGGTTATACATCAACTTGTTTATCTATCATATATGATATGTTTTGAATTTATATTTTTATATTGTGTTGTGTTTACTCATGTTGTAATTGACAATAATTGTCATTGTTAATTTGTTTAACTTATATGCTTCATGAAGGTCATCAAGGCATTAATGGCCAACTTCCACAGGGACTGAAAAGTTATCCCAGACAATTTAGTAGGTTTCCCTACTATGAGTAGCTACAAATTGTACATTTATTTGATACAATGCATATCGAAAAGAATATAACAGAAACGTTATGGAAAATATTGGATGGAAGGCATGACAAAGAAAAAATTGTCAAAATTTGTACTAACATTCAGAAAGCCAATCATGCAATGAAAAATGTCATTCAATTAAATAGTGATAGAGACCAAATTAATATAAGTTCCCTTCCTTGGTTATTAACAGAGCAGCAAAGCAATGCTATAAAATAAGTCATACAAAAAATTTGATTTCCCACAGGATTTGTTGCGAATATAAATAATATAATAACAAAGAAAGATGAATTTGGGTCAGGGATGAAACTGCATGATTGGCATACCTTCATTAAGGTAATTATTCTAGTATATTATATACACTTGTATAATGCATGTACTTTTTAGTGTATTATGTTTACTACTTTTGGAAAAATAATGAAAAGATCATTTTATAATTGTTGTATTACGTTCTACCTCTATCTCTCCCAGACAACTTTGACAACAATGTCAAGCAAGTTATTTATGATCTTAGAAAATACATGAGGTAAGTAGCTAGATTTGTTCAATTCGCTATATACATCTTATAATTTTTATTTGTTTTACTTGTTATGTAATATACTATATATTTTTGTTAAATCTCATTAATATATTTGTACCTTGAATCACTTGTAGATGGATGTCATCTAAAGAAATCCATAAAGAAGATATAAATTATTGGAAGAGAAAAATTCCTCGTCTAATGTGTGAAATAAAAAAGTGTCTACCTTCAACATTTTTCAATGCATAAGAACACTACCTTATACACCAAGTTGAGGAGATTGAATTGTGTGGACCTATACACACAAGGTCAATGTGGATGGTTGAGAGGCACTTGAAATTTTTGAAGGCTTTGGTTAGATAAAGAGCACATCCTGAGGGTTCTATGGTGGAGGGATATATGGTATACCAGACCATGGTGTACATTAGTGAATATCTTCCTAAGTTTGCAGTAAAGATCCATGTAGATCGCATTTGGGATCCCAACTCCATTAACAAATTCGAAGGGGAGTACTTGTTGGGGAAAGGTAAATTCAGGAAAGTGAGAAGTAATTATAAGATGGTCATGAAGATTAATTGGAATACATTTTACATATGGTTTTTATGTATATTGTACTTATTTAATTTTTAATCTTCAATATACATCAATTATAAATTAAGGTCGTATATTGTGGTATTTAACTAATTATACGTCGTTTGTGAATTTTAATTTTTTTTGGTATAGTTGGTCAAGAGTGGGATGCACTACATTTGTACGTCGCCAACAATCTTGATTGGATGACAGTATGGATTGAACGATGTCAACAATCTAGTTGTGCATTAACATGGGAAGGTGTGGCTTCATTGGTTAAAGAAGCTCATCGTAATAGAGATTCCAATGTTACACAAAGGGAAATTGATTTAGCATATGGTTTAAGAGATAAATAGGTACATTTAAATATATTAATCACCCATATTATTTAATTATTTTCAAGTATGTTGATGTATATGTATCTTGAGATTGTTTTCTTTGCATACATTCGGCTAAGAATAAATATGTTTATCAACTGACAATATTGCAATAATTTTTACATATTTGACATATTGCAGGTGAAACACCACAAGGCTATGTGGTGCAATGGTCATAAATTTTGAATCAAAATGTTGGATGACATGAAGAAAACTTGTGATTCTGGTATAACTGCAGTCTTTCAGGTGACTAATGTTTCATCTAGAAGCGACATACATCCAGAAGTCTCAGAAAATCGATACTATGGGATTTTGGATTATATACTTGAGTGTAACTTTAAGTCTTTCAGATTAATTTTTTTCGTCGTCCTATGGTATAGGCTACGATTGAATGAAAATGATCCTAAGAGAACTATTATTGAACATGATAATGGATTTACCATGGTTAATACAAGGTTGATCGAGTGAGCTGAAAATAAGCCCTATGTTCTTTCAAGCCAATGTGAGTAGGTATTTTACTCAGAGGTTCCAAGTAAACCGCATTGGTCATTTGTTGTTAGACATGATCCAAGAGGAAGTTTGGTAAAGTATAATGTGGTGGAAGAAGAAGATACTGAAGAACTAGAAGATGATGTAGATGATGATCAGGATCAATGGTTAGTTGATGATGTCCCTAAGATGTCAAAGAGGAGGAACTAGATCATGATGATGTAGGAGTTAATGTTCATGAAGATGATATCCGTGTGGATGATGACATTATCAAAACTAATATCGATGATGATGATGATGATATGACCAATCCTTATAATGTCGAATCTAGATTGGATGATACAGACAAAGAGTTGGATGAAGAAGAAGATCAATGACAATGAAATGTATAAGTTATGTGATTATATTATCTATTTGATATTAATTTCTTTATAGAATTATATTTGACTTATGTGGTTACATAATTAATTCATGATGTTTTTAATTTTTATGCCATTACATAATTAATTTAATGATGTACTTTTTAATGTTTGAAAGGTCAAAAAATTAAAACATTTCAATAGTGATGTTAACAACCTTGAAATTAGTGTGTTTTATGTTTCATGTGATCATAAAAGATTAAAAAGTCAGTTGTAGAGGTGGTTGTTTAGTGGTTGACATGTATGTTGGTTCTTTTTACAATGTAACCAGGTTTGTCTTCTAATCTACGTATGGAATTTTCAATTCCAATTGAAGGCGGCTCAAAGGACCTGGACCAATTGATGAGGACTTTAAAAACCTCCTGCACTTCGGGCTCTGCAAGACTCTGGAGGGTGATCCCTTAATGTGTTTACAACCTCTACACCATTATTATAAACAACATTAACAATAGCATATGATCTCACTTAATAGCTCAACACGGTAAGATAATATGAATTAGAATTGGTTGTTTATAGACAATATCAACTATCTAGAGTGTGAGATAACTAAACATAATCCATTGTATAAGATAGTCAATTATTGACAATTTGTAGCAAGCTCTAGGAAAAGACAAACAAATACTGAACTACATGAATAATTACAACTTAGATCAGTGCCATATATCCATTGCAGGAGTCAAATTCATAAGCATCTAGAGGTTTATAATATATTTAATACATCACATATAAGATCCCTGACAATATTTGATTACAATTCCATCAGTATGCATTCTAACCCAGGACTACTTATCAAATCCTTATACAGCACATATCCGCCTATAATCCCATTCAAGAATTTTGATTAATTCCTTGAATTAAAGCTAAAATAGAATCATACACACCACAATAGTGAGATGGATAAAACAACCCTTAGTTATTTCATTGAAAGTTTAGATATGCATGTATAATGGAGAGACATGAGCTTGAATTTTCATTTCAACTCAAATGCTAGTACTATTATACAACATTAAATCTCTATGAACTCAAAACCTGTTACATAATGACTCAAAACCTAAATTGCATTTCTCTAAAACCATCAGACTTTACAATTCGCTCTGCAACTTCACCTAGACTTGACAAAAATTATCTAACTTACTAACCCGTACTTCTGGCTTTGAAATCCTTCTTATAGAAAATGGAGCAAACAAGCACTAGGCTAGAAAGTACACCTGTCACCAGTCAATTGGAGCACCTGGTAATATTCCAAAATTTGTTACAATAGCCACCACCTTAAAAATATATTCTTGTTCAAAAATCGTTACAATAGCAATCATCATGGAGCATATTCTCGTTCATCATGTCAGCGGAGGAAGGTTGATGCAATAACAAAAAACTACACAAAACCCATGCCAAGAAATTCATCCATACAAAACTAGAAACATTGTAACCATAGCATCTGATTTGCCACCTATTTGTAGCCCACTTTTTTTACTCATCATCATTCAAATACTTAGCCACCCACCTCTGGCATTCTTTGCCAGTTGGCTAGTCAAAATTAATCACCTCATTTACCTTTGTACTATAAGGCATATACTTTACCGCTACCTGATTAGCATCTCTTTCAAAATATTCCAAAAATGAGTCGGTACCAATAATCTTATCCATACAATTTACCAACAAATAATAATCTGAGTCATCACAAATTATTTTAATTTGATTATTGATGACTTTACTTGCTTGATCCTTCCATTGTTGGAGTGTTATGATTTCCCCCTGCTCATGAGTTATATTAGGTAACAGTGTGTTACCCCAATCATTGAAGTTCTTTACCAATTCCCCAATCTTCCTACTTAGATCATTTGTTAAGGTCTGAAAACCTTGCAATGATTTAACTAATATATAAGTAGGCTTCAATGATTGGGGCCTATTATTTACATCAAACCTTGAGGCTTTATTCATAACATCTAGATCATTTACCCTAGGGATCCAATTTTGAATTATTGGAATCACTATCCCCTGATCCCTATCAATATTCTTTATTGCTTCAAATAGCAAAGAATACAAAGAATGTATAGAGGGAAGTTTATTATCCACCTTTTCATTTAAATGCTCCAAAACAATAGTAACAATTTCTTTTTCTTTTGAAAGAAAACCCTCCTCTTTTACCCTTAGTGATGTCTATAATTGATCAATTTTTTGCATGAGCTGCCTCTTTGTTGGATTAACAGAGCACTCTGTTTCTTCATCATCTTGTTCTAGAGGAGGGGTAAGAGTAGGATCTTGAATGGGAGACCCTAGTGTAGAAACATTTGGAGAAGCAAGAGGCATTGACCCTATTGTGGGAGGTGATGTGCTGGTTCTTGGAGCATTGGATGTTTCCCCAATATTTCTATACTTGAACCTTTCTACTTCAGCTTGCGGCTCAACATTCCTCTGTTGCATTTTACTATATTCTTCAATTAAAATGTTATACTTCTCCATTAGGCTCTTTCTTTCATCCTCCTCCCTTTCAGCGGTCTTTTGGGCCAACTTGGCCACATTCACAATTAAACTAGTGGCTTCAGTTGTTGTAGTCTTTGAAGCCATCTTTATTATTAATCCTCCTTTGAAATTTGGATTAATATCAATAATGTATGGCTTTCTTCCTTGTGGAGCCAATACCCAAATTTTCAAGGTCTCATATTCTTCACCGAAGGTAGAGTTTTGTAATGCTACCTTAACTTCTTTAGAATCCTAAAAAAGATTCTTGGAATTTATAATGGAATTGAAAGCCACTATATCTGTGATGTCTTATTCAGGAAAAATCAAAACACCAGCCTGATTCACTAGTTGTCTTCCTTCTTCAGGAGTGATGTTTTTGAACTCTTTCATTAGTTTAGCTTTCACTTCTTCATCATTCTCCTGATCTGACCTGGCAGGCCTTAGTTCTCTCCTCTCCTTGCATTTATTTTGATATTCCTCAAATTTCATCCTCCATGCCAATTGCAAGAATACAGGAGTCTTTACAAATGCATTGTCATCTAAGAACTCCTTGCAAGCCTCCATTCTTGCATCCTACACACTCTTACCCTTCATATCCAAATCAGATAGAACCAATTCAGCTGACCTAGGAGGGGACGACATACCAACCTGCATGTCTTGATCAGTAGCAATAATTTCATCTATGAGATCCTTAGGTAGGTGATAAGTTCTTAGCCTCTTAGGGCTTGGCTCGGGTGGTGGTGATGGGGGACTGCGCTCTGGTGAAGATTTTAATTCAATGATTTTGACAACCCCAAGTACTTTGAATTTTGGGCCTGGTCATGAAGGCGCCTTCATTATTTTCTTCCATTTTCTGTCTACTTCTTCCTCATCCCTTCCAGTATCCCTTTTCCTCCTATAGATGGGTCGCCTTTCTGTAGGCTGACATACTAACCTTGTTTTAATTGGCATATCACTTTGTCCTTGCATATCCAGACTTAGCCTTAAATTTATCTTTTTGGTTGTCAAGGTGTCCATTATCTCCTTGAAATTCTTCATTAAAAAATTAATTCTCTTATGGTATGGAGTGAATTCCATCAATGGATCATACATCGGATCCATTTCATGCACAATATCCAATAGCTTACTATAAGCTATCCACTTTTCCTTGTTAAATTCCTATCTATTTAAATCAAATTCATTCATGATCAGATCCTCTGAGAAATTGATCTCATGTGCAAATTTTTCACCTTTTATTCTTTGTCTGAAAAGATAAAAGAAACCTTTAGGATCATGTTGTTGCCTTGGACCAAATCTCAAATAGTAATCAACAAAGAATTTTTCAAAAATGTGTCTAGCCTCCTTTTGAAAATGTAAAGTCAGACACTATTGTATAATCAGGGAATAATGTTCCCTTCCCCTTTCTAGTTAGGTTATCTTCATGAATACACCCCATCTGCCACATAACTTCTACAAACCCTAGTCTTGGTGGCACATTGTATGGCAGTATGTGAGGGGTTCCTTGAAATCCATATATTCTCAGGACAGTGCTGACTAGATATGGGATAATGTCACCCCAATTATGTAAAACCCTCAATTCTGGTTTCCTCTCCTTCAGCCTAAGGAAATCATGCACTTCCTCAGGGATTCTAGGTACATTTACCATCAATCTAGCCCTCAATCTTGCAGCAAAACAATTATCAAATTGCACATAATTGGTGCTTTTCTTATTACAGGACAAATCTACAGTCCATATCTGTACTGGCAATCTTTCTCCATTAACTGATTGTCTTAAGTTCATCTTCTCAGCAAAGAAATCAACATTTCTAAACAAGAACATATGCATCAACATGGAATACCAAAATAATTGAGTACCAGTATCACCATTCTATAGCTTTGACAGTCCTTCATCTATCCTCCCCACCAAAAAAGAAGCAAAGTCATATGTTACAGAGAAGTTAGGGTGTTCTATTTGCACCCCCATAAACATGTATGCAATCAGCATTACTACACGAGGGCTGAAACCCAAAATCTGACATAGTGAATAGAAAGTAGCTAGGAAAGGCTTTGCAAAACAATTCAATCTGAAGGGTTCCTGGTCACTAGGTTTGATGTGAAATTGTGAACCCCCTACCTTAACCAGATGAGGTGGAAGCAGCTTAACCCTAAAAAAATATTTCAATTTTGTATACTCCTGCTTCATTTCTTCAAGATTAATAGGAACCAAGTCATCACTTGGCTCACTCAAATCAAAAGTTTGTTGGATAACATCTTTGTTAATTTCTAATAGAACCCCTCCATTATTATCTTTGATTACCCATGTGATAGGGTCATATCTTTTGGCCACTACTCTAAGTAAGTCCACATTAGGGAACACATTTGGAACAACTAGCTTTCCCATGTCGTACATCCATCCATTTGAAAAAGGATGAGGCAAATTCCTCTGTCCATACCATAATCTAAACATTTCTAAGCCTATGAGTGGAACCCTAGGATCAACAATGTTGCAATTATTACACACCAACCCCTCCCCTAGGATTTTCCCTCGCATCAACACCAAACCTTTCTTTCTATCATTTGTTGATAATGAAAATTGATCTAAGAAATCATCGTATAAGTTTCTTTTCAAATACTCAATGTGGCCAGAGTGTTTCTTGGTTGGCACCATTTTAGACAAACTAGGGTCTCACTACAATGTTACACTTTAAGTGGCTATGACTAAGTAGAGATAGGAAATTACAGAGTAAAAATACCACAATTCCTCACAATTTATGATTAAACAATAGCCCTAACAAAATATTTTAATGAACTCAGTTACAAGCATAGCAGACCCCCCTTCCCAAATTTAGGTGCAAAATGACTGGGAAACAGAGAAAATTAACTCACGATTTTTTTTGCACAAACTCCAATTTTCAGCTGCAGCTGCTCGCAATTTCACCTTTGGCTTTGAAACTATTTTCACGAAATACTTGGATGCTTTGTGATACAAATGAGACGAGTAAATTGATTTTATATTGATCAAATCCTTCCAATAGATGTCTCATCCGCCATTAAAGCTCACTCGTGGGCTGCACGAAGGGCTCCAACCATAATTTGATACATATTTAAAATTTGAGTCGTTGATCCTTCAGTTTGATCAAATCATCGACAGATATCTTCAAAATAGGCTGACATAATCACCAACATGGAAATAAAGGGGTCCACTATGTCATATGCCACAAAGGAATTCCATGTGGCAGTTGCCTATGATATTGCAATCCTTTGATTTACAATCGTGGGATGGCGAGCACTGTCGATATTTTTACCATAAATCCTGCTCCTTAAAAAATGGTCGTCATCCTTTCCTTTAACTATCGAGCAACTTTTCCCTTAAAATCATAACATCTGCATTGAAATAAAACATGTGCATCTTACAAGCGCATTAATAATCTACCTCATAATACATTTAAAACTGGAGAACACTTTCTTCACTCCTTAGGCTTCATTGGATGAGACACATGGCAGGCACTCGCGACATCGCGATCCCAAAATTCCTAATCATAGGATGGCAGGCACCATCAATCTTGAAGAGACAGCTCATCAATGGTCACACAGATTTCATCCTTTAGGAAGGGCACATGGCACCCTCCTGTGATATCGCGATCCCTGTAATCCCTGATCACGGGATAGTGGGAGTTGTTGATCTCATTCCTTTAACACAGTCATCAGCCATGTCGTTAACCTTCGAGCAGCTTTTCCAGTGAGATTATAACATATCCATCAATTTAGAACATCTGCATCTTGAGAACACTTTAGTAATCCACCCCTTAATACATTTAAAGTTGGCTAGTGTTTCCTTTACGCTTTAGGCTTCATCGGATGAAACACATGGCGCCTGCCCATGATTTAGCAATCAACCCAAGAACCATCACGGGATGGTGGGGAATGGCTCAGATCAAATGGTAGTTGGTCAGTGATAGCTCAAATTTGATCCCCTGGATAGGACATGTGGCGCCCACCCGTGATTTCATGATCCTTCAATTCCCGATCATGGGATGGCATGCACCGTTGATATCCACAGAAAATAGATCAACGATAGCACTAAATCAACCCTCGCAAAATAAAACATTCATTAAAAGGAGAAGTGGGAATTACTAAGCGGACAACAAATAAAAAAATTATATTTATAGAAGAAAAATAAAATAAATTTACAATTTGTTTTATAATTTCACTTTTAACTTTAAATGTATGTTCACTCATTAAGTTGTATTTTTTTTTACAACCACATTTTTATTTTAGAGGTTTGTTTATAAAATATAAAGATGCATTAAAAATATATTAGAAATATATTTCTTTATATTATATAGCATTCATAACATTAAATTAACATAGAATAATTTCACAATATCACTTAACCAATCAAGAAAAATTTAATCATTACTATGCAACATTATTCTCACATTAAACTAACAAATAAACATTGAAAACAAATTTATTTTTTTATATTATAACATTCGTAACTTAAAACTTTTATACACAATATCAAGTTAATTATAAAAAAACACATAAAATTATTTATAAGCAACTTAAATATTTTAACAATTTAATATAATTAAGAAAAATTTAATAAGAATTATAGATAAATTTATGAAATATTGATTTACTTATCAAGAAAAAATCAATGATAAATTTACTTATTATAGATAAATTTACTGACCAATCTAATTTAACCATCAAGAAAAAAATTAATCATTAGTGATTGCAACATTATTGGCACATCTTTTAAACTGACAAATAAACATTGAAAACACATTTATTTTTTATATTGTGAGATGGGGTTAGAAAATTAAATAGAATAGATAAAGTGACAGCAAACACTTCTAAACTATTAACCTCATCTAAACAAGAGAATACAAACAAATGGAGATTTCAAAGTGAAAGCAAATAAAATAAAATACTCCTCATATTGTAGTTGATTCCTTCTCTTGCTCTCCTTCTTGTTATGCAACTTTTCCCTCAGATTTGTTGAAATACTTGTGCAAAACCTGCAAATGGTAGCAAGAAAGTTGGAGAAGAATAGCTGTTAAGCTGAAAATGGAGAAGGAAGGTTGCTTTTATAGACAACCATTCAAATGGATGGTTGAGATTAATCTTCTAGAAAGATTCCAAGATCAATGGATGAGAATGCATGAGAGAGATGTTACAAAATGGATGGTTGAGATTAAGTCTCAGAAAAGATGCCAAGATCAATGGTCCGTAATTGATGCACCAAGAATATGCCATGCATGGGAAAAGCTATGATCGCCGACGGGCTATGATGTCCTAATAACTATGACGCATTACGCAAGACATGCAGCTATGATAGAAAATGAATGTTATGATAGGATTATGACAGAGCATCTTTTGATCGGTGGTGTATAAATAATTTATTTTAAAATTATTTATTCAAAATGGAGAAATGGACAAGTGGAGGGCCAAATAATGATCCAAATTATTTATTTAGATAAATGATTAGTGATACTTTAATTAAATTTATCAATTTAATTAAATGGAGAGATGAAAATTAGACTTGATAATTAATTTGAAATTATTTATCCAAAGAGAGGGACGAAATACAATTAAATAATTTTGACAATTACTACCTATAGAAGAATGTGCTGGTCAAATAAAAATGATTTATTTAATTATTGAAGAAAGGATATATTAGTGGATGCACTAAACAATTTTAATTGATCAGGATAGAATAAAGATTAGAAAGTGAATTAACTAAATAATTATTAAAAATTATTTAATTAATAGAGGAATATGATCAAACATAATTGAATAACTAAAATTATTCAATTATCGAAGGACAAGGAAGAAAAATGATAGTCGCAGGCTTAAGACATTTTTTAGTGTCTACATTTTGCCCCTCTTTGAGACAATGCAACTTGCCACGTTATTTCAAAGAAAAAGATTGATCAACTGATACATGCCCCAAAGATATCTTGGTAAGGATTATGATAAGAATGATATGCCCCCTTGAGAGATTGATTGAACAGATTGTAAGAAGATTAATCTCTCGATAGGTGTCTAGAAAGTGATTAGATACCTGATATTGCGCAAGTGATAAAGCGGTGATGTACATTTTGATGAAAATGCACAGATGATGGGTGTAAATGAACAATTGATGGAAATGATCAGTATAGCCAAGTTGATGAGCTGATGAAGTTGATTGAGCTAATCAAGTTGATTAAGAATTATGCTTACGCGAGACAAGGTGTTGCAATGATGGATTGACTGATTGAAGGGGACATGAGATTTCGAGAAGCAAGTCGACTAATTTGAGATTCGATTCAAGGGACACATATCAGTGAGTTAAGCAATTGATTGATTTCTCTACGACAAGAAAGATGAAGAAAATGAAATGTAAGATGGAAGAGAATGAAGGTGATGAAGCCTCTTGTACCTTTTAAGTCATTTTATCATCGGGCTTATTATGTCGCAAACTAGTATAAGCGTCTAAATAACATGAACTACTAGACGACCTGAATATTGTTTGCAGTTTTATTTAGTAATGAAGTATAAGCATCTAGTTATAAGAACCTTAGATGACCTGAATACTTATTGCATAGAAGACACTATCAGGCAAGGAATTCTCATCCACATTAGACTCATAGGTCCTCGATGGTTTTAGACAACCATGTCCTAAGATGAGTCATCATGTGAATAAGAAAAAATCCGTAAACAATAAACAAGTGAACATGCCCCATCCTTGCCTCTCTAGTTAAAGACATCCTGAAGAAGCTAAAAGACATGTCACTAAAGATAAAACCATAAAATAAGCAAAGATTAACAAACAAACAAGAGTCCTGCTTCAATTTTAAAAATGATTCTCGTTATAGTTTATGTGTTTGGTTGGATTTGTAAGGTGGATTGATATATATGTTATAATGCTTGCTTGATTGTCAACACTTGCATTATTTGATTTTGTTGAAGTTCAAAGCTGTATGGTAATCTGAAAGTGTCATCGTTTTTTGGAATTTTTTTATTTTTTGGGGATTTTTGGAATATTTGATTTTTTTGGATTTTTTTAGGACATTGTATGATTTTTTTGGATTTTTTAGGACATTTTATGATTTTTTTTGGATTATTTCGATATTTTATATTTTTGGATTTTTTCAGATATTTACCATTTTTTTTTTTGGATTATTTCAGGACATTTTATGATTTTTTTTTGGATTATTCCAAGAGATTTTATGATTATTTTTTTTGAATTATTTCAGGACATTTTATGATTTTTTTGAATTATTTTGATGAACAGGACATTTTATGATTTTTTTGAATTATTTCATGACATTTTATGATTTTTTTTGAATTATTTCAAGACATTTTATGATTTTTTTATTTTTTTTCAAGCTTTAAAGATGGAGTGAAATGAAATGTGATATGACTGATTGAAGAAATAAGATCTTCCACAATAGAGGTAATGCAACCATGGATAAATGATAGATCAAAATGAAAGATTCACTACAAAACATGTCACACAAGCAACATATCCTTTGTCAAAAGATGATAATGGTCCATTGATTAGATGCCAGGAATGATCGATTACATAAGGCATGATGATGATAAGTACTTAGGATCACTGATTCCTCTAAGTACAATAAGATTGATGATTGTTTATGATTGATTGACAAAAAAATATGAGGATTGGATAATGTTTTATAGCTAGGCTCAAATATGATTCACATGATAGGATTCAAGGTTGCAAAGGGACATGATGACCAACATTGGAAGTAATTTAATCATGGATAAATGATAAGGATGTGAACTGTGATGGAATGGTAACACATAAGGATATGAAAGGGAATCCAAAGCATGCATTTGTAATTTTTCCCCTAATCTCATCAAGAACAAAGGAAGGAAATGGGACATGGATTTTGATAAGCTCGAAGATATGGAATGGAAGAATGTAAAGATAAGGATAATGAATAAGATGATCAAGATCAATAAGATATGGACATGATGCCTAAGTATTTTTCTCCTATTCCTCATCAAGATGAAGGAAGGGAAGAAAGGATGCATTAAGATAGGATAGTGGAATATGGATACGGTGAAGGATATGGTATGAAAGATATGGATAAAGTGTATAGGATAAGATATACGATGTTCAAGAAGATCCTTAACCTTGTCAAGATCAAAGGTGGAAAGGTAAAGAATGAACGTAAAGAGGATAATGGATATGAATGAAAGGATGGATGAAACTTGCCCCCAAGTGTAGAGTACAAGAGGAATATGGAAGATAGGATATGGATAGGGATAAATGAAAATGAAAGGTAATATATGCATGATAGGGAGATGGAGGAAGGCCTCAAGCATCAAGTTTCACAGCTAATATCCCTTTAATATGTGCTCTAATAAACCATGGCAAGAAGGATTAGGCACATAAATGTTGGTATATTAATGGTGTGATGGAAGAAGCTAAGGACTTATGCAAAGGTTTGGATTAAAGGAGGATAATGGGGGATGAATGGTGGATAATGGATAGGAGGTTGGAAGGCTTGTTGATGGATAGATGGAAAGGATGGAAAGATCAACATTGGCACACACCTTGAAGGGTGGTGGAGTGATGGAGGAGAAATGAATTTGGAAGGTGATAAGTTTTTAGATGGACGATAGGAGGAAGCTTTTGGATTAGCAAATTTGGATGCCAATTTAGATTTTATTGCTTCTACAAGACTTTTAGGAATCCACATAGCTTTTGAATTTGATTTTTGATTCATGGGCCTTTGTGGCCTTTGAGATTCTTCTTTTTGATTTATGGGCCTTTGTGGCCTTTGAAATTTTTCTTCTTGATTTATGGGCCTTTGTGGCCTTTGAATTTTTTGCTTTTGACTTGATGGGCCTTTGTGGCCTTTTGGATTTTTCTTTTGACTTGATGGGCCTTTGTGGCCTTTTGGATTTTTATTTTGACTTGGGACCAAATTTTCTTTTAATATTGCATGGCTCTTCAAGGAGACATGTTGATCCTTTGATACATGTGGATTTTGATATGGAAGCTTTTGACATTTGGCACCCAAATTGCTTCCAAGAGCAATGGGATGGGTGGATGGAGATGAATGATATGGAGGTCTTATGGATGGGTTAATGTAGGTAGAATTTTGAGAGGGAATCAAGGATGTGTGCCTTTGTTGTTCTTCATGAATAGGAGATGAAGGGATGTAGGGGCCCAATATGGATGGAAGAGTTGATGGACCAGAGTTTGGATGACAATACCAAGGATGGATGGAAGGTTTGATGGACTAGGATAAGGACGTAGGATAGATGGAAGGTTTGATGGACTGGGATACTTGGGTTCATTTTGATGGAATCTGGACTTACGATGGGTACCAATGCCTTGAGCATGAGGTGTATAACCAAGGCCATGATAGTATGTGTTTTCTTGGATATAAAGGGGTTCTAGGATACCTTGTTCATGAATGCCTAATCCTTTTCCTTTTTAGTTCATACTTTGACACATTTGTTTGCCAACAGGATATATATTGTTTATGAAACAAGATGCAAGTCCATCGTGAGGTGGCTGTGACATGGAAGGAATAACAAGATATTTGAGTAAACCACCTTAGATAAAAGTGAGAGAACCCATTTGATAGGTAAGAGGTTCATGGATAGTTTGAATAGGGGTGATAGACTCTTGTGGAGGATTGTGGTCATGAGGGGAATTAGGATGTGTGATAGGATCTTGACATGGGGATGAGGGGGTACTTTGATCTTGACTTGAAAAAGGATCAAGAGGTGTAGGAGATGGAGTAGCTTGCTCTTTATTAGGTATGGAATCATCATGAAGTGGTATGAAAGGCATGTCTTGATCATGAGAAGGATGAACATCATCATGGAATGAAAGGGTATCCTTGAATGGAGGTATATCTTGATCTTGATGAGGAAGGGAATCTTGGGATTTTGTGGAAAGCATATCTTGATCAATGGATATGATGGAATCATGAGATGGTATGGATTCATTAGATGAGGTGGAAGGAGGACTTTGAAGGATAATTTTCTCTTGAGATGGAAGGGAATCATCTTGAATGAAACAAAAAGAGATAAGGGGATCATCATGAGGTTCTTGAGAGATGGGATCTTGGTCAAAGATTGGAAGGGGTTGTGGAATTTTGGTATCATTAGATGGAGTGGAAAGAATGATTTGATCTTGATGTGAAAGGGAGTCTATTCTGGCATGCTTTGGACTAAGAGATTGGCATGATAGGAGAGGATGGTTGAATGAAATCGTTAACTTGGGTGGAAGATTCATGAGGTTTATTTTTAATTATGGGAGATGAAGATAGATGTATGACTTGGTAGGATTGCTCAAGATTATTTGTGTTTGAGGACATAGATTTAGGTTTCTCATTTAGCCTTTGCAAAAAATCATGGATATTGAACTTGGATGATGTAGTTTTGGGTAAGGATAAAGCCTTATGAGATGATTGCATCACTTCATTCAAATTTTGGGATTCAAGTTTTTTTTCAAGTTCTTTCAAACAATGGTCAAGATATTCAATCCTTTGGTTTCGTTCATAGGACATGGATGTATATGGAGGATAACAGTTAGACATGTTTGGTTGATGGTTTTGGAAATGTTTTGAGGTGTTGCAAATTACTAGGTGTGAATTTTGTTTGAAGTCAATTGTTTGTGTTCAAATTTGTGAATGTTGTTTATATTGTTTGAAAATCTAGAAAACACTTGACAAGCACGATGTTTTGGTGTATGCAAACACACACAAGACAAGCACAATTCTAATAGGCCAACGGTTTGTATACTTAATATAGCCCACCAATATACCCCAGATTGGTGCTAAACTCCTTTCCTTCTCAAGAGCAGATAGCTTAGAAGTTTGGTGGCATTAGCTCCCCTCCATAGCTCATTAACATCATTTGAGCACACCAACTTCAGATTCTTGGGTCATCACTTCCCAAGAATTGCTATCTCTACTCAAGGGAGTTAGTAGTGAGTATCTTCGGGCATGATACTGTACCCTGCACTATACCAAGCAACAGCTGAAAATGGTTTGTTTCTAAAACAATAGGTGTTTAGTTAGGGCATCCGTTCGAGTGGCCACACATGGGGCGAGAGATTAATCACCAATTAGGTGGCACTCCAGCCTGAAGAGGTTATGCTCAATAGGGTTTATGGGAGTACTACTCCATCTGTGTGACACATCCACACTCGTGGTACTTGAACTTTCCTCAAGTACCCATTTTATATCCCAGTTGGAAGTGGCTTGGCTTTAGCCTGTTAACGGTCGGGTCGTCCCTTAAGGTGAGTACTTTTCCCCTTAAGGCAGGCCCATTTCTAGAAATAATAACTATTTCTCTTACACCTAGGATCGCTCGAAAGTGCAAGGGGAGAGGATACTTGGATTATTAAGTCATGAAGGTGACAAAAAAATAAGGTGCATCTGGTTTTCTGATCACCTAGTTTTCACAAGGTGAGAGCATAATCACCTACCACCTTCAAGCATAGTTAGATAGAATCAAGCACATGTTCATTTTAATGCACCAAAAGAAGTGTTCCTAAACTAGAAATCACAAACACATTGTTTAATAAATGAGTCTTTGACTAATAGAGCTGTAAAACCACAAATTAGTAGTTTCATAAATGTCTTGGACCAATGAAAAAGCTGCAAAAAACTAAGTTAGAACAAGAGTTTAAAAACCAAACTAAAAGTTAGTAAATAACTAAATTAAAAAATAAAAAATACTAAATTAAACTAAGAAAAAAAAAAAAAAAAAAAAAACTAAAAAACTAAGAGCTCAATTTTTTTGTTGCTCCAAAAGAAGTAATTTTTGAGAGCCCCACTCCAAAGCCACACGCCATAAACAAAAGATTAGTAAAAAAAGTTAAATGAAAATAGCAAACTAAAATAGTGATAACTTTCTCAAAACTAAACAAAATTTTAAATCGTAGATATTTATAGAAAGCTAAGACATAGACCTTCAAAACCCAGAATGTTTTTTGCAAAATTCTATACAACGTAAGTATTATAAACAAAAGAAAAATTAGATTTTAACAACTAAATATTAAAAAACTGTGATTAGTAAAATAACCATAACTTTCTCAAATCTTAACAAAATTTCAAACCGTTTAATATTCTAGAAAGCTGAGAACGAGGCCTACAAAACTCAAAAAAAAATTTAAAAGATTTGATGTGTCCATTTTTCTGTACTCAAATGAAGATGACGGGATTTCATATGCATTATTGGCTATAATCTGCAAAACAACAAAAAAAAAAAAAACACACACACATTTCTCTACTTCACATCGGGTTCACCAAATGTAAGATGGGGTTAGAAAATCAAATAGAATAGATAAAGTGACAACCAACACTTCTAAACTATTAACCTCATCTAAACAAGAGAATACAAACAAATGGAGATTTCAAAGTGAAAGCAAATAAAATAAAATACACCCCATATTGTAGTTGATTCCTTCTCTTTCTCTCCTTCTTGTTATGCAACTTTTCCCTCAGATTTGTTGAAATACTTGTGCAAAACCTGCAAATAGTAGCAAGAAAGTTGGAGAAGAATAGTTGTTAAGCTGAAAATGGAGAAGGAAAGTTGATTTTATAGATAACCATTCAAATGGACGGTTGAGATTAATCTTCTAGAAAGATTCCAAGATCAATGGATGAGAATGCATGAGAGAGATGTTACGAAATGGATGGTTGAGATTGAGTCTCAGAAAAGATGCCAAGATCAATGGTCTAGAATTGATGCACCAAGAATATGGCATGCATGGAAAAGCTATGACGCCAACGGCTATGATGTCTGACAACTATGACAGACATGCAAGACATGCAAGCTATTATAGAAATGAATGTTATGACAAGGGATTATGACAAAGCATCTTTGACTAGGTGGTGCATAAATAATTTATTTTAAATTATTTATTCAAAAATGGAGAAAATGGACAAGTGGAAAATAAATAATTTATCCAAATTATTTATTTAGATAAAATGACAAAAGGAGCATTTAATTAAATTTATCAATTTAATTAAATAGAGAGATGAAAATTAGACTTGGATAATTAATTTGAATTATTTATCCAAAAGAGAGGAATGAAACACAATTAAATAATTTTGACAATTATTTAATTATAAAAGAATAAAAGGTCAAATAAAAAAATGATTTATTTAATTATTGAAGAAAGGGATATATTAGTGACACAATTAAATAATTTTAATTGATCAGGATAGAATAAAAATTAGAAAGTGAATTAATTAAATAATTATTAAAAATTATTTAATTAATAGAGGAATATGATCAAACATAATTGAATAACTAAAATTATTCAATTATCGAAGGACGAGGAAGAAAAATTACACTCACAGGCTTAGGACATTTTTTAGTGTCTACATATATTATAACATTCATAACTTAAACCTTTTTATACACAATGTCAAGTTAATTATAAAAATACATAAAATTTTTATAAGCAACTTAAATTTTTTAACAATGTATAATAGAGTTTAGATTTGATATATCTCTCATATATCAACATAGGTAAATTTAAAAATATTTTAAATTATATAATTTCAAAACAAAATGAATGAACTTATAGAAGATTATTTTTATTAAAGTGATAGAATCTAATCCCAATAATAACATTAATTATAAGTCTAACCATAACCCCAACTCTAAAACTAACACTAATTAACTTCAATCCTAACTCTAGTTTTATATCCAACCCTAAACATAACTATGATTCTAAAACTAACATTAATGAAACCCTAATTGAACCATAACCCTAACCCTAATACTAACCCTTGCCCCAATTGAACCCTAACACTAACCCCAAGCTCTATCATAGAACCTTAATCTTTACCCCCAACCCCAACCCTAATCCTAATTGAATCCTATACCCAATTTTAATTAAAGTCTAACCCTATTTGAACCTTAAACTTAATTGAACTCATGTTTAGGGTTAGGGTTCAATTAAGGTTAGGCTTGAATTATGGTTATGATTAGGGTCAAAATTCAAATAGGATTATGGTTGGAGTTTAATTAAGGTTTCTATTCACTTAGGGTTAAGGTTCAATTAGTATTCAATTTGGGTTAAGGATCAATTAGGGTTATAATTAAATAAGGGTTTAATTAAGGTCAAGGTTAATGTTAGTCTTAAATTAGGGCTAGGATTGGAGTTAGGGTTCAATTAAGGTAAGGGTTCTTGTCTATTTTAGGGTTAAGGTTCTGTTATGCCTTGCATAACCACCCCCATTTTATTCTGGAACAAAATGGATCCCCCCTTCTCTTTTTTATTTCTTCCCCGTTGGTTATTTTCTTTTCTCTTGGGAGTTCTCCCCTTTTCTGCCTGAGTTTTGTTTGCTAATTCTGATCTGATTCTAGTCCTATCTTGGCCTAAGTTTGTTTCTTCTTGTTGAGGATTCAATTAAATAATCACAAGTAATAATGGATTTCATTATGACATATTTTGTGTTTTATTTTCCCCTGAGTGCTAATGTAGACCTTTCTTTTGCAGATTTAAATCGCACACATGATGATATTTTCCAAGGGAGCTTAGTTGGGATGCATTCCTCAGTCCAATTGGTCATAATTTTCCTCTCAAAAGAAAGTCCGCAAGACCTTGTAGATGTCTTGTCGACTACCAGTGCATTTTGTTAATATGCATCTATGTTGCCTATCAGTAAGACCTCAGAGATGTCAAAACGAGTGGAATTCATGTGCAGGCATCTATCAACAAGACATCAATCATTGTTCTAGTGACTAAGCATTTCATTTCGATGGAAGGTTTTTCTCTTCGCCAGGAAGTCTCGATGAAATCTTCAGTCTCGTCGACAAGGCATAAAAGGGGGTCTATCGATGTGAGCTCTTGCAGTCTCCCCGACCCGAATTGTCTCACCGACGTGAAATGAAGGCATTAGCGAAAGGGGATTTCATTGCCATAAGGTCTCTGCAAGATCTTTATGTCTCGCCGATAATATGCCTTCGGCAAGACTAGATGCATTCGGTGTGATGTCTGAGTGACTCTGAATTGTTTCACCGAAAGAAATTTGAGCTCGGAAGGAGCTCTCTGAGGGACTAAGGGGCTCAGTATAACATCTGGCCAACAGTGAGGAGTCTTGTCAAAACAAGCTGAGCCTGACGAGAATCAAGAAAATTTGATGAGAGGTCTTGCCGACCCATCGGAGTCTCAGCGAAATGAAATAGCATCGGCGAGGCGGAGTGAATTCGATAAAAGGTCTCCCTGAAGTGCTCTCAGCTCGGCGAAAGGAATTTTTGGTCAGTGTAAAGTCTCATCGACTGAAGGGAGTCTCCCCAATAGGGTGTGCTCGCTAGAGAAAGGAAGGCTCACCAAGATGTCTTGGCGAGGGGACTTAGTCTCACCGACATAAAGCAACGTGGCTTTGGCGAAAGGTCTCGGCGAAGGGAGCTGGTCTAGCTGATATAGAAGGAGCCCGGCAAGAAAAGAGGAGATCGCTATAAGGTCTCCCCGACTATGGAAAGTTTGGACAACATCAAGGAGCTCGCCGAAAGAAAAGGCGACATTGCCATGATGTCCCACTGACCCGATGGGGTCTGGCTGATAAGAATGAGTGAGTAGGGAGAAAAAAAGAGGTCGCCATGAGGTCATATCGACTAGCGATGGTCTTACCGATGGTCTTTGTGGGATTGGTATAACTTGTACATCTCACTGAAAGGTCTCACCAACTGCCACATGTTGCGCTGATAACTGTTAAAAGGAAAATTGCATCGGAGAGACACAATGAGTGTCTCACCGACATGTGATTCAAGGTGGACCACTTTTGACTACTTGATGAAGCTCGTGTGGTGTATGCCTGATCAACTAGAGGAAACTAAAAGAGTGACTCATTGCCCCTTTGACCGAGTGACTATTCCTGTGAAAGAAGACCAATAGAATGCAAGTGAGATGGATTCATTCTGAGACTAAAGGGGTGATGGATCAGCTCAGGTGATAATGTGAAGGTCTAAAGAGGCCCGATGGTGCTTCCAAGAGATGGTGAATGTGTAGAGAGTCTAGAACATGAAGGAGGTTGGAAGAACTAAGAAACTATGAGTCATAGGGGACAGCTGTAGTGACCACTGGCAGAGGTAGATCACTATTAATGGTGATATTTTAGAGAATTCAAGGTGGATTTCAGGTGCGTTTCGAGTATGGACATAGAGACAGAGGGGTTAATGTTGTAGCTACAAAAGATCTGAAGGCTTCTTCTGAGGATAGAAATCTTTCATCAGCATGGACAACAGGGCTTTACATTGAATGCAACATTGACTCTCTTCTGAAAGATCTGAGAGCCAACCTTCCTACAACCAAGAAGATATTTTGTAAGCCCTAATATAGGGGGACAATGCATTCTTTTTTATGCATTTTGTATATAAGGCATTCTTGCCTCTTTGTAAAGGGTTAGAAAGTGGTAGATAGAGAATTTCTATGAGGAGAACTTCTATAGTTAGGACTTCTAGGGGTAGAGTAGAATTGGTAGTTAGGAGTTAGATTAAGTAGAAGACTAATGTATCTTTTAGTTTTCTTAGTGTCAATGGAAACAATTTGGAGCCACAGATTTTCTATAGGCTAGTGATTGTGCCAGATTTGTAAATGTGGCTTATCTATCTCATTGACAGTAGAAGCAACCAGATTTTAATCTACTTCATGTTGTGTTCCAGAATGGTGTTTGTCTTGAATTAATCATCTGATTTAAGAAGCTTTCAAGGAATGAAGTTTGGTTTTTATGTTTTGTTTAAATGGTAACTTACAATCTGCTGTTGAAATTAGTACTGCGAATGAATGAAACTGTGTGTTAGTCACAAGTTAATTTTGTTCTACAGTTTTAGTTTGGAATTCCTTGGAAGGTGACAGGTCTGATTAATTTGGATGAAGTGTCATTCTTTTCTATCTCAAAGCCTTGATCTATCTTTATACTTTTCTTTAAAAACCATGGTTAGAATAGGTTTTAAGTTTATGTTTGATCTCATAACAATCCAGAAGCTCAACACTAGCAGGCCCCTTGAACATTACTATTACATTGACCACTGAGGGACATCAGCACAGTTCAGAACCAACTATAAAGACCTTGAGAGCTAATATATCCATGTGTTTTCTTTGTCTTTTAGGAGAAATAGGATAGTAATATTATGTTTGCATGTTGATTGTGCCAAAAGGACCGTCAACAAAAACTGGTGCTAGAAGGAGGGCCCCTTGAGAAAATTTTTGATTTTTGTGAGTTGGATTGGGTCAGGTCTTGGAAAACCTAGCTCTAATGGGTATCCCTTTGTATATACCAGGATTTTTCCATGAAATCTCTGGTCACCTGTATGATAGGCTTCTTTTATTTTTCCCTAACGGCGGGCAAAATGCTTCTAAACATGTTGGAATTTTCAAGCGTGTACTTACTTTTCTCCAGGTTCTGCATGAGGATGTTGTCTATCAATTGTTCATCAAAACACTTCAAGGTTTAGCAAGGCAATGGTATGTTAATCTTCCACCAAATTATATTTGTTCATGGGTAGAGTTAGAAATCTTATTCTTAGATCAGTTTGGTCCTCGCACACAAGACCACTGGGAGAACTCATCCCTGCAAAATCCAATCACAGAGTTAAGTACTCCACTTGTCAATGAAGTTGTGACCATGTCATCTCTTTTCAGTCATCTTCCAAAGCATATTCCATTACATCACAATGAAGTTCTAGATGAAACATTTGATTCACCATAATATAATTTTGATGACTTGTTTGGTGAAAAGTATGAAATGGATGTAAATTTAGAGCATAATGGAAATCTCAAGATAGAATCTAGCTTTGTTGAACATGTTAGTACTAATGATGGCTTTAAAGGAGATGAGGTATTAGCACAGGATTGCTGTCATGGGAAATCAACAATGCCTTCCAATGATTTGAGAAACTCTTTTGGTCAAGATGAGAATCAGGGTAATGAGGAGTGGACAAAGGAGCATGGTTCAGGTTGGATTGATATCCCTCATATGCAAAATTGAATAAGGGAGAAATTAGAAGAATCAATAGATCTGAAACTATCAGAACTTGTTGGCCCAAGTGGATGTAAGATACATCGAACTAATCAACACTCTCAGATGGACTGCCATTTCTTCCTAGGTAGGATGGAATTATATTTCAAGGAAATGATCTCTATCGAAGGAATACTTATGGAAGATCCTTGGAGTATGTATCCCCCCAATGAAGAGGATGAAATAACTATCACACATGAAAATGATAATCAATTCATCCAAAGTGATGAGAGTGACTGTGTGAGGAGATTTAATTCTTCCCTATCTTTTGATGACCTTGATCCTTGTAGTGAGATGGATTCAACAATTGATGAAAATCCTCTACCTAGTGCAGACTTGATAGAAGTGGAGAATCGATTCATCAATGCATTCATAGATTCTTTCATTATGGGGAATGAGGAAGAAACACACTTTGGTGGGTTAATGCAAGAAGATGACTATGCTGATTTAAGTAGTGGACGGATTGGAATAGATAACACACTTCAAGATGAGATTGCTAATGAACCTGGTGGTCAAAGACAAGGACTTAAATGCCAAAATGAAATCTTAAGAGAAGAAGTCCAAGTAGATGTGCAGATCAATCAAGTGTTCCCTGAAGAAATTCATGATGGGGTACATTTGGATGAAGTAGAGGAATGCCAAGAAAGTGACCAAGAGGCTATCTCAGAAGTTGACTCTCTTCAATATGACGAAGAGAATGAGACCAAGGAGTATTTTCCTAATTTTGATTATGTTTACTCAAGTGTGTTGGTTGAGGAATATGAATTGGGAAAGTGCCTTCCTGACTTTGACCCCGTGCATTCAAATGAGTTCAGAGGAAATCCTTGTTCACCATGTGCCAGTATCCCTGACATCAATGATGATAAGCTGGAGGAAAATTTCTAAACCCTTGGGGTGACATGTTTCAAGAGAATGTTGAAAGTGAGACTTCATCTCAAGAAATTCAGAATTTTTTTTACTTTGTGCCTGAGATGAATACAGAGATGTTGTGAGTGAATATCCTAACTGCAAGACGAACCTTGATTTAGTGGTGTTCCATGAGCTGAGACCTCGTGAAGGGATCATACACCACAATTCTGCATTAGCAACTACAAATCTTCAGAATTAGGTGGTGTCCTTTCATTATCCTCTATGTTTTAATAATTTTCAGTTTGATTATGGCATAGAGGATAGTAAAACCTGTTTGTGTGTAAATCATGACAAAACTGAGAACCCACAACTAATAATATTTCAAGCTTTATGCCCTTAGAATGAACTTATTGCCTATAAACTTCATATTTTTGAGTATAAAGATAAATTTGCTAGGTTTAGAACTGTGCCTAGTAAGTTAAGATTGTTGCACATAATGAAAAATCAGTCAAGTCAATGTATAAATTTTTATAGTTTTGTGTTTATAAAGCTTAGCTTTGGAGTTAGTTTAGGAGTAGGATTGGTTAGTGTTAGTTTTTTTGGTTTAGTTAGCTTTCCTTTGTTTTGTTTTTTTCCTTTTCCTGTTCCTTTTATTTTTGTTTGTAAATATTCTGTCTATTTGTAAATACTTTGTTGTTTGTTTGTTTTTCCTTTTCTTTATGTCTTTTTGTTTCCTTTTCTTTTTCGATTTCTGTTTTGTTTTGTTTTTTTCTTTGTGGTTTATCTATTCTTTCCCATCTTAGAATGGTGGTTGTTATCTAAGGAATATTTTGGTCATTAGGAGAGAAGTGGTTTAGATATTTTTAGATTTGTTCATTGGGTGATTTTGTCTTGAATTCGTTGTTTCATGCCCATTGTTAATAAAGGTTGTGGAAAGTTTTGAAAATAAGGTGTGAAGTGAGTAGCCTTCATTAGCTCCCCTGAATCTGTCACAAATCAATAAGATCATCTCCTCTTGTAATGGTATATTTGTCCTAGAACAACAGTGTTGTAAGATTTGAGTGAAAAATCTTATTTCCAAGTGTTGTTATGAGGTCCATGGTAGTTTTCAACCCAGATCAAATGTTAAACATCTGACATATTGAAAAGGAATTAAATTAAATATCTGAAACTCTATGAAAAAAAAAGAGAAAATAATTATCTAAAAGAGAAAGAAGATTCAATATGAATGGGTGATTCCAATATCTCTACCGGGGCTATGGACGCCTGACTGGCAGTAGAACAATGCTATGAGGAAATTATAGGTATCTCCATCAGGGCTATAGACGCCTAACTAGTAGCGGAGGAATGCCTGGGATATCATTGCACAAAGGGAAATCAACTCATGTAGTTCAAATCTTGCACGTTGTTGTTTGAAAGGTGAAGAAAACTTTACAAAAGAGTGATGCAAAATCAAGCACACACATGGATTTCAAGGGTAGCTAGTGTTGATTTACATTTGAGATTCTAGCTCAACCTGCTTGTTATAACTGACCCAACTGGAGTTGTGATATTCATGAACTAGGAGTTATGGGTAGTTGAATCCTTCAACTTCTTGAAAATGGTTAAACCATTTTCCCAGCTGAGTCACCATTTGTTATGCCTTGCATAACCACCCCCATTTTATTCTAGAACAAAATAGGTCTCCCCTTCTCTTTTTTGTTTCTTCCCCTTTGGTTATTTTCTTTCCTCTTGGGAGTTCTCCTATTTTCTTCCTGAGTTTTGTCTACTAATTCTAATCTGATTCTAGTCCTATCTTGGCCTAAGTTTGTTTCTTCTTGCTAAGGATTCAATGAAATAATGACAAGCAATAATGGATTCATTATGACATGTTTTGTGTTTTATTTCCCCTGAGTGCTAATGTAGACCTTTCTTTTGCAGATTTAAATTCCACACATGATGATATTTTCCAAGGGAGCTCAGTTGGGATGCATTCCTCAGTCCACTTGGTCATAATTTTCCTCTAAGAAGAAATTCAGCAAGACCTTGTAGATGTCTTACCGACTACCAGTGCATTTTGTTAATATGCATCTGTGTTGCCTATCGGCAAGACCCCAGAGATGTCACAGCGAGTGGAATTCATGTGCAGGCATCTATTAGCAAGACATCAATCATTGTTCTGGCGACTAAGCGTTTCATTTCGGTGGAAGTTTTTTCTCTTCGCCAGGAAGTCTCGGCGAAATCTTTAGTCTCACCAACAAGGCACAAAAGGGGGTCTATCGATGTGAGGTCTTGCAGTCTCCCTAACCCGAATTGTCTCACCGACATCAAATGAAGGCATCGGCAGAAGGGGATTTCATCGCCATAAGGTCTCAGTGAGATCTTTATGTCTCACTAATAATATGCCTTTGGCAAGACTAGATGCATTTGGCATGGTGTCTGAGCAACTCCGAATTGTCTCACCGAAAGAAATTTGAGCTCAGAAGGAGCTCTCAGAGGGACTAAGGGGCTCGGCATAACATCTAGCTAACAGTGAGGAGTCTTGCCAAAACAAACTGAGTCTGGTGAGAATAAAGAAAATTTGATGAGAGATCATGCTGACCCATCGGAGTCTCAGTGAAATGAAATGGCATCGGCAAGGTGGAGTGAATTCAACAAAAGGTCTCCCCAAAGTGCTCTCAACTCAGCGAAAGGGAGTTTTGGTCAGTGTAAAGTCTCACCGACTGAAGGGAGTCTCCCCAATAGGGTATGCTCGCTAGAGAAAGGAAGGCTCGCCAAGATGTCTTGGTGAGGGGACTTAGTCTCACCGACATAAAGCAACGTGGCTTCGATGAAAGGTCTCTGTGAAGGGAGCTGGTCTGGATGATATAGAAGGAGCCCGACAAGAAAATAGGAGATCGCTATAAGGTCTCCCCAACCACAGAAATTCTGGCTGACATTAAGGAGCTCGTCGAAAGAAAAGCCGACATCACCATGACGTCCCACCGACCTGGTGGGGTCTAGTCAATAAGAATGAGTGAGTGGGGAGAAAAAGAAGAGGTCACCATGAGGTCATACCGACTAGCGATGGTCTTACTGATGGTCTTTCTGGGATTAGTATAACTTTTGCAGCTTGCTGAAAGGTCTCACCGACTGCCGCATGTTGCATCGATAACTGTTAAGAGGAAAATTGCATCAAGGAGACACGATGAGTGTCTCAGCGACATGTGATTCAAGGTGGACCACTTTTGATCACCTGATGAAGCTCACATGGCATATGCCCGATCAACCAGAGGAAACTAAAAGAGTGACTCATGGCCCATTTGACTGAGTGACTATTACTGTGAAAGAAGACCAGCAAAATGCAAGTGAAATGGATTCATTCTAAGACTAAAGGGGCGATGGATCGACTCGGGTGATAATGCGAAGGTCTAAAGAGGCCCGATGGTGCTTCTAGGAGATGGTCGATGTGTAGAGAGTCTAGAACATGAAGGAGGTCAGAAGAACTAAGAAACTATGAGTCATAGGGGACAACTGTAGTGACCACTGGCAGAGGGAGATCACTATTAATGGTGATATTTTGGAGCATTCAAGGTGGATTTTAGGGGGGTTTCGAGTATGGACACAGAGACAGAGGAGTTAATGTTGCAGCTACAAAAGATTTGAAGGCTTCTTCTAAGGACAGAAATCTTTCATCAGCATGGACAGCAGGGCTTCACATTGAATGCAACATTGACTCTCTTCAAAAAGATCTGAGAGCTAACCTTCCTACAACCAAGAAGATATTTTTTAAGCCCTAATACAGAGGGACATCACATTATTTTTGATGCATTTTGTATATAAGGCATTCTTGCCTCTTTGTAAAGGGTTAGAAAGTGGTAGATAGAGAACTTCTATGAGGAGAACTTCTACAGTTAGGACTTCTAGGGGTAGAGTAGAACTGGTAGTTAGGAGTTAGATTAAGTAGAAGACTAATGTATCTTTCAGTTTTCTTAGTGTAAATGGAAACAATTTGGAGCCACAGATTTTCTGTACACTAGTGATTGTGCCAAATTTGTAAATGTTGCTTATCTGTCTCATTAACAGTAGAAGCAACCAAATCTTAATCTACTTCATGTTGTGTTCCAGAATGGTGTTTGTCTTGAATTAATCATCTGATTTAAAAAGATTTCAAGGAATGAAGTTTGGTTTTATTTTTTTTTATAAATGGTAACTTGCAATCTATTGTTGAAATCAACACTGTGAATGAATGAAACTGTGTGTTAGTCACAAGTTAATTTTGTTCTACAGTTTTAGTTAGGAATTCCTTGGAAGGTGACAGGTCTGGTTAATTCGAATGAAGTTTCATTCTTTTCTATCTCAAAGCCCTGATCTATCTTTTTTACGTTTCTTTAAAAATCCTGGTTAGAATAGGTTTTAAGTTTATGTTTGATCTCATAACAATCTAGAAGCTCAACACCAGCAGGCCCCTTGAACGTTACTGTTACATTGACCACTGAGGGACATTAGCATAGTTGAGAACCAACTATAAAGACCTTGGAAGCTAAGATATCCATGTGTTTTCTTTCTCTTTCAAGAGAAATAGGATAGCAATATTCTATTTGCATGTTGATTGTGCCAAAAGGACTGTCAACAGGCTCAATTAGAGTTCTCTAGGGTTTAGATACAATTAGGGTTAGGTTTCAACAATACCTAGGGTTACAATTATAGTTCAATTAGTGTTAGAGTTAGGGTTATAATATGAGTTCAGTCAGGTTAGGGTCAAGGTTTAATTAGTGTTAGAGTTAGGGTTGCAATAATAAAATTTTCCATAATGATATGGAAAGGCATTTAATTGGATTCATATACAAATGCACAAATAAGAATTGGTAATTAAGAATTCTCTAGAACTAAAGTTATAACAAAAAATACAATCCTTAGCTTAATCATTTGTTCTTTGTTAGGGTTGGGATAAGAATTTAACAGGGCCAACCAAGACTTAGGAAATAAAACCCTGTGGAGGAAATAAATTATTAAAATCAAAGTTGGGTTTTAATTTTAATTTGGTGACGTAAGCCTAAGCCATTAACCCTAGTGGTCATGTCGTTGATGGCTTAGCGAAATCCTTTCATTAAATACTAACCATGCAATGTGTAGGTTTTTCAGATTCAAAGATATGGGAGAAGATCTCGATCGTACCCCACCTACTCGCCGACCTAAGGTGTCGCCCTGTTATTTGGCGTGAGGTCAGCAAAAGGCATATGTGTTTTCTGTATGGATTAATGTTATTGGTCATGAGAAAGGTGAACGATGCTTCATTGGATGTCAAACCGAGTTAGCCTAAGATAAACCATTTGATCTTCCAACTCTTCAGGAGATCAGTGGGCAGTATTCGAAGTTGGAAAACGGCACATGGTGTTCGTTTTATTGTACAACTGGTGAAGCATTAATGAATTATTCCTTGCTTGTGTAGTCACATTGATCTCAATCTATGTGAAGATTTTGTGGGAAATCATGAAGGGTGATCTTTGGATTCTCATGCAGCTCTAGTTAAACGGTGATAGTACATATGCCGCCAAATTGCCATGTTTGCACATGCATTTTTACTAAGCATTGATGATGGTTTCCATTACCTCACACAATAAATACAAGAGGAATTAACTACTAATAGTGTCATTCTTGTAGCAGTTAGAGCACTTTGTGGGCTGAGTCTAACCAAGTTTGAGTGCTTGTCTAAGAAGAGAAAATGAGTAAGTCAGTAAGGAGCTCTATTCGTTTGAGCTCCCAAAAGCTTGATCCTGGTATTCAAGAAGGTGCTTTGGTTGACAATCCCAGGCTTGTGCCAACTAGATGTAGTAGAAGGTTGCAATTCTAGGACGTTGCTCAACTGGTAGATGACAAAGGCAAGTAGTCGGCGGTGTGCTCTATTACTAGTAGTGTCGGTAGGAAAATAAGGTATGGGCATGGCTCCTTATATGGATGCCAACACTCACCCATTGACCTTACGAGCAACACTTTTGATGATGTAACCGAGACCCACTCAGACTACTATCAGTATTTAAGTCACTTCAATCATGATCTACCCTCTAATGAGGAAGTGATATCTGTGGGCACATTGGCTATTAAAACCCCAAGTGAATGGACTAGAACCGTATTGGGCAAGGACAGGAAAGAACAGGAGGCTGAGGTTCTACCGTATTGGGCAACAACTAGAAGCTGGCATGTATACCAGGGTCTGAGTGTTGGTAAGGGAAAGGTGGTGGGTAAATAAGAAGTTGTTGTGGTGCCTTCATGGAAATTTGGTTGCCTAGTTTTTTTGCGGGGATAGCGACAAGGGGATTTTGATGACAATTTGTGTTCCCTTTTCTTTTAGTTTTCCCTAGTTCATGTGCCACTATGTTTTGTAGATTCAACGTGTGGGAAGTTTTGAAATGAAAGTCAAATGCAATGGAGATTTTGTTCAAATGAAAATTTTTGGTGAAATTACATTTGATCCCGAAGCTTTTTGCTCCCTTGTCATATAAAAGGGAATTCAAGGCTCATTTGTAGGGAGAGAACTAATGAAAGCTCTAGCTAGGTTTTGAGTTGAATATATGGGTAGAAAGATAGTTTTGAGTTGAATATATGGGTAGAAAGATATCTTTCCTCTAATGAGGAAGTGATATATGTGGTGCCATTGGCTGTTAAAACCCTAAGCAGACAGACTAGAACTGTATTGGGAAAAGACAAGAAAGAAGAGGAGGCTGAGGGTCTACCGTATTGGGTAGCAACTAGAAGCGGGCATGTATACCAGGGTCTGAGTGTTGGTAAGGGCAGGGTGGCGGGTAAATAAGAAGTTGTTGTGGTGCCTTAGTGGCAATTTGGTTGCCTGGTTTTTTGCGTGGATACAAATTAAGGGGAATTTTGATGACAATTTGTGTTCCCTTTTCCTTAAGCTTTCCCCAGTTCATGCACTATATATGTTTTGCAGATTCAATGTCTAGGAAGTTTTGTAATGAAATTCAAATGCAATGGAGATTTTTTTCAAATGAAAATTTGTGGTGAAATTACATTTCAACCTAAAGCTTCTTGCTCCCTTGTCATATAAAAGGGAATTCAAGGCTCATTTGTAGGGAGAGAACTGATGAAAGCTCTAGCTAGGTTTTGAGTTGAATATATGGGTAGAAAGATAGTTTTGAGATGAATATATGGGTAGAAAGATATTTTTCCTTTGATGAGGAAGTGATATATGTGGTGCCATTGGCTGTTTAAAACCCTAAGCGGACGGAATAGAATAGATAGCATGTTTTGAGTTTTGGATGAATATATGCAAATTATCTTAAATTGTATGCATATATGACTTATAAGCATGAATAAATGTATAATTCTAATATATTTTCTCTCCTTGTGTGGATTTGAGTGAATTTTGAATGAAATTTTAATGATGTTGTCATTCTTCTTTTGAGAATTTGTTCAATTGTTTGTCTATGTTTTGGGTAGAATTCAATTTTACAATTTTGAGGTTTCATATTTATATGTGTGAGATTGATCTAATATTCTAGAAAATGAATGTTAAAATATCATGAAAAAAATGGGCATAGAATGAATGTAGAAGTAAAATTATATTTGCATATATTCATAAAATAAGATCACAACAAAATGTATGTAATTAAAAAATAAAGGAAAAAATAATTCAACCCAAATTTAGATAAGAGAGATAATTAGATTATATGATAACTTTAAGGCTAGGGTTAGGTTTGATTAGGATTAGTGTTCGCTTTAGGGTTATGGATTATAGTTAAGGAATCTACAATTAGGGTTCAATTAGGGTTATGATTAGAGTTATGAATTGCCAATTAGGGTTCACCTAATGTTCACCTAGGGTTTCTTTCTCTTGGGAGAAGTTTTATTGAATGGTGGTGCAGTATTTTATAAAATTAATATGTCAAGACCACTCTAGATAATACCACATGTGGTTTTCATGGTATTAAATTGTAGATTAAAATTGATAATAGATTTCCCTTTCTTTTGTATTGTGCTTTCTACCATAATATATGGCCTTAAAATCCTATTCATATTTTGAGCTTTTCTAAACTATACAACACTCCACATCCAAATGTAAAAATTGTTTACTTTTTTTCCAAGCACAAATCCTTAGAATTTTAATGTGTTACTTCTAGGTTAATTTTATTGCAATAAATAAATACACACTAATATATATATATTATGGATTTGAGGGAAAATATTAAAAATATTTATATATATAGAAAAATTTAAATGCAAGGACTAAGTACACACCTTTCTTTGTTAATGCTGATGAAGCTACAAATCTGATGAAACCAAATTTGATGACATGATATAAAAACTAGAATATCTTTGCTCTTATGTGGCACTTTGAAATTTTGTAAAACTATAACTAACTCCCACACAAATCCTTGTGACTCTTGGACCTATTTTCATCAATAAAGTATGAGCTTTGGACAATACACCTCCTAATCTAGCATACAATATGTACTTAAATGCTCAAAATAGTTGGGAGTAGTGTTGAGATTGGTGGATCTTTGGGAAGGTCCAATGCTTCACCTTTGTATCTCTCCCTATAGATAGAGGTAGAGATGAATATACAATGAGAGAGGAAAAGGGATAAAAATAGATAGAGATATAGAGAGAGATAGAGGGAGAAATAAATATATAGAGAGATAAATAAATTTGGGAAACAATAACAATAACTTAGTGCTTAAAAGTTCACATCAATCATTAGATTTAGTATTGACAACATCAAAGAAGTATATCATGACAAAATGGCATTAACTAACTTAGATATATCCACTAATTTTTTTTCAAATGTTTGAATACATTGTTAATATTATATACATTCAAGCATTTGACTGTTATGAAACCTATAGCTTTGCAATTGAGTCTAATAAAGCTTTGCTCTCAGATGAATAATCAAACTTTGTTGTTTTATGACTATGCATTTAATCCCTGTTCAAGTGCATATAAGTCTCTTTTTTCACTGAAGTTTAAATATGTATCTCTGCTGAAAAAGGACCTTTTGTATAATGTGTGAAAACTTAACATCATCTTGTTTTTCATGCTTCAAAATGTTCAATTCTTTTGTTGTTACACCCACAATTTCTTATGCCACTTCTTCAAAAGTTGTAATCCAAGTGAATGAAGTATGGTCTTGCACTTTACATTGAAGTATATATTTATAATCACATTCAGGGAAAGTTTTATCACATCTTCCACAATACCACTGACCATTTTCATTAGTGTTTACCTTCTTTTTGCAGTGCATGTCTCCAATTTTCAAGGGGCATGTTGTATAACAAATTTTTTCTACCTTAATGAAAGATAACGTAGCTTTTGGGTAAGTGCACCAAGATGGTTCCCAAAAAGGGGGCTTAAGTGGCCACTTTTTTTCTGAAATTAGATAATGCTGACCTTGGACGTGAAATTCAGGATAGTTACCCTCAACACTCTTCCCCTCCCCTTCCTTCTATCCTCTACCCTCAACACTCTTCCCCTCCCCCTTCCCCCT
>VDFB02000003.1:418670922-418783939 GCA_007258455.2 Sequoia sempervirens | reverse complement strand
AATCCAAATGAATTCCCCCTGATTACTATGATCAACAGAGAGGATTTAATCCCTACTTGAGAGAACTAGTCAATTAATCACACAGATACAGCAAATGTGCACCGATAAACTAAGAATAAACTTGTTATTTCAATTTAAACAACCAGAAAGAATCAACTTGGAGACAGCTTTAGCAATGCTTTTCAATAAATTCAACATACAATTGATACCAGAAACAACCTGCCACACCAGCTAATTTTATTTGAAACCACCATTTAAAATCATGCACATAGTCTTTGGAAAGAGAAAATTATCCTACTGTAGCCATGCCTAATCTATCTAACTGTGATCTAAAAATCTAATGATTCAATTACAATCCAGGTGCATATTTATACACCAGCATTAGAAAATAAAACATAATGAAAATCCATGTCGGCCCAGCACCAAATTCAGGAAAATCTCACATGTCGGAAAGCAACAGTTATCAAACATATACATTTCGGCCAACATCATTTGAATCTCTATTTTATTCGCCAACCATTCGCCAAGACAGTCTTGAAGGTATGCCGAAGGCAAAATATCACTTATCGATGTCTGCTCGTGTTCCCCTGTGTTATCCGCCTTCGTCGTGACCATCCGCATGTTATATCGAAGTGTATTCCTCACGTGCTTTCCATTCACTTTTTTCATAGTCACTATAGCATATTGCTCTCAGGGAGACCTCTTGTAGATGTCACTTCATTCTGCCAAAAACCTCGAGCCACAATGTATCACCAAGACATCAATGTCCTTATACCGATATAAACTTTCATCTTCATGTTTGTTGCTATAACTTGTGACTGTCGGGGAAAACCTATGTAGACAATATTATGTTTCACTGAAGGCTTCAAAGTCAACCTGAGTCGCCAAGAAAAAGCATCTCCTATGCCAAAATCCATTCCTTACCCACATGTCTTCGCCGAGACATTTCAAACTTAGGGAGACATAACATAGAACTCTCTGTGTTACACCGAAAGGCCCCATGCACACCTGTTCACCAAAACACTGCGGATCTCTCACCAAAAGCCACATACTAAACCCCATCTATAAGACACATTGAATTCACTGTGACACGATGGGGACTCCACATGCATAAAGTTGGCGAGACCGAAGGTCTCTCACCGAGACCTTATCCCGATAGCCAAACACACCGATAGGGTCCATTAATTTTCGGACGGTATAACAAGATGATATCACCAAGACCTTCCACCAAAAGGTATAACTCACACTGAAAAGACCACTTAGGCACCAGTCGGTAAGACAAGAGAAAATCGGGTAGACTTCAACCCGATAGCCACAACACATGCCGATAAGGTTCCACCTGCCAATGTGATCGCCGAGACATGTGAGAAGTCCTACCGACCACCCTAAAACACAAAAGTTAGCAACAACGAGTCTTGGAGACAAAGAAAATGTCACGCCGACCTGAACCATGATGTAAAATATGCATGACTCAATGGATTAAATGGAACAAAGGGGAAAAATATGAGTGGAAAATGCACACGATAGGACCAAATCTGGAAGTTTATGAATAAAAATAACATGTGAGATCATCAGATTTTTACAGTTTCAACAGTGGCTCCGTCTGGGGATGAATGATAGTAAAATCATTGCAAGGATCCAAATCTTTGGGTGAGCAGACTAGACACAAAATGATGAGCAGTGAGCAAAATGGAAAAGGAAATGAAGCATGAAGGAACACATGCAAAATAATTGCAAGATGGAGATGAACCAGAACCCTAAACTACTATGCATGGAAAAGAAATTTAAAGAGGAAAAGCAAGAGTTGTCCATGCACTGGCAACCCTTAATCGTCTGTGTTGCTTCATCAGTTCTGAGTGATCTGAAACTTAGACCAAGCTTTCCCTTGTCAAATACTTGATTTTCTCCTGAGTTCATCAGACTCTTCGTAAAGACATTCACGCAATCTTTGCAAGCTTTTAGAAAATCATCATGCTCAGCTTGGACCAAATTCCCAACAATATATAGCAATTTATATTCTTCAGCATTAGACAAATCTTTGTTATCTCCAACATTCAAAGCATACATATAATCAACGCGAAATTTCTCATTACTATTGTGCACTAGGAAACATTCTCTTAGTTGTATTGAAAACTCATCAACAAAATGCTTCTCATGAGAAATAAAAATTTATGTCACATTAACACTATCTAAAACCACTTGCACCTCATTGATACACCTATGACTCAAATCTTCAATATTAAGCATATGTGAATCAATCAAATCTGGAACACTATCATCCTTGGTATGCAAACAAATGTCTTTTTCACATGAATTAGAAAATTCAAAATCACATACCTCTTCTTGAACAAACACATGCATTTGGCCAACTTCAAAGGTTTCACCATCAACTTGAGAAATGCACTGAGAGATATATGAATTATTGCACAAAAAACTTTCACTGTCGAAACAAATGCAAGCTGGACAAAGAACTTTAGGATCTTCATCATGTGTATATCTCTGATATTCAAGATTCAGCAAATCTGAGATTTTCTCATATCTGAGTAAACAAGTTTCCACATTTTCACTATTACAGTCATATTCATCACTTTTGTCATCATTAAAAAGAGGCCTAGGATCATCAGAGAATAAAAAATCAGAAACATTACTAGCACAGTCATTTGTTCCATAACTTGACACATCCCTCTGTTTATCTAAAAATACCTCTTGCTCAACATCAAGTGGATCTGAAAATACCTAAAATTCATTATGGGGCAAACCTTTGCAAAACATTACTTGATCCTCTTTTAAATCTTCCTCATGCAATGGGCCTGAAAAATTTTGGAAACCATTTTCCAATTCACAACCCTCCTCCTCATCGAATGTATCTTTGTAGCTTTCAACTGTAGCTAGAGGTATTGTATACTCACTACCAAATGAATCAACATTTTCCATTGCTTCTTCATCCAGATCCTCATAAGAAGTAGAAGAATCCCCTTGCTGCAAATCCAAATCTATAGGTGTATCTTCAAAATCTGAATATTCATTGGATCCCTCATAACACACACTTCCCTCCTTGTCACAATCTGTTATACAAGAGAGATCTCTTGTACCTTCATCTTCACTATGCAAGCAATTACGAGAATCATATTGACTTGCACATACCTCATCTTTTATTAAAAGCATTGTTTGATCAATTTCTCTACACTCATCAGAAATACAATCATTGGAATCAACACTAATAGTGTTCTCATACCCTATCTCCTCCATGGCATCAATGAATTTATTCAAGTGACCACATGCACATTGTATTGACAACCATGACCAATAAGCTAATTCAGGCTTCCACACTTTTATGAACTATGCAACAAAAAGGGGTCTTGTAGGCTTACAGTCAGGAGACAATTGCAACCAGACACTCATCATCCTATTGTACAAAGAAGTAAAATCTTCTCCTTCATACTTCCTTATGCCAAAAAATGCATCCAAAATATTTCTGACATATTCATCAGCATTAGATTGTTGGTTTTGATACATACCTTGCTGCAAGTTCTAATTTTCTTGAATCTCCAATAACCCATGGGAAGCCTAATTTGGTGTAGATAGATTTCCATATTCCTAAAGAAATTGATACTGAAATCCTTGGAGAGATTTAATAGAAGCTACCGGTAGGTTGTTGAACCAATCCCTAGCATCTTCAATAAGTGACATCACAAACAGCCTCATATGTAAATCCTCATATGGCATATCCAAACCCTCAATGAAATCATTGAAGCTCCTCAAATGATCCTCAGCAGTGATTTTGGTACTCCCTATAAACTTAGGGACAAGGCTTCTCCAATTCATATCCATAGGGTAAGGGTACTGTTGAAGCCCTATCAAATCGAATTGCTTGACCATTGTTCTATACAGATGGGGAGGGAAAGGTGGGTACATATTCTGTTGTGCATGATATGCACTAATTTCCAATTGTATTATCAGGCATTTGAGGAGTCCAATGCCTGCCTACATTTGTGTACTCGCTCGTTCCATATACAAATTCCATTCTTCATCAAACCTTTTCAGAGTCACCACCTACTTTTCCAAAAATAGGAAAATGATTATTTTGTATCTATTCCCCAACGGAATCACTCTTTTTGAAACTTCTCAAAATATAAATTTTCCTCCAATGACTCTATAATGTGGTTTTCAACTGAATTTTCTGATATAATCCCCAGCAGAGTTAAAAATTTGTTAGCTCTCAAAAATGCAGGTTTGAACCACGAAAGGTTGCCAAGCTTTCATGACGTTTCAGGGTAACAGAACAAGGTTTGAAACAATCAAACCTTCTACTCTTCAGGTGCTACTAGACCTAGGCAGGTGTACCTTTCTGAATAGTGCATACTTAACTTGTGATTATCCTTCTGAAATGCTTTGTCCACAATGGCAGAAGATAGTGAACAAATGAAACCAAACTTGATAGCTACCTTCTAATCTAAATCCTAGAATGTTTAATTAATAGATGTAAAGAGATTAAGTGAATTCAAAATGATGAATTGCAGAGACCAGTGCCTTGTTGGGTATGCAAAGTCAAATGAAACAGAGGTGAGCAACTTATTCTGGCAGAAAATCAAATTGTAGGCATATGATCTATTTATAACTTGTATAAACAATGCAGGATTATGATTACTAAGCTCTACTTTAAGAATCCAGATGAATTCCCCCTGATTATTGTGATCAATAGAAAGGATTTAATCCCTACTTGAGAGAACCAGTCAATTAATCATATAGATACAGCAAATATGCACCGATAAACTAAGAATAAACTTGTTATTTCAATTTAAACAACTAGAAAGAATCAACTTGGAGACAGCTTTAGCAATGCTTTTCAATAAATTCAACATACAATTGATACCAGAAACAACCTGCCACACCAACTGATTTTATTTGAAACCACCATTTGAAATCATGCACATAGTCTCTGGAAAGAGAAAATTATCCTACTATATCCATGCCTAATCTATCTATCTATGATCTAAAAATTTGATGATTCAATTACAATCCGGGTGCATATTTATACACCAGCATTAGAAAATAAAACATAATGAAAATCCATGTTGGCCCAGCACCAAATTCAGGAAAATCTCACATGTCGGCAAGCAACGGTTATCAAACATATACATGTTGGCCAATAGCATTTGAATCTCTGTTTTATTTGCCAACCATTCGCTAAGACAATCTTGAAGGTATGCCGAAGGAAAAATATCGCTTATTGTTGTCTGCTCGTGTTTCCCTATATTATCCACCTTCGCCATGACCATCCGCATGTTATATCAAAGTGTATTCCTCACGTGCTTTCCATTCGCTTTGTTCATAGTCGCTATAGCATATTACTCTCAGGGATACCTCTTGTAGATGTCACTTCATTCTACCGAAAACCTCGAGCCATAATGTATTGCCAAGACATCAATGTCCTTATACCGATAGAAACTTTCGTCTTCATGTTTGTCACTATAACCTGTAACTATCAGGGAAACCCTATGTAGATAATATAATGTTTCACCAAAGGCTTCAAAGTCAACCCGAGTCACCGAGACAAAGCATCTCCTATGCCGAAATCCATTCCTTACCCACATGTCTTCGCTAAGACATTTCAAAATCAGGGAGACGTAACATAGAACTCTCTGCATTACACCAAAAGGCCCCATGCACACCTGTTCGCCAAAACACTGCCGATCTCTCACCGAAAGCCACATACTGAACCCCATCAGCAAGACACATTGAATTCACTGTGACACGATGGGGACTCCACATGCATAAAGTCGGCGAGACCGAAGATCTCTCACCGAGACCTTATCCCGATAGCCAAACACACTGATAGGGTCCATTAATTGTCGGTCGGTATAACAAGATGATATCACCAAGACCTTCCGCCAAAAGGTATAACTTACGCCAAAATGACCACTTAGGCACTGGTCAGTAAGACAAGAGAAGATCAAGGAGACTTCAACCCAATAGCCACAACACATGCTGATAAGGTTCCACCTGCCAATGTGATCACCGAGACATGTGAGAAGTCCTACTGACCACCCTAAAACACAAAAGTTAGCAACAACGAGTCGGGGAGACAAAGAAAATGTCACGCCAACCTGAACCATGATGTAAAATATGCATGACTCAATGGATTCAATGGGACAAAGGGGAAAAATATGAGTGGAAAATGCACACGGTAGGACCAAATCTAGAATTTTATGAGTAAAACTAACATGTGAGATCATCAGATTTTTACAGTTCCAACAACACTTTAAAATATCTTCAAGTCTTCAAGCTAGATCTATAAATACAAACACATAAGAGATGAAAAAAATGTTGATTGTTAGTGAATGGGGATTTTCCTTGGTCAAACCCCTTGTTGGTAATTAAACCAAATGATGAAATGAATGAAATGAAGCATGAAATATGAAATATATAAATGGTATCACCTTGGATGATGTCTGGCAAAGAAAATATGCAATCTACAATGTAGTGGCCATGAAGAATGTAGATCTCATATCCTTAGATATGATATAAGCAATGGTTGAAAATAGATCTTCAATGCTACATCCACAATCTTGGCTCAACAACATGAATGGATGCACTAAACCCTTGACATGATCCTTGAATCTTGATGATGGATCCAAATTCTTGATGAATTACTCTTGAATGCATAAACTTTTCTTAGGAATGAATACTTGAATGCTTGTTATCTTTTTATATGAAAAATGAGTGGAGGAACCTTGTATTTATACTTATTCATGCTTAATATCGCGAAATTATACCACAAGAAGCCAACATATGAAATCATTAATTAAAGGAGGCTAAATCCTGCCATAATTTGAAATTGGGTCCCAAAAATAAGCCAAGGAGGACTAAGATTCCCTAGGTAGCATCTTAGTACCAAGGCTCAAATATCAGGCCATGGACTCCAAAAAGGGACTTATTTTGGTGGTTTGAAAATTAGGGTCCCAAGACCCATAGAGGAAAAAGATTCCCTAGGTGGCATTTTAGTCCCAGTACACAAATCAGGGACACACAGACAGAAACATTAAATGATCATTTATCTTTTGATGCTTTTCGGGATTCACCATAGAAATATATAGTTTATTAGGCTTGTGGATGAAAAATAGGACCAATTAAGCAATAAAGAATAATAAATGAAGCAAGGTAGGCCAAAACAAGTATGAAAATGCAAGGGTATGCATTTTACTACATTACATTTATCCCCCACTTGTGAGAGGATGAACTTACTTCAAACTCACACTAAAGTAGCCAACTACACAATCAAGAGGAGTTCCCATGTATGAATGATAATAAGATAGGATTATAATGATCAAGAGGGATGATCAATCCCCTAGGATCAAGATCCTATGGAAAACCAACATAAGAAAAAAGTAACACACATAGGCAGATGATATATGAAGCCATAACCAGATCGCCAGCATACACCATCAAGGATAGAAAAAGAAAAATAAAATGGATCAAGTTTCAACTGTCTATCGAACATGGTGGACCAAGTCTAGGTTTTTTTTCCAAAAGTTTTACAAGCGGAACGTGCTATCCACTATGCAAACAAAATGCATGCTCACAAGGGCTAGTGGGAGCTAGTTGTCCACTAGGTGAGCCCTAAGAAGTCCATATCAATGCCATAACCCCATGACTATGATAAGGACAAAATAAAATGCACACTCACAAGGGCTAGTGAAGCTAGGTGTCCACTAGGTGAGCCCCAAGGAGTCTATATCAAAGCAATACCTCCATGACTTTAATAAGGACAAAAGGAAAATGCAACAAGAGAGATGTTCAATGGATTTTGTTTAGTTCATGTGAGGTCTTAATCTTAGGGGAAATCATGCTTAACATCTCCAAGAGAGGATAAATACAAGGTCTCATCCTAGGGAACATCATAGCCAATGCTTCCAAGAGAGGACAAGTGCAAAAGGTCTCATCTTGTTTCCAAGAGAGGAAGGGGTTGCCCTATCCTCATCCATATGTTTCCAATAAGCTACATCATGAGAAGGGAAGGGGTTGCCCCCAAAACTCAATACATCACATGCAAGCCAACTTAAGGCATGTCATCCACATCCCAGGCTTGCTCTTATATGTTTATGAAAGGTGGTCAACTAGCCAAAAGAGACAATAACAAATGACATATGAGGACAAGGCTACCTAACACCCTTTCCCCCACTTATTACAAGACAAGGGTGAGTCGAGATGATTGATGAGAAACATGCTAGAGTGAAAATCAGTATCAATTAGAGTAATTCGGTTCCCCCCACATAAGGAATAACACCAAACTCCTTAAGATGTTGAATTTTTCTACTCAAATCCTTACATTCATTAGTAGAATGACCATGAATTCTATGATATGAAAAAAATAAAGTCTTGTAATAGAATTTCCTTCGTGTTTTTGGAGGGAGAGAGATTAGACGAGCTTGGAGGAGTCTCCTCAAGATACTCTCTTGATCAATAGAAGATGTTTCTTTATTTTGTGACAAAGATATCTCTCGCTTAGTATTAGATGTCATACATACACAAGACTCTTTAGATTGTGAGATTTTGTTCTCTCCTTTACAAGAGGGTTTAAAATCTAATGAATTTGAATCGTTAGTGTTTTCATGATGACATTTACATTAAGCAAGGATTTCTTTGTTTTTTTTGTTTCTTGTAAAGGATAATGATCAAGGCCACTAGTGTCTATCAGTCCAGGATGCACCACTGTTAAAGTCAGCTTAGAAGGATATTTTGTGATAGTGTTATATTAAGTGAAGGCTTGTTTGTGTCTTTCAAGGGACAATAACCAAGAACACTAGTATTTTCTTGCATGCAAGGCTTATAAGGACATGGATACCTTATTCTCTAGCACCACCTCCTTTTCCACTATATCTAAGTTGTTTCATAAGTTCATAACCTTTTCCATAAATCTTTTTCATTTCTTTTGAATTTGGTGATTTCTCATGATTAAGTTCATCAAAGTTTGTTGTGTAATTTGTTTTATTTTGTTCTAAAGTGGTTGAAATGGATGATTTCAAAGGGTCTTCCAAATTTTCTTTTGAAATTATCACTTTTTCTTTTCCCTTGTCTAAATATTTTTTTATGATCTTGTATTCTCCCATGAATGTATGTTCAAAATGTAAGGAACCCCAATCATCTTCTAATAGCTTTTCCTTTGTTTTTCTTTTGCATGGGTTCCACTTGTGTAGTTTGTGTTAATGTTTTCAAGGGATTCTCTTTGTTTTTCTTGAGTTGTAAAACATTGTAAGGCTCATTATTAGTGTCTAATGTGTACACTTTGTTGTTGTAGACATACTTTAGTTTGTGATAAAGGGTAGAAGAAACCGCATGCATCTCATGAATCCATGGTCTTCCTAAAAGGATATTGTATGAAATATCATGAGGCATAACACAAATAGGGGTTTATAAGGTATCCTTTCCAACTATAATAGGTTTAAAGTTATCACTCCAAGTGATATCTTTCCCACATTATTAAATCCCTTAATAGATAGAGTTAGGTTGAATTTTTTTTTTATCAACACCAAGTATATCCAAAAGGGTCACACTACACACATTTAAGGATGAGTTGCTTTCAACAAGGGTTTACTTTATCCCTACCATCTTGTATTGATCTATGATCATGAAAGCTTCATTTTTTTTTTTCACTTCCAAAGCAGGGATCTCACTTTGGTGGAAAATAATGTCATCATTTATTCCTTGAATCAAGGCTACTATGTCATTTGGTTACGCATTAGAAGTGATAGGAACTTGTTGTAAGGAGCTTTGAATCATGTTATCATAGTTGGGGGAGGCCTCGCTAAGGTCCCATAAATATATCTTAGCAGGAGTATTCTTAAATTGTTTGACAAGATCATACTCATTTCTATTTTGTGAAGGAAAATGAGGGGGTTCTGGTAAGATGGGATTAGGAAATGGGAGGGATGTTCAAGGTTTTTATATTGTTTGAGGATTGTTCCTAGTTTTGTATGTATGAGAAACGGTCAATTTTTGTGAAACATTATTCTTAGGTGGTTCAAGGATAAGGACGGGTTTGTGAGAGGGTGGATAAAGGATAAGTTTAGGCTCGGGAGAGTACTCCAAGGAGTATCTAATGTGCATAACCTCATAATTCTTATCATTATTTTCATGATCTCCTAGTGAAGAGGAATATAATGTTTCTTCATTGTCTTCATTTAAAAAATTACTATTGTCAATGTTCTCATTTTCTTCCACTATTATGTCTTCCCTAGTAGGAGATTTTCTAGGAGAACTACAAACCAAATGTTCTTGGCATTCAAGGGTCAGTTCTTCTAAAATGACTTCATCGTATGTAAGGGAGTTATCAATGGTTGAATTGTCTTGTTCATAAATAATGGGAATATTAGGAGAATTCTCTATTTGATTGTCCTTTTTTCACCAAGGTCCCGTTCTCTTATGATATACCATCTTCCCTAGTAAGAGATATTTTAGGAGAGAGGCAAACAAAATTCTCATCTTTCCATTTTTATGTCATGTAAAGTAAATTCATCACTAATATGGGAAGCATCAAGAGAAGGAGTGCTATGGTTTTCATGATTATGAATGGTTAAATGCTTTTGTTCAAATAGGTATTTCCAAACATTAGGGACATTAGGAAGAAGAGAGATAAGGTAATCACTTTCAATCCACATGTCCTCCTAACAAATGTTATTATCATGATGATTCATGATTTTATCCTCTTTTACTAAATCCTTCTTGCAATTAGGGGAGGTGTTGAGAGATGGATTTTGGGTAAGCAAAGTGGTGACAATGATCTCATCTTCTTTTTTTCTAATGTCTTCCAAAGAGGAAGGAGGATAGGGACAAGAAAGACTCTCAATGCTTGTATCTTCTTTCACCAAGATACCTTCATCACTAAGATGAGAGGTACATCGGGAGAAGAACAAGTCTAATTTTTATGACTATCTACACTATCATCCTCACCAATGGGCAATGTAATATTAAGGATTGTATCAATGGTTTGATGATTAACATGTTTCTTAATGAACTCATTATTTTAATCTAAATTGGACTCATAAGAGGGGATGTTGTACTTATGTAATCCATTTTTAACCATATCAAAGTCACAACTCTTGAAAGAAAACATGTTATCATGGAAAAGAAAATAAAGTACAATACAATGACCAAAAGTGAAAGTCAATTTTCAGATTGGAAACAAGGTAATTTGTTGATTACACTATGCAACAACCTAAAAGATGAAATGTTGTAAATGAAAATTTAGAATTGAGAAATGCATGAAATGAAGCACTTTTAAAAGCTAGATTTGGTAAAATGCATGAAACAAAAAGTCAATCCAATGAAACAAATAACCAATGCTAGAAAATAGAAGCACAAAAATGTTGGTTCAAATCCTGAAAACTACAATTTGAAATTCCATTGGGAATAAGATACCAAGGAGGGTGTCTTAGTCCTCCTGATGAAATTTGAAGGTTTCAAAAGCTGAAACAAATAGCAAATCACTCAAATAGAGTACTACAACAGAAAACCAGAGAGGGAAAAAGGTGCCACCAAGGGTGTTTTAGTCCTAGTAAGGGTTTTTTGTAGAAAATCAGATGATTCTAGGTTGATAATAGTATTACCAGGTTGCCTAACTAGGGACCTGATGTTTGGAAATAGAAATTTGTGCAAATGAAGGCCAAAAAAAGTAACTAGTAACAAGCAATTGGATGTAAAAGTGAATGCAAATTTTTCAATTTTGAAAGCAATAAGAATGTTCCTAAATGAAATTAGGATGATGAAAAATGCACTTTTCAATTTTTAAATGAGATAAAATGATGCAAGAAAGAAAAATGCAACCCATATGCACTTTCACAAATGCAAATATGAGAAACCCTAGATGCACTTTCACTAAATATAAGAAACCCTAGATGCAATTTCACTAATGTAAGGTGTAATAAAAGAATGAATGAAATATAGATGTAGGACTTTAATGTACTCTAAATCATAAAATGAATACTCAACAATGTCGGGTTCACCAAAATGAAGGATGGAAAAATGGAAACCTAAAGATATCACAATTTTTCCACTAATCATTCACTAATGACCTAGGAGTCCCAATTGGATTGACTAACAACGTCACAAGGTGAGTAAATTCTCAATTATGAAGGACCTAGAAGGGACTTCTTTGAATTCTAAGGGGTTCACCACCAAGAAAATTCTTGGAAAAGAGAATGTTGGAAAACACAATGTATATGTAAAATAACCTAAAACTAGAAATGTAAGATAAATGAGAGATATAAATAATGAAATTATGAAATAGGGAGGTATGATATGTGTACCTAGGAAATATGGAGATGTGAGGATTCTATAAATTTAAAGAAGATTCCAAAAAGTGTTATGGAGGTATGAGACACGTAGAGTGGTGTATTAGTCCCACTATTTCTTTTCAAGGAAAATACAAAGTCTTCAAATGTCGGATCAAAACCTCGAAGAATATTTGAAAAATACCTTGTGGAGGACTAAGACACCCTAGGTGGCATATTAGTCCCATTCTGAATTTCTAGAATTTTTGAGTGTGGTTCTGAGGGTTGATGTATGCACTTGCTTCCCCCCAGATCTAAAGTCTCGAATCTTCCAAATCTAACCTGTAGGTAAGTTTTTGTGAAGATGACAACTTTGCAATGCAACTTTTCAATTTTGACAACTTTGCACTATAAAGGATCTTCAAGTCTTCAACCTATATCTACAAATACAAACACATAAGAGAGGAAAAACTTGTTGATTTTTAGTGAATGGGGGTTTTCCTTGGTCAAACCCCTTGTTGGTAATTAAACTAAATGATGAAATGAAGAATGAAATATGAAATATGTAAATGGTATCACCTTGGATGATGTCCTGTGAAGAAAATTTGCAATCTATCATGTAGTGGCCATGAAGAATGTAGATATCGGATCCTTGGATATGATATAAACAATGGTTGCAAATAGATCTTCAATGCTACATCCACAATCTTGGCTCAACAACATGAAAGGATGCACTAAACCCTTGACATGATGCTTGAATCTTGATGATGGCTCTACATGCTTGATGAATTACTCTTAAATGCATAAACTTGTCCTAAGAATGAATACTTGAATGTGTGTAATCTTGTTATATGAAAAATGAGTGGAGGAACCTTGTATTTATACTTATTCATGCTTAATATCCCAAAATTACACCACAACAAGCCGACATATGAAATAATTAATTAAATGAGGCTAAATCCCACCATAATTTGAAATTGGGTATCGAAAAATAAGACAAGGACTAAGATTCCCTAGGTGGTGTCTTAGTTCCAAGTCTCAAATCTTGGGACATAGACTCCAAAAAGGGACCTATTTTGGTGGTTTCAAAATTAGGGTCCCAAGACCCATAGAGGAAAAGCGTGCCCTAGGTGGTGTTTTAGTCCTAGTCCACAAATCAAGGATACACAAATAGAAACATTAAATGATCATTTATATTTTGATGTTTGTCAGGATTTTCCATAAAAACATATAGTTTATTAGGCTTGTGGATGAAAAATAGGACTAATTAAACCATAAAGAAGCATAAATGAAGCAAGGCAGGCCCAAACAAGTGTGAAAATGCAATGGTATGCATTTTACTACATTTTTGTATGTACCTGGGAAGTTGGGAATTGTAATAATGATTCTGGAAATGCAAAACTATGTTCAAAATATGTCAAGGATGACTAAGACACCCTTACTATTGTCTTAGTTTTGTTGCTATTTTTCAGGGCAGATGTGGAATCTTTGGGTGTCAAAATAGAATCTAAAATAATTTGTACAAAATACTTATAGGAGGACTAAGACACCCTTACTAATGTCTTAGTCCCACTTTGAATTTCTACAATCTAGAAATGTGATCCCGTGGTCCAAGGTCTGCACTTCCTTCATCTCATATCTCAGGTCCTAGAACTTCCAAATATGATATGTAGATAACTTTTCATGAAGATGACAACTTTACAATGTAACTTTGCAATTTTTCACTCCAAATGATCTTCAACCTAAATCTACAAACACAAACACACAACAGAGGAAAAACTTGTTGATTGTTAGTAAATGGGGGTTTTCCTTGGTCAAACCCCTTGTTGGTAATTAAACCTTGGAATGAAATGAAATAATGAAGGGAAACGATGAATGAAAAAAGTGCTATATTGCAACTCACCAAACCCTCGTTATGAAATCTGCAAACTTGTGTGAAGTGGCTAGCTTGAATATAGATCTTGAATTGAATGAATTCTTGATAGATCTTGACTTGAATTGCTTGCTTGAATCAAAACCCTACATCACAAATGTTAGCTCAAAAACACACATGATGCAAGAATGCCTTTGACATGATGCTTGAATCTTGAATATGGCTCCAAATGCTTGATGAATTTTTCTTGAATGCTCTTGATCTCATAAACTTGCTATAAGGATGAATACCTGAATGTTTGGGGTGAAGATGAGTGAAAGAACCTTGTATTAATACTTATCCATGCTTAATATCCTAAAATTACACCACACCAAGCTGACATATGAATTCATTAATTAAAGGAGGATAAATCCCACCAAGATTTGAAATTAAATCCCGAAAGTAACATGAGGGGGACTAAGATTCCCTAGGTGGCGTCTTAGTCTTGAGGCTTAAAACTTAGGGCATAGACTCCAAAAAGGGGCCCAATTAAGGTGCCTTTAAAATTAGGGTCCCAAGACCTTTGGGGGAAAAAGATAACTTAGGTGTTTTATTAGTCCCAATCCAAAAATCAAGGACACACAGCCAAAGTCAATAAAATATTATTTTTCCTTTGATATTTGTCAGGATTATCCATAAAAGCATATAATTTATTAGGCTTTTGGATGCAAAATAGGACCAATTAATACATAAATAGGGATAAATAAAGCAAGGTAGGCCCAAACAAGTGTGAAAATGCAAGGGTATGCATTCTCCTACACTACATTTATCCCCCACTTTAGTGAGACGATGAACTTGCTTCAAACTCACACTAAAGTAGCCAACCACACAATCAAGAGGGGTTCAAATGTATGAATGCTAGTAAGATAGGATGACAATAACCAAGAGGGTGGCCAACCCCCAAGATCAAGATCCTATGAAAAACCAACATAGGCACAAAGGAACACACTTGTGGATGATATATGAAGCCATAACCAGATCGCAAACATACACCATCAAAGATAGGAAAAGGAAAAAAGGAAAAAGAAAAAATGCAATAGATCAAGCTTCAACTAGTCATCCAACACGTTGTGGACCGGGTCTAGGCTGTTTATCTAAAATAGGTTTACAAGTGGAATGCACTATCCACTATGCAAACAAAATGCATGCTCATAAGGGCTAGTAAAGCTAGTTGTCCACTAGGTGACCCCTGAGAGATTCGTATCAAAGTCATAGCCCCATGACTATGATAAGGAAAAAGAATGCACGCTCACAAGGGCTAGTGAAGCTAGTTGTCCACTACATGATCCCCAAGGAACCATATCAAGGTCATACCTCCATGACTTTAATAAGGTACAAAAATGCAACGTAACAAGAAATAGGTATGTTTGAAGGGATTTGCTTAGTTTGCACAAGGTCTCATCTTAGGGGACATTGTGCTTAACATCTCCAAGAGAGGAAAAATGAAATTTCTCATCTTAGAGAACATTATACTCAATGTTTCTAAGAGAAGAAAATTCAAACAAATATCATTCTTTCAGAGGAAATCAAACCCAACGACACCACCAAGAAAGGAATGTATATCACAGGAAGAAAGAAAATTGTGCAATGAAACATGAGTGTCAATGTATTCCCCCACTTTAAAGTGGTTTCTAACATCATTGATGTGGGAAATTTATTTAAAGTAGAAGAAGATATGAGAGCTTACTCGGATAGCCCCATACCAAGTCATATGTTTCCAATAAGAGCTATGTCATGAGAAGGGAAGGGGTTTCCCCCAAAATTCATAACTCAGTATGACACATGCAATCCAACTTAAGGCATGTCACCCACATCCCAAGATTTCTTGTACATATACATGGAATGTAGTCAACTAGCCAGAAGAGATAATGAAAAGTGACATGAGGAGAAGGCTATCTAACCCCATTCCCCCACTTAGTGCAAGAGAAGGGTGAGCTGAAATGATTGACGAGCAACATGTTAGAGTGAAAATTAGTATCAATTAGAGGAATTAGGCTCCCCCACATAAGGAAGAGCACCAAACTCCTTAAGATGTTGAATTTTACTACTCAAAGCCTTGCATTCATTAATATAATTACCATGAACTCTATGGTATGTACAAAATTAACTCTTGTAATAAAATTTCTTTCGTGTTCTTTGAGGGATGAATATCAAATGATCTTGGAGGAGTCTTGACAAGATACTTTCTTGATCAATAGAAGAAGATGTTCCTTTCTTTGCACAAGATGTCATATACACACTAAATGATAAGGCTTTAGATTAAAATGGAGATAAGGTAGGTAAACCTAGATCTTTCTTGAAAGAGCATGGTATGTTAGTTTGCTTCGTGTGTTCATTGTATCCATGTGGAGGAGGGAGATTGTATCTGATACCATAGCAATATTCCAAGTCAAATGAAGGGGGTTTATGTTTTTAAGAAGGATTGGTTTCTTCATGAGAACACAAATCCTTTATAAGGTTATGCATCGTCCCCTCATGAGGGATGGGAGTTATATAGCCCCCATCACCACTATGGAGTAACGTTGTAGAACTAAGTTGAGCGAATGAAACACAAGGTTGTTTTGGTTTAGATTGTGAGATATTGCACTCTTGTATAAGGGGAGGTGTAAAACCCCAATCATCATTAGAAATTGTATCTAAAAATGAATCATTGGTATATGGCTCTTTCAACTTTGAGGGTGAGATTTTGGATTCCCTATTGAAAGGAGTCATAAAATATAATGACCCCCAATTATAAATAAAGATTTTTGTTGTAGGTGAATGATTAGCATCAACTTGTATAGGTTAAAATTTTGATTGTGGAATGAAAGTATTAAGGAGTTGGAAATGTTGTGATCGTATGATTCATAACTTCTTTCATCTGCTTCAACCGTGTATAACTTATTGTTGAATTCAAATTTCATTATACGGTGGAGAGTAGATGAGACTCCTTTCATAGAATGAATCCATGGTCTCCCTAGGAGAAGGTTGTATGAAAGATGTCTTGGCATGATATGGATAGGGGTAGGAAATACTACAGGTCTGATCTCAATAGGTAGTGCAATCATTCCTAGTGGTTTCCTAATAACATTTTCAAAGCCACAAATATGAACATTATTAAGTTGGATAAGCCTCTTGTCCATGCCATTTTTTTATAGAAGGTCAATGCTATAATAATTAATTTCTATTCCATTGTCTATGAGAGACTACATTTTCATTAATGATCACCTTTATCATCAATGCTTCATTCTTATTTTGAATGTCAAGTGAGGATAATTCATGTTTAGGGAATGTGATTTATGATTGTGTGGCTTGGATATGATCAAAGGAGGATGTTACATTGTTTGATTTCACATAAGATTATATTTCCTCACGGTTTATTTATAATATTTCTTGAAATAGACAGTTATATGTAGGTGATAGTTGAATGAGTTGTCATACGAATATATTAGCAGGAGTCTTTTTAAGATCTTCAACACTAGGAACAATAAGTTGAGGCAATGTTGATGTTGTGGGAGTTATTTTTGGTTCCCTACATGTTTAAGCAATTGTGTTATATCTTTTTTTTTGCAAAACATTGTTAGATTGCATCATGGATTTCAAGAAATCTCTTAGTTTCTTATGTGATTCACTAATTGGAGGTGACTTAGGAAGCTCACTAATTAGAGGAGATCCAATTTGTGTCATCATAACCTCAACAAAATTTTGGCTATTTTCATGATTTCTTAGTGAAGGGAAGTCTAATGTCACTTCATCATCTTCATCTAAGGAAGCCTCACTATATGTGTGAATGTTTACATTTTCTTGCACCATGATATCCTCCCTAGGAGTTGAGTTTTTTAGGAGAACTACAAACCACATGTTCATGACTGTCAAAGGTTGGTTCTTCTAAAATGATTTCATCACAAGTAAGGGAGTTATCAATGGTTGGAATGTCTTGTTCAATAAGGTATTTCCTGGACACATAAGATTCTCACCAATCAAAGTATTCTCTTCACAACTAGGATGGTTACTAGGAGAGGAATAAATGTGATTGTCATTTTTATCTATGTTTTCATCTTATTTCACTAGGACATTCTCACAAGAAATGTATGAATAGATTCTAGTAAGGTGATGTTTAGAAATGTGTCTATGATCACATTCTCTTGTGCTATAATATCTTCCCAAAGGGGACAAAGAGAAGGACAAGCAATACTTTCATTATTATCAATTATTGTATCTTCGTTCACCAAGATACCTTTGTCACTAAAAGGAGAGGTATCAAGAGAATAACATCTATGATTTTCATGAATTTTTATGCTTGTATTGTCTTCTATCACATCATTCCCACAAATTGGATAGATAAGAGGGGGTGTAGGTTTAAGGAAAGCATCACTATTTTCACTCTTGTGTTAAGAGACTCTCATAAGTAGGGAATGCATTGAATGAATGACTAACATGCTTATTGACTAACTTTTTCTTTGAAAACTTGGAAAAGACCGATACCAACATTTCTGAAAAGTAATCTATACAAACTCAAAATGCAATGTAAAGGCCTAAAATGAAATGTGTAGATGCAATTTTTAGATTTAAAAAAAGAAAATTTACTAATTACACCATGCAATAAAATTTTGTGAATGGAAATTTGGAATGAATCAATGCATAAAATGAACCAATTTAATCTATATTTAGTAAAATGCATGAAACAGAAAGTCAATCCACTGAAATAGATAACCAATGGTAGAAAAAAGGCACATAAAAGTAGATTTAAACCCTGGAAACTACAACTTCAAAGTCATCAAGGACTAAGATTCCAGCAAGGGCATCTTGGTCCTACTGATAAATTTTTGAGGTTCTAGAAACTTAAATAGGTAGCAAACAACTTAGATAGGGTTCTAAGGAAAAAACCCACAAAGGGACTAAGATGAAAGTAAGGGCATTTTAGTCCTAGTAGAGGTTTTTTCAAAAAGAAAGGAAATTATGGATTGTTTACAGTGTTTCTAGGTTTCCCACTCAGGGACCTGATGTTTAGAAATAGAAAAGTGTGCAAATGAATGCACGCAAAAGTGACTAATGGAAAGCAATTGAATGAAAAGTTGGATGCATTTTTTTTTTCAATTTTGAATGTAATAACAATGTTTCTAAATGCAATTAGGATAATTAATAATGCAGTTTTCAATTTTTCAATGAGATAAGATGATGCAAGAAAGAAAAAATGCAAGCTATATGCACTTTCGCTAATGAAAATGTGAGAAAACCTAGACATGTACTTTCACTAATGCAAGATATAATTCCAAAATGAATGTAACCTAGATCTAGGACCTTAGTGAACTCCAAATCAAAAAATGAATGCCCAAAATGTCGGGTTCCCAAAAATGAACCATAAGAAAAATGTGATGAGGAAAAGGGACTTACAATATAAGAAAGGAATCCCTGATCCTAAATTTTTCTTTATAGGGGGATGGTTCATTCGAGGAAACCTACGATCCCAAATTGGATTGACTATCAACACAAAAGGTGAGTCAATTCTAAATAAGGGAAACCTAGAAAGATTCCTTAGGTTTTGAAGGGTTCACCCATTGGGAAAAGCTTAGAAAAGACAACTTAACATTCAACTCACAAAACCTAGTAATACAAGCCAAATGATAAATGTAAATTATAAAATTAAGTAATAGAAAGTTAGGATGTATGTACTTGGGAAGTTTGGAATTGTAATAAGGATTCTGGAAATGCAAAAATGTTGTCAAAATATTCTAGGGAGGACTAAGATGCCCTTATTGTTGTCTTAGTCTCGCTGCTATTTTTTGGGGAAGATGTGAAATCTTCAGGTGTAGAAACAGAATCTAAAACAATCTCTTCAAAATAACTCTAGGAGGACTAAGACACCCTTACTATTGTCTTAGTCCTTTGAATTTTGGAAATCTTGAAATGTGATCCTAAGGTCCAAGGTATGCACTTCCTTCTTCTCAAATCTCAAGTCCTAAAACTTTCAGATCTAGTCTAAAGATGATTTTTTGTGATGACAAATTTACAATGCAACATTGCAACTATAAAACTTTTCACTCCAAATGATCTTCAACCTAAATCTAAAAACACAAACACACAACAAAGGAAAAACTTGTTGATTGTTAGTAAATGGGGGTTTGCCTTAGTCAAACCCCTTGTTGGTAATTAAATCTTGGAATGAAATGAAATAATGAAGGGAAATGATGAATAAACAAAGTTCTATGTTGCATCTCACCAAAACCTTGTTATGAAATCTATAAACTTGTGTGAAGTGGCTAGCTTGAATGTAGATCTTGAATTGAATGAATGCTTGATTGAATCAAAACCCTACATCACAAATGTCAGCTCAAAAACACACATGATGCAAGAATATCTTTGGCATGATGCTTGAATCTTGATGATGGCTCCAAATGCTTGATGAATTGATCTTGAATGCTCTTGATCTCATAAAAATTTTATAAGGATGAATACTTGAATGCTTGGGGTGAAGATTAGTGAAAGAACCTTGTATTTATACATATCCATGCTTTATATCCTGAAACTACACCACACCAAGTTGACATATGAATTCATTAATTAAAGGAGGCTAAATCCCACCAAGATTTGAAATTAAATCCCAAAAATAACTTGAGGAGGACTAAGATGCCCTAGGTGGCATCTTAGTCTTGAGGCTTAAAACTCGAGGCACAGATTCCAAAAGGGGGCCCAATTAAGGTACCTTTAAAATTAGGGTCCCAAGATCTTTGGGGGACAAAGATACCCTAGGTGTCTTATTAGTCCCAGTCCAAAAATCAAGGACACACAGCCAAAGTCAGTAAATCATCATTTTTCCTTTGATGTTTGTCGGGATTAGCCATGAAAAGATATAATTTATTAGGCTTGTGGATGCAAAATAGGAACAATAAAGACATAAATAGGGATAAATAAAGCAATTCAATCCCAAACAAGTGTGAAAATGCAAGGGTATGCATTTTTCTACACTACAAATAGCAATATTCAAAAAATATTCCATTGACATAATATTAAAATCAGTTGTATGGATGACCACTTAGCCCCCCTCCTAGCCCCCATTGGGAAAATGAGATATCATTGAAAGGATGGTTTTGTATACTTTCTAGTGGTGTGGGTCTTATGATTAGATTTTTCTACTAGTACATTTTATTCTTTTTCAAATTCAAATCACCACTTTCTCCTTGTGAGCTCATATTTTTTCCTATATCTCTTATTTTCATAATTCTTGAACATTGGAAAGGTATTTCAAGGCTCTTCAGATCTATTTATGCACTTTTTCTAGAATCTAACCCAGGATTCTTTTATTTCACCTTTTTAGAAATTACTTGCATGTCTTGAAACTTGGAAAGGATCTATTTTTGTGAGATTAATTCATTTGATCTTCTTTATATACAATGAGATTATTAGTCTCTAATTTTATCATATGAGGAAGTATGATGGATTTTTTTGTTCATCCTTATGTAGTCATCATATAAAAGGATAATTAAGAGTCTTGGTAAAATGACACCCTAACACATCTCAAGTGGCTTGATCTTTTTCCTTATCTTTATAGACTCATTATTGAACATATGTTGTCATTGATGTCAAAGGAGTATTGTCCTTGATGTCAAAGTTGGCCATTGTTTTCAAAGGAGTAAAGCAATGATGTCATAATTAAATGTAATCATAATATAAACATATATTGTCATGTCTGAGCTTCTAAAATTTATCAAGGAATGTTTATAGTATCATACTACATCTATTCATATCAATGGAAGTGATCTAGAAGTTTGATCTAGGATGATTAAAGTAAGTTACCCAAATAGTGAGATTTTTTTAGTAACATGTTTTGATTTTTATTTCTTTATGGATGTGAGTTATGTTCTGTAATTTGAAAGTAGAGTATTGATAAATGGGAAAATATTTTCTATATGGTTTAGGACATAGATCAACACCTTTCTTCCCCAATCATTCAAGGAAAACCCTGGAGATCTGAAACAAGAGTATGCAAAGGAGAAAGAGATCTTGCAATAGGGTTGTCCTAGGGTATCATTATAAAATAAAGAGGGGTTTACCACCAAGCTAGGGCTTGTAAATACTAATGAAATGAAATACCTAATGTTTAAACCTAATGCAATGGAAGATTGAACTCTAAATGACATAGAAAATCATGTAAATTAGAACAAAAAGCTGAGAAATTAGAAATGTACACCTGGAAAGTTGAAGAGGACTAGATGAAGACTTGAAATTTTGAAAACACTAAAATTAATGCCTACTAGGACTCATTAGCTAGTCTATGTGAATTAGTCCCAGATTAGGGTTTCTACGCAGGAACAAAAATCTAGTAGAGAGATGTCTAGAACTCCTAAAATCTACAAATTTCCCTATATAGGGACTCATATGCCAGAAGTCTAATGTATCAATCTAGTTAGGGTTTTCTAGAAATTAAAAGTCTAATTCTACTCTCAATGTCTACTCTATCCTTTCCACCTGATTTGCAGGTTTGGATCTCTAATTTGCAAACTGTAGATGTCTTTCAATGATCTCCAATGCAAGGTGACAACTTTGACAACTTTGAATACTTAACAACTTTCTCCAAAATTTCTCTTCAATGTGTCTTCAACCTAGATCTACAAATCACACACTAAAGAGAGGGAAAAATGTTGTTTTTCTAGTGGAAAGGGGTTTTCCTTGGTCAAACCCCATTTTGGTAATCAATCCTTGAAATGAAATAAAATAGGAAAGGAGAATGGTGAATGAAAAAAATGTAATGTTGCAACTCACCAAACCCTAGAAATAAAGTGCTACAAACATGTATGAAATGGCTCAAATGGATGTATATCTTGAATCTTGCTTGAATTTTGTAGATCTTGAATTGAATGCTAGCTTGAATCATAAAACCGTACATCACAATTGTTAGCTCAAAAACAAACATGATGCATGATGACTTTGACATGATGATTGATAATTGAATGATGCTCCAAAATTCTTGATAAACAACTCTTGAATTCTCTTGAATTCTCTCATGAGAGTATTAGTTTGTTAGATGAAAAATGAGTGAAATAGCCTTGTATTTATACTTTTTTATGCCAAATTTCTTGAACTTACAACACTACAAGTTGACATCAAATCTAGGAGAATAATATCCTACCAATAATTTGAATTAAATTTTATTTTGGGCCACATGGGACTCATATGCCAAAAGTTGTGTATGAGTCCCATTAGGATTAACTATGGGACACATTTTCAAAAGTTCTTAAAATGATGCAAAATCTAAATTGGGGCCCAAAAACCTAGGTGGGACTCATACACCCAAGGTGGTGTATGAGTCCTAGATATCTAAATTTGGCACACACAACCTAAAAACACCTAAATTATGATTGGATATTAGTTTATGTCGGGATTATCCTCAAAAATATGCATTAAATGAGGCTTGTGGATGTAAAATAAGGCCAATTAAATCATAAAGAAGCCCAATTATTTAATAAAACCCTAGAAAATTTTGAAATTGAGTTCCAACACTTTACAACACTCTAAATAAGGAGCCATTAAGCTCATTTACCTCACAAGGGCCCAAGACCTACTGTGAATATGTTACACATTACAACACTAAATCAAGGCCATGTTAGGGAGTAATTTTTTTTATTGCATATAGCCCCCACTTTAGTGAGAGGAGGAACTTGCTCCCAACTCATACTAAAGTATACCAACACACATCAAGAGGGGTCTAAATCTACCCATGCTAGTAAGACAGGATGAAAATGATCAAGAGGGCTATGCAAGCCCCTGGGACCAAGGTCCTATGGAAAGCCAACATAGGCACAAAAGAACACACATGAAAATGATATAAAGAACAACAAGGCACAAGCATACACTACCAAAGACAAAGAGAAGAGAAAAACAAAAAAAAAAGAGGGGTGGATCAAGCTTTGATCATTTTTCCATCGTGATGTGGATTAGATCTAGGTTTGTTGTCCAAAAAATGCATGCTCACTCTAAGGAAATGGAACTTTAGGCTATCCATTGGGTGAGTAATCAAAAGGGTGAGACACATACACAAACTGTCGATATGCACTCACACACACATGTGAGTGGCTATGGGAAAGTATTGCCTCGATTCAGCTTCTCATCAACCAAAACAAAGTTATACCTCCTAATAACTTTGATAAGGTGCCACACAAAAATGAACTTCAAGCTTCATGAGCCAAGAAAAGTTTCATATGCTTGGAACTCATAAACAAACAAAATGGTACCACGGGCAAGCAAAGTGTGTTATATGAAGTGGCTATAACACAAATTGCAAATAAAAAAAAATGTAAAGAACATTCAAAGGAGTCTTTCTTAGTTCATCTGAGGTCTTAAATTTAGGGAACATTGTGCCTAATGTCTCTAAGAGATGACCAATCAAAGAATAAACTATTTGCAACTTAAGGGATGTAGTGTGTCGCATCAAGCCACTAAGAGGAATGTAATATACTAAGAGAGATAATTCTCTTGAAGGAAATCACACCCAATGTCATCCATAAACCGAAAGATGAATCACATGAAGTAATAAGACTACACCATGAAACATGAAAAATGCAAAAAATAATAATTCCAATGTATGCCCCCACTTTATATAAATTGCTAAACACCATGTTGTGAGCAATTACTTTAAAGTATAAAATGGTAAATGTTAATAATGACATGAGACATTATCTTGGAAAGCCCTATGCCAAGTCATATGTTTTCAAGTAAAGCTACATCATGCAAAAGGAAAGATAGGGGTTTCCCCCAAAATCAAATTCCAAACACATGAGGGATCCATGGATTTGAGGTTAGTATGTTCTTTCTACAATGTTTTTAGAGATCTTAGAACTATTATCATTCCCCAAATACTCATAGAATGAGAAGAATGACACAAAGAGAGTGGAAACAAAGAAAAACCTTTCGGGTCAACATGGAAGAGACATGAATGTATCAATGCCTTGTGTCATCCCAAAAGGTAAACACAACACAAATGAAAAAGATAAAGGTAAATATTTTGGGTCAACATAGAATAGACATGAATGTCTCGACACCTTGCATCATCCCCAAAAGGAAAACACAAGAAAAATGAAAAATATAAAGGAAAATATTTTGGATCAACATGGAAGAGACATGAATGTCTCAATTCCTTGCATCATCCCCAAAAGTAAAACACAAGACAAATGAAAAAGATAAAATGTTTATGGCATAGAGAAGAATGAAAGTACAAATAGAGGAATGTCATAAAGAGAGAGAGAGAGATATACATCAAATAGAACATCACAAGGTATCACGTTATGCACATGCAATTGCATAAAGAGAAAAAATGAAATAATACAAAATACTAGTAAGGCACATGCGATTCAGCCTAAAGCAGGTCATTCACATCTCAATCGTGTTCATTGTATACTAAAGGAAGATAACTATCCAAAGGGACAATGACAAATGCATTACTAGGACAGGGCTATCTAATTCTTTCCCCCACTACATGTGAGACCAAAATGAGCCAAGGTATATGATGGGAAGGAGCTTCTTGCATCTTGAAATGATTTACAATCATTGTTGTGAATGATGTCACTTAAGTGTTAAATGTGATGGTATGTGTGTCACAATGAGGATTCATGTAGATACGATTTGAAGATAAACATCTGATAGCTATTGTGCCCCACTATTGCATCATAGTTTCATGTTAAAAGGCATTGCCATTCGATGATGTGCAATAAGAATTATGGTGGGGTCTAGGCTCAAAGTGTGGTGATCCGATATGCTGATAGGTATCTAGAATGATAAGTGGTAGGATCTGATTGCATTGTGCAAGTAATTCACATCTGTTTTGTGAATTACTCTAGGTTGGGCTAAGTGTGATAGGCATAAATGATGTGATGGTGATCAATGACCCATATTTAAAAGGTTTTAATATGATGGTCAAGTTTTAAAGTTTGAGGTAATGAATGATGGACATTGGATCTTCACATGAAGAAGGTGGATCGATGGCCAATGTTCAAAGATCTTATTCTACAATGGCTAGGCGGTGGAACTAGTGGTGTGAATGGAATAAATAGTTATTGTTTGACATAAATGAAATAATCAATTATTGTAACCACCCTAGTAGCCTACATTGGTAGATAATAAAGACATGGATGGTGAAGAAGGGCACAATCTATTAGAGATCTCTGGCCTGTCAAGATTTGGATATAGATTTCCTGAGAGTGCCATATTTTCATTCATGAGAGACATTAAGGGGTCTATTTCAGATGCTGAGGGTCATTGTGCCTAGGTTGCAGCTCATGTTTTGGGGGTAATTTCAAATATTGTAATATGTTTGGATTTCATCCTTTATGTAATTCTGATTGAGTTAGGGTTTGGGTTTGAGGTCAATTCTAAGTTATGCATACATTATAAAAGGCATTGTTTTTTGTTTTTGTTTGGTTTCAAACTTTTACTCTCTAGCCTAAGGGGTTTGGAGTAGTGTTCTCCCTTCCACAATTTCAACTTCTAGCTTTCTATAAATCTATTTTTGAGTCAAGTTGATTAGGTTATGCCTGTGAAATTCAGATAGGGAATGTTTTAAGTTTTTCTCTCTAATAACAACAAATGAGTATAATACACATTTTATTTGTCTCAAATCTAAATTTCAATTTTTCATGCTCTCCAAATATTGTACACATTTTCTTTTGAATCAATGTAATCAAGGGTTATTTAGATTCTTCAAGAAAATTTGTTGTTTGAAATATTTTTGTGTTTTCCTATCATTCAAGGAGTGATGTGAATGCTTGCATAGAGATAGTGAAGGTATCATTTCTGCAATGTGTTGCAAGAATGGAAAGATTCAGGTTTTTTCATTGATGTCAACCAATCAACTGGTTATCCACTAGTTATTGGTTGTACATGTTGAGGATATTGAGAAAATTGTAATAAAGAGATGTTGCATGTGTTCAATGGTTGTTTCAATTTTTGGTCCAGATTTTCTCTTGTGGTTGTGTGGTTTAAATATGTTGTTCATCGTTGTTAGAAGGTGTTATATTCATATCTTTGAATCTTGTTGGTTCATTGTATAGTGCAAGTTGTGTTCACTAGTTGTGAACTATAGTTTTTTGTGTTTCTGGTTGAGGTCCAGGAGAAATGTTATTGATCTAGATTTCTCTTTGATGAAGTCTTATTACTTGTGGTTCTAAATTTGAGTTTCCATGATTGTATTGAAGTTAATTTTGGAATTTGGAAAGTTTTTGCTTAATTGTTCTATGTTTTTTACACTGGTTTGGTCGACCATGTGTGAAATACTACTTTTGAGAATGATGAAGCATGTTGGATCTATTTTGGTCCCTATGAAGTGTGTGTTGGGTTTCCCTCATTCTAATTCCACCCTAGGATGTTTTGGCGCTAACCTAATTTTAATTTTGATTTGGATGGTTGACTTTGGATATGTTTCAAAGTTGAAGATGGTATAATACAAGATGATTAAGTGATGGAAAATATACATGAGTAGAGAAGAGTGATAAGAGAAAAGAGGAAGTGCAATTTGATGTGGTATTGATTCTATTCAGTAAGTGTGTGTGTTGCGAGTGTGGGAGATCAGTTCAAGGCTTAATGTTGAGTTTCTACATGAAATGAGCAGGAGGTGAACTCTACCATTCATGTAAGTTGATCAAATGACTATGGTAGAATCCTTTGTTGCATTTGGATTGTAGTCTCTCTATAAATAGTATTATTTGTCTTCTTTGTATCTTTGTGGTAGCGATTCCTTTAATTTGTAGCCCTGTTGGATAGTGAGTCCTTATTTCAAGCAGTGAGCCTTTTTCTAATCAGTTTTGATAGTGTCTATAGTGTGAGTTAATCATCACCATGGTTTTTCCCTCATTGGGTTTTCTACGTAAATCTGGTGTTATTATGTTTATGCATTGGATTTGATTTTTTACATTGGCATTTGATGATTGATCATTTAAGCAGTTTTAAGTATTAATTATAATAATTGAATTAATACTTAATTTTGTGACAACTGATTCACCCCCCCCCCTCTCAATTGTCCTATTCAACACAATGTGGATTAGTAAGAAGTGTGATTGTGTTTCCCTTTTGTTGGTTTTTCACTGTAAGGTAGTGAGGTTATGAGAATCCATGGTTGGTATATTGTAGTATTTTATTTCATTCTTGACTTTATATGGATTAGGCACTAGTTAAGGAGACTCACAAAGTTTGAAGCTAGGGAAAAATCAAATCTTCAAACCATAAAATCAAAAAAACATTTACTTTCTTAAATTTTACTATTTTTTGTCCTTCCCACACTACAAAGAATCACAACAAATATAGAGGGTTGCAATGTTGATTTATCCCATCCATCCACCTTCTCCCATAGTAGTGTGATTATTTGTTATCAAATCCATCATATCATAGAGGTGTTATAGGCGTATGTAGTTATAGGGGTACCCACCTTGGTTTCGTAGAGTATAAAGTATAGAGGATAAATTTTATATTTGTCTCCTATTCTTTGTCCACTAGCCTAGGGTCTCTAAGCATAAGGAATAGTTATCCTTTAGGAGAATCTAAACAATCAGTAGGAAACACCAATAGATTGGTGACTCTATTGGGGATAAGTCCAAAGAATCTTTGGGTGAGCAACTGAAAATATGATCTACCTCATATGAGCCACTAATAGGGTGACTTCATTGAGGAAGATAGAGGTGCATCCATTTGGGAGATTCAAGAATTTTTTTGATCTAAAAATGACCTGCATATTCTAAGAAGGAGATTGTTGTAACATTTCTAGTGTGTTCTTGAAGTTTGGTGCTCTACTAGTGGAGAGAACTCAAAATAACTTAGATCTTGGAAGGATCTCCATGTTACTCAAAGATCTTGTCCTCTTTTAAGAGGTGGCAACTAAAAAAAAAATTACATCATCAAAAGAGTTGGTTGCAGAAATTTTCAAGTATTTTTCTATTACAACATTTTATATGAAGGTCTATAACAAATTTCTAGTAAATATTGTCCTGTATTCAGTTATTTAAGGTACTAGTTGAAAAGGGAGTTGAGAAGTTGGATATTCTGATGTGGATAGTTATAGAGGGTTAAAAAATTCATTACCAAATATGTATAACCATATGGGTCACCCCTCTACAAGCTATTTTTCCATGACTGAACCACAGTCTTACCCTTAAGGAAAAAATTTCTCTATAGAGATATATAACCTTCTGAATTTTAGTAAAATCCAAGGTTATCCACACTATGTTTGAAGAGAGATAAATGAATATTTTCCTAAGTTTACAGGTGGTTTAGAAGAACCAACATCAAGAAATTTGCAATATTTCACTAGTTTGATGGTGGAATGTCAAATAGAAGAAGAGGATGTTGTCATGAAATATTTTGTAAGAACTTTAGAAAATGATGCTAAGCATTGGTTTTATAATCTACCTTAGCATTCTATTTTTCCATAGCATGAGCTTAAGGTAATGTTCACGGATTAGTTTGGTGAAGTGAATAATGAATGTCTATTTGATAGTAGCTTTTTGTATAGTCAAGAAAATGAAAAAGAATATGAATCTGAGGTTGAAATTTTCTCACCTCTCGATGCATTGTATGATATAAAAAGATATGAGGGTGAATCCCTTTTTAGCTTTCATGATAGATTCATGAAAAAAAAATATATATACTAGAATTAGATAGGCCTGATGAATCAGTATATATTGATTTCTTTTGTGAAATACTTGAGCTAGATCTAAGTAACTTGCTTGCTACCCTGAATCCTTTTACTGTTGAAATTATATATTAGTGGATTTTGGTAATTGGAAGGATGATAGAGAGGCATGGATATTGCTTCCTATCTAAATTGTGTGATGGTACTTTTTCTAGGCTTGATCAGATGGGCCCAAATGGTATAGGAAAGAACAATGATGCATCTTGTTGTGGTGAAGATTCTGCTTTTGAGCAGCCCACAGAAAAAATGTGTGTAGATGAGGGTTGTTGTGGAATCAACTAAAACGAAAGGTATGATGAAGTAATAGAAATATTTGATGCCATACCTTTTGTAGATGTTAAAACAATAGAGGTAGAGATTCATCTATCTATATTAGATGAATTTGACAGTATGTGTGGTGATTTTCAACTAGAAGAGAGTAGAAATGATGAATCTAATGGTGATTTTCATCTTGATAGTGTGGGATATGACTTTGTTAATTGTTGTAGTAGTATAAAAGAAGAAGAAGATATGTGTGTCAGAGATTCATGGGATGAATTAAGTCAGATTGTTGATCATGTTAGGAATACATTTGATGGTGATATAAGTGATGAACAAGAAGATCCTTCCTTGTTTGATTTCTCACCATATTTTTTCCCTATTCTGGTTTTGAATTTGTCACTAAAATCACACATGAGGATAGCATAGATGTTGGTACAACTGAAGATGTTATTTATGATGAGTTTACACTTGAGGAATATGATTGTATCAATCATATGGATGCCAATGAAAACTTGTTTTCAGGGGGTGTAGCTCACAATCTTCCTCATGAGTACTGGACTTCAAATCTATCATGGCAGAGCAGTGTTGCTAAGGTAAGTTCTATGAACATGTGTCATTGTTCTAATTTTTGTGACACATATGTCCTAACACATTGCAAATAAATTGAAACAGAGAGACAATTTGAAGATTATAGCTCTTCACTTGAAATGTCTCATGATTTGAAAGGATGTGTTGACAAAGTTTCCATCAACATTTATGACTCCAAGTATGCTGCTTGTAATACTGATGAGTAGCAACAAAGTAATATATTTTTAGCTGATCATGTCCCTTGTGTGCCAAAGGTTCAAAGTTTTAAGTTTGATTTTCTAAAGGATGAGTTTCCCTTTCCATTCCAACACAATGAAGAGGCATATTTTTATTTTCCATGTGAATTGGAGGCATCTTATTTTTCCTTTGATTCATGTGAGGGGGTTAGCAGATGTGAAGATGCAATGGTTTCATATGGTGTTGATTAGTGTTCTCAATTTTTGTCACCTAATACAAAATTATAAAATTCAATGGGTGGAAGTGAGGTGGCCTATAGAATGTGGCTACCATGTAAAAAAAAATCAAACATGGAGCAATTTCTCACTTGTTCAAAGGTAATTAGATATTTTTTGTGTGAGAAGAAGGCTACTTTTACTGCTATGGTGTAACAAAAATAATTATTGGTTGAAGGAGATCGCCTCCTTTAACAGATTTGTGTTCGATAAGGGTAGGTGTTGACTTTATTTTTTCATTTGGTGGTCTGAGGATATCAAAAGAGGTTTGAGGGTTAGGTTGACTTTGTGGCCCAATGGTTTTGCATGGTTTGCTTCTCTAGATATCTGAATTCTCACTCTATTTTTTCAAACAAATATTCCCAACTAGAGCCACTCATGGAACCTACAAAATCCATGATCATTTTAAAATGCTAAGGTTTTTGATATTTTGAAATTACTTAATTGAATTTTAGTTAGAGTTCTAAATCTGCATAGTAGGGCTTAAACCCTCTAAAAACCCTAATTGTTCCATGCCTTAGTCTTTTCTTCTTTTCGCTCATTGACCTCTTGCTCCTGGGTCTTAATCTTCTAAGTTATAACTCATGTCATTAAAGTCATGTTTTGACTGGCCCTATTATCCTTGTCCCCTTGATCACTACCCCTTCCAAAATATTTAAATGAATGTATAATTTATGCCTCAAGGTCTATTATGTCCCCATATCCATTACCTAGGAGATGGACACCTTTTGAAAAAACAACCTTTTGTGCACATGATTATTAAAACCCTTAGTCATGGTATGCTTGGCCCCACAACTTTCATTCTCTTGGTCACATGCTATCGCATGTCATTAAATTAATCGCCAAAAAATTCATGTGGGGTAGCGGGCATGTGATGTGTGTTATGGTGGGACCTAGTGCTTGGTGTATGTATTGGTTTCAATGGCTCAAATTCAATGAGGTGTGATCTGATAGACATTTCATTCATCATTCACATCATTGTTGTGAGTGATTTCATTTAAGTGCTAAATGTGATGGGTATGTGTCTCATGATGAGGATTCATGTGGCCATGATTTGAAGATAAACATATGACAACTATGGCACCCTCCTAGTGCATCGCAGTTTCATGTTAAAAGGCCTATCTCCATTTGGTGATGTGCAATGAGTGACATGGTGAGGTCTAGGTTAGAAGTGTGGTGGTATGATATGCTAACAGGTGTCTAGAATGACATGTGGTAGGATTTGATTCATCACACGAGTAATTCACATCATTGTTGTGAATTTCTTTGTGTTGGGCTAAGTGTGATAGGCATAAATGATGTGATGGTGATCAATGGCCTGTATTTAAGAGATTTTAATGTAGCAGTTAGATTTTAAAGTTTGAGGCAATTAGTAATGGACATTAGATCTTGGCACAAAGAATGTGGATCAATAGCTAATATTCAAAGATCTGATTCTATAATGGCTAGGTGGTGGAACTGGTGGTTTTAATGCAAAAAATAGCTATGGGTTGACATAAATGGAAAAATTAGTTACTGTAACCACCTTAGCTACTTACATTGGTAGACAATAAAGACATGGATGGAAAAGAAGGGCATGATCTATTAGAGATCTCTTGCTTGTCTATATTTGGCTATAGATTTATTGGGAGTGTCATGTCTGCATTCATTAGAGACATTATGGGGTCTATTCGAGATGTCAGGGGCCCTTACACCTAGGTTGCAGCTCATATTTTGGGGGAATTTCAATTTTGTTATCTTATCAAATTTCATCCTTTCTATAACACTATTTGAGTTAGGGTTGGGGTTTGAGGTCAATTCTGAGTTATGCCTACACTATAAAGGCAAGTTTTGTTGTTTTTGTTTAGGTTTCGACTTATGCTCTCCAACCTAAGGGGTTAGAGTAGTGTTCTCCCTTCCACGACTCTAAATTCTATATTTTTATAAATATTTTGTTGATTCAAGTTGATTAGGTTATGTCTATGAAATTTAGATAGGGAATGTTTTAAGTTTTTCTCTATAATAACAATAGATGACTATAATACAAATTGTATTTGTCTCAAATCTAAATGTGAATCTATCATGCTCCCCAAATATTGTACACATTATCTTTTGAATCAATGTAATCAAGGGTTATTTAAATTCTTCAAGCACATTTTCTATTTGAATTTTTTTTGTGCTTTCCTATCATTCAAAGAGTGATGTAAATTCTTGCATAGAGAGAGTGAAAGTATCATTTCCGCAATGATGATTAGTAAGTGTGATTGTTTTGTCCTTCTGTTGGTTTCTCACTATTAGGTTGTGAGGTTATGAGAAGCCATGGTTGGTCTGTTTTAGGAGTTTATTCCATTCCTAACTCTATATGGAATAGGCACTAGTCAAGGAGAGTCACAAAGTTTTAAGCTAGGACAAAATCAAATCTTCAAACCATAAAATCAAAAAACCATTTACTTTCATGCATTTCACTATTTTATTTCCTTCCCACACTAAAAAGAATCATGATAAATATAGAGGGTTGCAATGATAATTTATCCCATCCAACGACCTTCTCCCATATTAGTGTGATGATATTTTATCAAATGCATCATAGTATAGAGGTGTTATATGTGTATGGTGTTATAGGGGTACCCACCTTGGTTTTATTGAGCCTAAAGTGTAGAGGAGAACTTGTATATCTATCTCCTATTCATTGGCCACTAACCTAGGGTCTCTAAGAAGGAGTAGATAACCTTTAGGAGAATCTAGAAAATCGTCTAGAAACACCAACAAACACTATGCACAAGGAAACACTAGATTTACATGGAAAACCCAAGAAGGGGAAACCACGGTGACAATTTGCTCATAATATAAAGTAATATCAATATCGATTACAAAGAGCTCACTGCTAGAGGACTCACTACCCAAAAGAAAGAAAGGCTCATTTCCAAGATAGAAAGGAAGATAGAGAAGAGTGTTACAATGAGAAATCCATCTCAATGCAACATAAAATTATACCACATCACCAACACCTTCGCAATCTTAATGAAGATTGTAGACACCTTCTGCTCATTGCATCCAGTAATCTAACACATGAATGCTCACACTGAACTACACAAATTTTCACCTCAAAAATTTTCAATTCACACCATTCGCATCACACACATTTATATTATCATCTCTCAACACATATTTATACCATCTTCAACCTTGAAAAAATTCTTCAAGGTCAGCTATGCCCCTCAATTGTGCAAATTAAAATTAGGTCAGCACTAAAACATTCTCGTGGTGGAAAGGAATGAAGGTAGAGCATAACACACCTTAGCTAAGACCTAAATCCACACATAAATTCCACACCACACCTCCAAAAATATTGAAACAACTTTTCAGTTAGTGTAAACACCCAAGTTCAGTTGAACCTATGTTAACACCATTAAAATTTAAGTGCATGCTTCCTCAAATCCCAAGATGACTCCTGGACCACACACCACACTTGAAAATGATCTAGAATATTCCACAACCATCCAGGAAACCAAAAAATTATTTCACAACAACTTTCACTTGAAGAATGTACACTGATCTATAATTTAAGGGTTACAAATAATTTACACTTTACTCCTACTTACATGTTTATCCCTAATTGCAAATAGAATTGTGTGGTTATGTTTATTTAACTATTGAAATTGTATAATTGAGTTCACTTTACTCTTTACACAAATTAATGAAACATTAACTAATTACTTAAATGTCATAAATAAAAAATCAAAGAAGAAATTAAAATGTTGGAAGGAAACAAAGCAAGAATAGAGAGAGACAACAATAAATTTGATAACAAAGTTTACCAATATGTCCAGGCTACATCTTTGGGTTCGCTTCTCAATGAGGAACTTCTTTATTAATGATGCCAAGCTTTAACTACTTCTATACACCATCCAAGCTTTAGTCATACATTCAAATTCTTCACAATCTCTCACAATGCCTAAAGACACTATCTTCCTTTACTCATGTCCAAGGGATAGGACTTAATTGCCTTAAATTCCCAATTACGCTTAAAGGATTATGAATTTCAAGTGTCTTTGTGTAAACACTTAGTCTTCAAAATTCTAAGATTCTTCCTATGAAAATTCTAATTCCTCCTCCCAAAATTAAATTCATTTCCTTTCACGAGCAAAAAACCCCCCTTTTATACACCAATTTTTCCTAATATGATCCAGATCCACATGATTTTGAATATCTCCCATTTACGATAGTAAATCTCCTAATTTGAACTAGTATTTTTGAATTTATGGCTTTTGTATCAATGGAAAACTAGATTGTTAGCTTATTAAATAATAACATCAAAATCCAATGAAATAACAAAGCACAAAGGAAATAAACATGAAAATAAAAGGAACAATATTACCAGAAATCTTCATCTTCCATGGTTCACCTTCGTTACACCTTCTAGTTTGCAGCAAGTTAATGAGGCCCTCAGATTTCAAATGAGCAACCTAACGTAATGTCAAAGCCCTATGCAAATGTTGAAGGATTTGATAGAATAATGCCTATGTCTATGACAATATGCTAAATGAAATAATAATTACCAATGCTAAATGACTATAATGCCTAAATTCGAAAATGAAGTTGTCAGGATCCTGAAATTATGAGCAAAATTGTTTTTTATAGAAAACATAGTTTTGAGTGGATGGACGAGATTGAAACTTAAGAAAGACCTAGAATGAGAGGTCCGGATTAAATCTGAGAATCCCTAATTAGGGTTAGGGAAAATTCATTAATCAAACGGTCAAGATAATATCTTAGATAATCGGATCGACGGTGGAGAATAAATGAGGAAATTAATTAAAGAAATAAAGAATTTCAAAAAATCAAGAAGATAAGATTGTCTGATTTGTGAGATTCAAAAAATCAAGAACATAAGATTTGGACTGAAGATCAGATTTGAAAAATCAAGAATCTGCCCGATTACTTGATTTTTGGAAGAATAATATCTTTTTGAATTTAATTAATTCAAAATGATGATTTTGTGTGACAAGTAAATAATCTTTTTCAGATTATTTACTAAAAAGAGTGAAAGTTAATAAAATGAAATCATTTTAAATATTTTTATTTATTTAAAATGAGAGAAAAGTGAAATTAGTAATTAAATAATTATAAAAAATTATTTAATTTGGAAGATAAGATTGAATAATTAAATAAATTAATAAATTTATTTAATTGTAACAATTAGTGACATATCAAATAAATAAATGAAATTCATTTATTTAATAATCAGGAAGAATTAATGAAGAAAGGAAATTAAATAAATTAAGAAATTTATTTAATTAAGAGAAGACTTAGACAATTAATGACGTATTTAATAAATAAATGAAATTTATTTATTTAATAATCATGAAGAATAAAAGGACATGAATTAATTAAATAATTATGAATTATTTAATCAATAGTCGAATGTGGACCAAGCACATAATTAAATGTCATAATTATGCTAGGATGAAAGTGGTAAAAATGAAGTTTGCAGGCCTAGGTCATTTTTAAGTGTCTACATTTTTCCCTCTTTGTCATAATGTCACTTGTCACATTGTGACAAAGAAAATAAGTCAAAGTCATTCCCAATGTAAAATAAGATGAGGAAGAATGACGAGGAGGGTTGGTATGCCCCCTCGAGAGGACAAATAGGTTCCAAGAACACGGGTGTGCTCTCAAAATTAATGAGAAGACTAGAATATGAAGAAACAAAGAAATGTTAGTGCAAAAGATATGGATGATGATATGGATGCAATGCCTATATGAGATGGGTGAGAGAAGATGACATGACTAAAGAAGATGCATGTTAGTTCCTAGACCAAATCCTTCAAAACTTTAGCATGACTTTAATTATTATTTCTCTTAATCATCATTGGGTGGTAAAAATGACACAAATGGACAATAAACACCATGATATGACGTAGACCAAGGTGTGCAAGGTCATCCACTTGAAAAATAGACAGTCATAGACAAGGAATGTCCTAACTCATACTAAGGGCGAAGTTGCCCTAGTCTTTTTGTCAAGACAATCCACAAGCAGAAAAAGACAGGGACAAATCATGAAACGTCGTTACTCCTCTAAATCATGTTGCCAAGACATCCTTGAGGAACTGGCAACATGACTGCCTGAAAGAATAAAAGATAAAGACATTATCATGATACATCATTGTTTTTCTAAATCCTTTTGTCGAGATCTCGCTGAGAAACTAGTAACATGAGTGTCAAAAGACAAAACAAATGTCATGATACATCATTGCTTCTCTAAATCTCGATGTCAGGATCTCGCTGAAAAGCTAGTAACATGATTGTCAAAAGACAGGACAAACTTCATGATACGTCACTGCTTTTCTAAATCCTAGTGTCAGGATCTCGCTGAAAAGCTAGTAACATGATTGCCAAAAGACAGGACAAACTTCATGATACGTCGTTGCTTTTCTAAATCCTAGTGTCAGGATCTCGCTAAAAAGCTAGTAACATGATTGTCAAAAGACAGGGCAAACTTCATGATATGTCATTGCTTTTCTAAATCCTAGTGTCAGGATCTCACTGAAAAGCTAGTAACATGATTGTCAAAAGATAGGACAAACTTCATGATACGTCACTGCTTTTCTAAATCATGGTGTCAAGATCTCGCTGAAAAGCTAGTAACATGATTGTCAAAAGACAGGACAAACTTCATGATACATCACTGCTTTTCTAAATCCTGGTGTCAGGATCTCGCTGAAAAGCTAGTAACATGATTGTCAAAAGACAGGACAAACTTCATGATACGTCACTGCTTTTCTAAATCCTGGTGTCAGGATCTCACTGAAAAGCTAGTAACATGATAAAAAGAAAAGAAAAAATGCCAAGTATTTGCAAAGTGTGTATGGATGTCAAGTTTTAATGATGTCGTGATGATGAATGCTGAAGTTTTCCATATTCAAGGACACATCCTAAAACACCAATGTCAAAGTTTTGTTCTTCAGAAGGACACATCTGAAAGAATGGTGATGTCGAGAGGAATGATCCTTAAGTGTCAAAAAGGATCCCTCGAAAATGTCAAATGATAGGGACAATACCTAGGAAGGACACATCCTAAGGCATAAATAACTGAGGTTATTCTTCAGAAGGACACATCTAAAAGGTAACCAAAAATTGATAGTTTGATTGGTTGCGATAATTTGACTTGTGTTGACTGAATTCGACTTGTTTTGAATGAGTTTGACTTGTTTTGACTGAGTTTGACTTGTTTTGACTGAGTTTGACTTGTGTTGACCATATGATGATAATATACCATGGTGATACAATTGTCATGTTGAATGAATGATTGTCGTACTTTGTTTTAGGAGTTTTCCCATTTGGAGAAATGATCTATCCTGACTAGCCAAATTTTGACATGTGTGCCAATGTAATGCCATGAACCCTAAAGGACTGACCTAGTGTGGCCTCAGGGGCTCATCAACAGATGGCCTTGCCTATGTCATGTACTCAGAGACCTCGTAGTTCGACAATGAAATGGACTAACTAACATGACTGACTTGACAAGATGTAACTGAATTTGACTCCATTTTTAGGATTTTAACATTGATTTGGATTTTTTTGTGTTTTTCTTCAGGATGTTTTATGATTTTTTTGGTCTTTCTTCAAGACATTTTATATGTTTCTGGTCTTTCTTCAGAACATTTTATGATGTTTTTGTCTTTTTTAGGACTTTTTATGATGTTTTTAGATTTTTTCAGGACTTTTTGCCAATGTTTTTGTCTCTTTTTTTCAGGACTTTTTGCGATGTTTTTGTCCTGTTTCAGCACTTTTTGCCAATTTTTTTGTCTTTCTATCATTTTATGATTTTTTTGGATTTTGACGTTTGAGAGGATCATGAAAAATGCATATGACTGATGCCTACACATGAGAATCCAAGGACAAACATGATTATGCCCCTAGTCAAGCTGAATACCAATTGACAGGTGATGACAACATTGTTTGACACGGGAAGGACACATCTCGAAACAATGTGAGGACGATGACGATAATGTGACAAAAGTATGGAGGTCTACAGTCAGGCCAGGAATGTAGTCAAATAAAATTTTGGATAATGTGCTTGTATGAATTAGACTCGTTGCATTTGGAATGACTTGGTTAGGACTAGATGGGATGATGATTATCCTTAGACCGTTTGACAAGGGAAAGCCAAGATAGGTGACAAGCATGAAAGGATAGGGGGTGGCCTTGGTAAAAGACGGGAGACATGAGACCAATGGAATTGTCATATAATTTTCAAGGACTATGTCGTATAAGGACAATAAAACTATGACGGTCAATGACATGACATTTCATGAATAATGTATGACCAAAGGATAGGCATGTCAAGAGTTTTTCCAAAGTATGACTTATGTATGCCAGTTTTATGTCAAGACTAAGGTAAGTGGGAAAAATGCATAGAAATGATAGGGTTTAGATGAATGCCAATTTCATGAGGAAGGCATGGGAAAATGAGATGACTTGCCCCCAAGTGTAAAAGTCCACATAGACGATTTATTTTACACATGACGCCTATTTGCCAGGTTTTCATCATGGTACTTATCCAAAGTGCCTGTTTGCCAGGTTTTCACCATTGGATGAAATTTTTCTCTTTACTATTTTCTTGACTTTTTGATTTTTTTTGGTGTCACCAAGACGCCTATTTTCCAGGTTTTCATCCAAGTGACGATTTTTTACATTTTTCAATTTTTTTTGTATTTCTGATTTTGCAGATAGCCTGGATGCTTTAGATGACCACTGACTATTATGAATTCACTGACAATGTCAATGTAGAGACTGGTGCCATGATATGCCAATAATGTCTTGGCTGAAGGAGTTGTCTTGTTAGGATCATAGCACTTGTATACAACTGATTGATGTCATTGTGATCCTTTCTGATACTAGAGTTGGCCTTATCAAAATACGCACATCGCAATAAAGTGCCATGAGAGTCCTTGTGGTAAAGAGTTGCTGCCATAATGTGATGGATTTGTGACGTGGGATTTTTGGACTTTAAGTGAGATGTAGGATTATGATAGATGATGGTAGATGTGGAAAGGTTGCTTGGACATTTGGATGAATGACTTTTTATTTTCCAAACTTTGGATGGTGGATGACAGATTTTGGAGGGATGGTGTTTGGAACCAACACTTTTATATGCCTTGATTGATGACCATTTTGAAGGAGGTGGACATGTGTTATATGTGGGAGTCCTCTTGTATTGTGGCTCCACATTGTGATTGACTTTTGTACTTGACTTGGTGTCTTTGTTTGATCCATCTTTCTTTGGGATCCATTTTAATTTCGTTTGTCCACTTGTCCTTTTGTTTGATTCAATGGCCTTTGACATTTGATTTTGATCTTTTGACTTATAAAACTTTTTTTTTGTTGGTTCCAAAGGGAAGGTTTATTCATGATAGAATGACGGTTTATGGTGTGGGTGGATGGGGTGTTGGCAGCAATCTTATGACAAGGATTTCTCATGGATTCCATTTTGACATTTGTATCCGACAAGGTTGCCTCCAGTATTGAGGAGGTACCACTGACATCATTTGATTTGCTGTCTAAGGAATAACCAAGACCTTGATGTCTGTAATTTTCCTGAAGCTGTATTGGTTCTAGAATGCCTTGCTCATGTATGCCTAGTCCTTTGCCTTGATATTGCATGCTTTGACAGATTCTATTTGCGATGGGGTATTTGTTGTTTTGAAGGCAAGATGCTAACCCATCATTAAGTATGTGGATATTATCACTTGTAATATTTTTGTCTGCAAGAAGGCCTACTCTAACAAAGATAGATGACCCTAGTTGATAACGTGTCTTAGCTTCATTGTCATGTTGGACATATTCCTAACTCATATATTTGGTTTGATCATGCGACATGTTAGGTTCAAATAATTCTATTGGTGCTTACAAGGCATTGTCAAAGCCATCATTATGTTTAGTGTCATAGAGTCCAATGATTTTAGCTATAACTTGATCATATGCAAGCATGTCCCTAGTGGAAGATTCTTGATCTGGAGGAATATTGTTTATGTGTCCCATGGAGGCAAGTGTCTCATCGTGGGAAGTCTCAATAGTCGAGGCCTTTATAAGGTCAGAAAGTGTTTGATCATGAATGGTGTAAAGGTCAAGGAGTGGATCATTTTGGACTTCTTGGTCAATGGAAGGGTTTTGGTCGAAGATGGGGTTGTCATGGATTTGGACTTCTTGGTCAATGATGGGGTCTTGGTCAAAGATGGGATTGTCAAAAATAGGGTCATGGGATGGACTACCTTGTTCTTGACATGAGGGTGACATTATAAGGTCATGCTTTTGGCTTTTGTTTTGACATGTATCCTCAAGTGTATACGATGGGATGTGACTTTGAGTAATGACAAATTTTTCATTACTAGATGTGGCCTGTGAGGGGATGACTTGAAAAGGATTAATGAATGACAGACTAAGACAAGACGTGGGGACTTGGACAGGACTAGTATGTGAAGGACTAGTATATGACATGGGTACTTGCATTGGACTAGTATGTGAAGGACAAGGGTATGATGTGGAGACTTGGATCGGATATGACATGGAGTCTTGGACTGGATTAGGATGTGACGGCATAGGATGTGACATGGGGACTTCAACCGGATATGCCATGGAGTCTTGAGCTAGATTAGTGTAAGGTTGACTAAAATAGGACTTGGAGACTTGGACAGGATCGATATGGTATGATGTGGGGACGTCACATGAGTTGGTAGACGGTTGATAAGGCATGTAGACTTGGATGGGATTGATAGGAAAAGGGTCAGAATATGACATGCAGGTTTGGAATGGACTAGTGGACAGTTGGCTTCCCTTGTCAAGGTTAGGATAAGGGTGATAAGTGGATGTTTGTTGTGAATTACTAGTAAGATTTATGTCAAGCAACTGTTGATGGTGAGGGTAGACGGATGGTGGTGGCAAAGTATTTATGTCAAAGCCTTGTGGTAACTTAGCCCCTTCATCCAAAAGCATGGCTAGATACCTTTGAGGGTCACGTAAGATTGATTTTTTTAATAAGGAGACTATATCAGGATTTTGCGATGCAGCTTCTAAGTCTTTGACATATACTTGTCCATTTTGGTCTCTTTATATGAATGGTTCAAAAGGATTTCGTGATGAAGATAGCATGTTCATGTTGTGAAATGGGTTAGAAAAGGTCCAATGTTTGTTCGTGTCATAAGTGTTATTGTCGATGTTGGGATTGGAATCTTGTCCAAAGTTTGCCATTTGTCATTGTTGTCTTTGAAGCCTAGTCTCAATTGTAAAAGGGATTTGCTCAAATGAGGATGATGAGAATGACAACTAAATGCAAGGATGACACTAGCCTATGTTTTTTGGATTTTTTGGATAAAGGATGACAATGCAAGACTATGTTTTTGGATTTTTGACAATGAGGGATGCAATATGACAATGTTGTCTAAAGAAAATGACTAATGCCAAAGGACAATGAAGACTAAGATGACAAATTATGTCACTAATTTTTTTATGTATTTTTGGAATAAAGGATGACAATGCAAGATGATGATGACATTTTCCTAAGGAAATGATTAATGCAAGATGACAAGGTTGTCAAGGCCAATATGAGGACTAAGATAATGATGTTTGACTAAGGACTTAATGTTATAAATGCCAAGTCTAGGTTCAAAATGGGGAATGAGATTTTTTTTGATGTTTTGTTGAAAACTCTGAGTTGCCTAAGGTCGATTGTTTGTGTTCAGATTTGTGAATGTTGTGTATATTGTTTGAAAATCTAGAAAACACTTAACAAGCACGATGTTTTGGTGTAAGCAAGCACACATGAGACAAGTACAATCCTAAAAGGCCAATAGGCCAAGGGTTTGTATACTTGGTATAGCCCACCAATATACCCTGGATTGGTGATAAATACATTTCCTTCTCGAGAGCGGATAGCTTAGAATTTTGGTGGCATTGGCTCCCCTCCACGGCTCATTAACGTCATTCGAGCACACCAAATTTAAATTCTTGGGTAGTGACTTCCCAAGAACTGTTATCTCTACTCAAGGGGATCAGTAGTGAGTGTCTTCGGGCATGATACTGTACCTTGCACTATACCAAACAATGGCCAATAGAATAGTTGGACACTAAAACAAGAGGTTTTAATTCAGGTATTTCATTCGTGGGGCATGATCCATGCGGCGAAATTCCCCTTTCAGATCCATCTCGTTGAAACCACACTCGTGATTCTTGGGCTTTCCCCAAGAACCCACTTTTATATACCAACTAGAAATCCCTTGGTGTCAGGGTGCTACCGGTCTGAGTCATCCTGGGGTGATTACTTTTTCCCACTAGAACAGGCCCAAGTTCTAGAATTAGTAACCATTTCTCTTACACCCATGATCGCACGAATGCGCAAGGGGAGAGGATTCTCCGATATACCAAATCGTGAAGGGTAAAAACAAATAAAAATGGGTATGGTTTTCTGATCACAGAGTTTTCACAAGGTGAGAGCATACTCACCTACCATTTTGCAAACACATACAAATATGATCAAATAGAGGTTCGTTTTAATTGCACCAAAATGAAATGTGTGTTACACTACTAAAAATGCAAGCACATTGTTTTGATGTTTATTCTTTGACATTCGAACCTGCAAGACCATGAGTTAGAAGTTTAAATTTTTGCCTTTGACCCATGAAAAACTCCAATGCCACATGCTGCCAACAAAGATTAGTAACAAAAAAAAAAAAAAAACATTAATGACAATAGCAAATTAAAATAGTGATAACTTGATCAAAACTTAATGAAAATTTAAATCGTAGATATTTATGGAAAGCTAAATGATAGACCTTCAAAACCCAGAAAATTTTTTCCACAATTCTGCACAAAAAAAAGTTATAGACAAAAGAAAAACGCGGGTTTTAAAAGCTAAATTAAAAAAACATCGATCACTAAAATGGCCCTAACTTTCTCAAATCTTAACAAAATTTAAAATCATTTGATGTTCTGGAAAGATGAGAGCGAGATCTACAAAACTCATAAACCATTTTAAAAAAATTTATAAGCCCATTTTTCTGTGGTCAAAAGAAAGTGACGGGATTTCGTATGACTTCTTGGCTATAACCTGAAAAATAGTGAAAACCAACAAGAACACATACAAATTTCTCTACAAAATATCGAATTCACCAAATGTATCAATGGAAAATTAGATTGTTAGCTTATTAAATAATAATATCAAAATCCAATGAAATAACAAAGCACAAAGGAAATAAATATGAAAATAAAAGGAACAATATTACCAGAAATCTTCATCTCCCATGATTCACCTTCGTTACACCTTCTAGTTTGCAGCAAGTCAATGAGGCTCTCAGATTTCAAATGAGCAACCTAACGTAATGTCAAAGCCCTATGCAAATGTTGAAGGATTTGATAGAATAATGCCTATGTCTATGACAATATGCTAAATGAAATAATAATTACCAATGCTAAAATGACTATAATGCCTAAATTTGAAAATGAAGTTGTCAGGATCCTGAAATTATGAGCAAAATTGTTTTTTATAGAAAACACAATTTTGAGTGGACAGATGAGATTGAAACTTAAGAAAAAATTAGAATGAGAGGTCCGGATTAAATCTGAGAATCCTTAATTAAGGTTAGGGAAAATTCATTAATTGAACGGTCAAGATAATATCTTAGATAATCAGATTGACGATGGAGAATAAATGAGGAAATTAATTAAAGAAATAAAGATTTTCAAAAAATCAAGAAGATAAGATTGTCTGATTTGTGAGATTCAAAAAATCAAGAAGATAAGATTTGGACTGAAGATCAGATTTGAAAAATCAAGAATCTGCCCGATTACTTGATTTTTGGAAGAATAATATCTTTTTGAATTTAATTAATTCAAAATGATGATTTTGTGTGACAAGTAAATAATCTTTTTTAGATTATTTACTAAAAAAAGTGAAAGTTAATAAAATGAAATCATTTTAAATATTTTTATTTATTTAAAATGAGAGAAAAGTGAAATTAGTAATTAAATAATTAAAAACAATTATTTAATTTGGAAGATAAGACTGAATAATTAAATAAATTAATAAATTTATTTAATTGTGACAATTAGTAACATATCAAATAAATAAATGAAATTCATTTATTTAATAATCATGAAGAATTAATGAAGAAAGGAAATTAAATAAATTAAGAAATTTATTTAATTAAGGGAAGACTTAGACAATTAATGATGTATTTAATAAATAAATCAAATTTATTTATTTAATAATCATGAAGAATAAAAGGACATAAATTAATTAAATAATTATTAATTATTTAATCAATAGTCGAATGTGGACCAAGGACATAATTAAATGTCATAATTATGCTAGGACGAAAGTGGTAAAAATGAAGCTTGCAGGCCTAGGTCATTTTTAAGTGTCTACAGCATTTATTCATTAAGCCATATTATCCCTCTATTTAGGAGTTCTAATTAAACATAAAAATCTCAAGATATTTAGCTCATATACACCTTAAAAGATCTAATTCAATCTTGCATAATTCTTTTTAGGCCCTATGTTTCATGGCCTTCCTTTTTTTTAGGCCCCATTGCCCTTATATTTTGTATTCAGCTTAGCAAGTCTAATTAAAAGTATATGAGCTCCATCTAAATCATGTCCAAGCCTATGGCCTAGCGCTCGAGCTGATGGTTTGTAAGCCAGGGGTTGGGGGTTTGACCCACTCAACTCCCCAAAATGGCAAATGATGATCTTGAAATAGAATTCTGCCGCATACATAGTCGAGGGAAACACCTGGCCTAATGGTGGAGCATGGAGCAGTTGGAAGGGGAGGCCTCGGGTTTGAGCCTCCCCTAAATTTTATCCTTTCAACCATCAAATACTAAAGAATAGGGGTGCCACATGGCACCTTGTGATTGGGCCATGTGGCACCATTCTATATGCTTTCCTGAGGCACATGTTGCCACGTGATAGGACCAACTCATTTCCACATCACCTACCTAGTCACTGAACACATCACCAGCCATGTCAAAATCCACATCAATGTACGAGCTGCCACCTCAACATGTTGACACCATGCAAACATTAGCATTTGTATAGTCAAATTCAACATTACTATGCAACCTTTGATCAAAAGTAACTTCTGCATATAGGCTCCAATTTAGGAAAAACAAGTAGTGGATTCATGGTGATGAGCTCTTCGGTTTGATGCCATTTTTGACCAATTCTAGAATGATCATGTTTTTACTCTTGCATCCTACCTTTAGTACCCTATTTTGACCCAACTTTGATTGAGCATATCTAGAGCGTACAATCTCCTTTTGATGTGATTCAAGTTGCATTAGGATCATGTCAACAAGCTCTATGCGATGATGTTGGTTCCATTAGATTTTGAGGTTATTAAATTTTTAAGGTCTTCTAGATCCTCCTAGATCATTCCTCCCAATTGAGAAGCTTTTGGACCACCAAAAGTCTATTTTTAAAAAAAAATTAAGTGAGGACATTGTTGCATCACTTATCATGTATCATTTGACCCATTACAAACAAGATGAAGAATGAGATAGCATAGCTAATACTATCAACTAAATATCCATCAATATTCATTGTCACTTCCACCAACCATATAGAACTAACTAGTAGAATTAAAGCAACAACACTAAATAAATTGATGTGAAAGAAAAAGTATCAACGTGTTGGATCTCCTAAATAGGAACATCATAAGAGAATGAATCATTCAAACCCTCTTTTACCACCTTAGGTTGAAGGCTTAAATGTGCTTGCAACTAATCCTCACACTGTATTGTCTGTGAAACCTTATCAGGATTAGAAATTTTTTCATCATCATGTTTAATATCACTAGCTATTACAAACATGAGGGTTAAAGCATCACTTGCATTTACAATCATCTTTAATTGCCATGTGTTTACAATAGATCTATCATTCTTCATGCATTGAGCTTTCACAATGAATTCAATTCCATCTTTAAACAAATGATACCTATTATGTTCCATGTAGAATATGGATTTTTTGTCATATAAGTAAGGACTTCCTAAAACCACCCCATAGATGTCAAGTGGAATTACATCTAATTCTACTTCATCTACAAACTTGGATGTGATTGCAAATCGTAGTGTACATTTCCTTGACACATGTAACCAAGCATTATCATGCACCCAACCCAATGGATATGTTTTTGGATGAGCTATTTTTTTAATCCCATTTTCTTAATAACTTGTTTAGAGATTAAGTTCACTTGTGATCCACTATCTATGAGTGTATCAATTTTACTCTATTTTGTGATAGTCCTTATATTAAATAGTTCATTCCTTTTACTTTCAACATGGACCTCATTATACTTTATAGAAGAAGCATGGAAACTAGTACTAGCAATAGGAATGATACCTTTTATACCCACAATTGTTATCTTGTTTTCATCATCAGAACCTGATCCAAGGTCCTGCATGATAGTTGCGGTATTTTTCTTACCCTTTCAATCCTTGAACTAGTTAGTTTCTAATTGGGATGCAATTTCTAACACTTTTCATTTGCATGCCCTTTCTTTTTATAGTGTGAGTAAAAAATTATTTTCCTCCTCTTTCTTCACGAAGGTTGTCTGTTGCATTTCCTTCTTCCCTTTCTTTCTTTTTGTATGCTTACCATATTCCATTAAGAAACTATTCTTCATTTCTATTTCAAGATGAATGGCGTGCACAGTAACTTCATCAAGGTTAGTTGAATTGAACATAAGTATTGTATGCCTCAAATTTTCATGTAATCCACCTATATACTTCAATAATGTTTCTTGTTTATATAATGGAATACCCAAAATTAAAGCTCTTTTCCTAAATTCAAGTGTATATTCTTGTACACTTTATCCTTTCTCTTGCCTTAATTATTTCCAATTCATTACTACTTGTTGCATGTGACCTAATGGATAAAACTATTTCTTAAGTGTAGCTATAAACTCAAACCAAGAAGAAATAATTTTACCACATTGGCTTAGATCTTCCTGAGTTTTTCTCTCTCACCAGATTAAGGTTGTGCATCCCAAGTGAAGAGTGGCTAATTCGATCTTTGAAGTATCATCAATAAACTTCTAAATCCTGTAATAAACTTCAATCTGCTTTATCCAATTATCAAGTTTCTCTACATATAGTTCTTCATTATAAGTTGGCAATTGAAATTTAACATCAAGCTTCAACAAAGGAGCATTAGATTCAAGTTGCAATGGTTGTTTCTTCTTTGAAGATGTAGTAGACGTAGTAGAGGAAGAAGATGAAGAAGGTGAAGAAGGTGGAGAAGGTGGAGAAGGTGAAGAAGGTGAAGACGAAGTTTTAGGAGGGTCGCCACCACCTCCTACTCCTTTACCTTTGACATATTTTGAAGAGGATTCACCTTTCTCCTTCTTTTTCCTATAAAGCTCTTCCACCATCATCTTCATGTTTAGGAATGCTTTGTAAAATTGTTCTTCATTCTCAAATATTTTAGGATTGGAATATTTTCCTTCTTCTAGTTTTTCCATGGTTTGTCTTTTAGTAACTCACCTTGATCCAATCTATGGATTAATCTCCTTAAGTGCACCTTCTCCTCACTTTAATTTCAACTTGGTTAACATCCACCACTTGCAATTTTTTTTGTTAAATTGCTCTATAACAAACTTGATCTATAATTTAATGGTTACAAATAATTTTCCCTTTACTCCTAATTATAGATTTATCCCTAATCACAAACAAAATGGTGTGGATATGTTTATTTAACTATTGAAATTGTAGAATTGAGTTCACTTTACTCTTTAAACAAATTAATGAAACATTAACTAATTACTTAAATGTCGTAAATAATAACTCAAAGAAGAAATTAAAATGCTTGAAGAAAACATAGAAATAATAGAGAGAGACAACAAGAAATTTGATAATATAGTTCACCCATATGTTTTGGCTACATCTTTGGGTTCGCTTCTCAATGGGGAACCATTGTATTAATGATGCCAAGCTTTAATTGCTTCTATACACCATCCAAGCTTTAGTCTTGCATTCAAATTCTTCACAATCTCTCACAACACCTAAAGACACTATCTTCTTTTACTTGTGTCCAAGGGATAGGAATTAATTACCTTAAAATACCAATTACACTTAAAGGATTATAAATTTCAAGTTTCTTTGTGTAAACACTTAGTCTTCAAAATTCTAAGATTCTTCCTATGAAAATTCTAATTCCTCCTCCCAAAATTAAATTCATTTCCTTTCAGGAGAAAAAATCCCCCCTTTTATACACCAATTTTCCCTAATATGGTTCATAACCACATGATTTTGAATATCTCCCATTTACAATAGTAAATCTCCTAATTTAAACTAGTATTTTTGAACATATGCCTTTTATTCATTAAGCCATATTATCCCTCTCTTGAGGAGTTCTAATTAAACATCAAAATCTTGAGATATTTAGCCCATATAGCCCTTAAAAGATCCAATTCAATCTTGCGTAATTCTTTTTAGGCCCTATGTTTCATGGCCTTCCTTGTTTTGAGGCCCCCTTTCCCTTATCTTTTGTATTCAGCTTAGTAGGTCTAATTAAACATATATGGGCTCCATAAAAATTGTAGCCAAGCCTATGGCCTAGCAGTCTAGCTGGCGGTTTATAAGTTGGGGGTCAAGGGTTCAACCCACTCGGCTCCTCGAAATGACAATTGATGATCTTCAAATATAATATTTCTACATACAAAGCTAAGGGAAACGCTTGGCCTAATGGTAGAGCATGGACCAATTGGAAGGGGAGGTCTTGGGTTCGAGCCTCCCCTAAATTTTTGCCTTACGACTGTCGAAGATCAAAGAAAAGGGGTTCCATGTAGCACCTTCTGATTGGGAAATGTGGCACCATTCTATATGCTTTCCTAAGACGCATGTCACCACATGATAGGACCAACTCATTTCCACATCACCTTCCTAGTCACTGAACACATCACCTGCCATGTCAACATCCACATCAATGTAGGGACTACCACTCAGCATGTTGATTTTAGCATCTATATAGTCAAATTCAACATTACTATGCAACCTTTAACCATGTGTAACTTCTACATACAAGCTCTAATTCAAGTGAAACAAGCGGTGTTGGTCTCATGGAAATGAGCTCTTTGATTTGACACCATTTTCAACCAATTTCAGAATGATCATTTTTTTCCCTTGCATCCTACTTATGGTACCCAATTTAACCCAACTTTGACTAAGAATATCTTGAGTGTACGGTATCCTTTTGACAAAATTCAAGTTGCATTAGGATTGTGTCAATGAGCTCTATGTGATGATGTTGGTTCCATTGTATTATGTGATTGAATTTTTTGAGGTTTTCTAGATCCTCCTAGATCATACACACCTAGTACACTCAAATAATTTTTTCATACACTATAACTTAAGAAACCAACTTCCAAAGCACCAACCCTCAAATAACTTCAATTGAAGAAAGATACAAACACTATCAACACCCTTCCAAATCTACAATAACTAAAACCACTCTACAAAGAAATGTGGAGCAAAAACATTTCTCCCAAACACCTCTCCAATACATAGTTCACACACTAGTGAACATAACTTCCTCTGCACAATGATCGAACATAGAAAATTTTGGATGCACTACATTTGAACACCTCATATCAACATATCCAAGCCACACAATCAGATCTTCAACATAGAATAAATTTGAAGCCAAAATAGAATGCTACTCTACAACATAGAACACCACTACAACACATTGTTTCCTCTTTTTATTCTTTTTTTCTCAAAAACACTCAGATACCAAGCACTAGAGACACATCCTCAACATCTTCAGCACTTTCTCATCACCACCAAGCTAGATGAAACATAGCAACTCAACCACACATCCATAGGCATAAGCTTATCAAAGAAACACTAAAGGTTGATAGTGGTAGCTTACTAATAACAACATAATGAAACTAATAAAAGCATCATTAGAGACAACATCAACTCACTACCAACTACTCACACTCTTGCAAAATTCTCTTTCTCATATAGTTGACACCAATGACAACACATAAGCTTGTTGACATCAATGACAAAACCAACTGCACATACTTGCAACAATCTCACCCTTTATCATTGATGACAACACATGATGTTAAAAACCATCAACAACAAACACAACAACTATGATCAATACTTTTCTCTATACCAACTCTTATTTTCTTTTCTTTTACTTTCTTCCCCTTTCACATTAATGGAAAAGGGAAAAACTATTTGCATCATTCATTCTCCCACTTTCACCACTGCTCTACAACTTCCTTTCCTTTACTACTCTGCATACTCCCCCTTAGGAGCACACACCAAACTACATCAATTGAAAATAATTGCATAAGGACAACTCTCACTCCTCCTTACTGCAATAGCCAATAATGTCACTACTTACTCCCCCTGAGAGGTAGCCACCAATACTAGTCTAGACCAAAGAATGAATCTTGAGATCCACTAGACTGATGCATCTCCTTATTCATCTAGTTCAAAAAAGGAGGGGAAATAACCCCCAACTTCTCGTGGAGATACTCAAAAGTATTCTTAGGAATATCCTTACTAAATCTATTAACAACTTGATCCTTTGTAGGCACATATTCAAGCTTCACTTCATTCTCTACAATCTTCTCTCTCAAAAAGTGATATCAGATTGAGATATTATTTTTCCTTAAATATATTACTGAATTATTTGATATATTGATAGCACTTGTATTATCATATAAGATAGAAATTGGTTCATCATATACCACTCTAATATCCCTTAATTTTTTCCTCGTCCACAAAACTTGTGTGCAGCAAGATGTTGATGCAATGTATTCTAGTTTTGTAGTAGATAAAGACATTCAATCTTGTTTCTTTCTTAACCATGACACCAATTTACATCCAAGAAAGAATCAACCACCACTTATAATTTTCTTGTCATCTACGCAACCATCAAAGTCTACTCTATATAAAAATTCAGAGTAAATTTAGTATCCTTTGGATACCATAAATCATGATCTGGAGTTTCCTTAAAGTATTTGAATATCCTCTTCACTGCTACAACGTGTGACTCTAGGATTTACTTGAAATCTAGCCACAAGACAAATTGTATGCATGATGTCTCATCTAGTATTAGTTAGATATAGCAGTCCTCCAATCATTGATCTATACTTTCTGTTATCAGCCTTAGGATATTCATCATTCTTGCTTAGCTTGCAACTAGTAACCATAGGGGTATGTACCAATTTAGAATATTTCATTCCAAACTTCTTCATCATTTCCTTGACATACTTTGATTGTGAAATGAAAATACCTCTATCTATCTAATTGATTTGTAGCCCAAGGAAGAAATTCATCTCCCCAAACATTGACATTTCAAATTCTTTTTGCATCTCCTCTACAAATTTCTAACACATAGATTCATTTCTTCAAAAAATTATGTCATCAACATACACAACCACAATCAAGATTTCATCTTTTTCAACTTTGAAATAAAGATTACTATTTGCAATACCTTTATTGAATCCTTGTAACAAGTACCTATCTAACCTTGCATACCAAGATCTAGGAGCTTTCTTCAACCCATATAATTCCTCCTTCAATCTGCAAACCATATCTAGTTTACTTGATAATTGAAATCCTTTTGGTTCTTATACGTATACTTCTTCTAATTCACCATTCAAAAAATAAAACTTCATATCCATTTGATATACTTTTGAAATCCTTATGTGCTACAAAATCCAAAAATATCCTAATAGCTTCCATTCTTGCCACCAAAGAAAAAGTTTCCTCAAAGTCTATTCCTTCTACTTGTAAGTAGCCTTTACACACAAGCCTTGCCTTGTTTCTTACCACTTATCCACTCTCATTTAGTTTTTTCTGAAATACCCACTTAGTTCCAATCACATTCTTGTTTTTTGATTTTGGGACAAGTTTCCAAGTTTTATTTTTCTCAATCTACATTAGTTCTTCTTCCATAGCCATCATCCAATACTCATCCTTGAATGCTTCAATCACTATTTTAGGTTGAACTTCAGAAAGCAAACATATATTTACCTATTCTTCAGTAGCTTTCCTTCTTTTCAGTACATCTTTTCTCTTATCACCAATGATCTATTTTTCAAAATGATTCTTCTGCACATACTTAGGAGTTTTAGGAATCTTTTCCATAGCTTCTTCCTCTTCAATCTACACTTCTTTTTGTTGGAGTATACAAGTCATTATCTGATAATTAACTAATCATCAATTAATTATTATAGGATTTTTTAATTTAGTTCACTTAAGCTAAAATTAGGAAATTCTTCTTAATCTTTAGTTTGATTCTTATTATTAGATTAGACTAAATTTATGACAAGTTGTCTCATTGCATGAGATTAAAACACTTGTCACTATCTCATTAATCCACATGTAGGGTTTTCTTGTGTATTCCTTATATAACCATGCACATTCATTTGTAATATTTATCCAGGTTATTTGCATCAATAATAATTGTTAGGTTATTGGCATCAGAGCCTTGATTTGCAGCCCCTTCTTAGATTTTTGAGAAAATCATTGCAGAGTTCATTCGGGATTCCTTGAGGGTTTCATGCCTTGATTTCATCTATGCAGCATCTTGGATCAGAATGGGCTTCACCATTGGATTTAGAGCACTGGAAAAAGTCAGGATTGGCTTTTGTTTTGCATATTTTGGTCATCGTTTTCCAGATCTTTGAGGGTTTCAAGCTCGAAGATTTTTTGCAAGCTCTAGGGGTAGCTGAATTTTTGGAGCATTTTGGGCACAAACGGTGGTCACCATCACATTCACAGTGACCAAAAACCCTAAGATTTCCCTTTATTTTGTTGATTTTGGAGAAGTTGGTCCAGAAGGCAAAAAAAATGCCAGGGTGGCCCTACGGCCTCCCCAGCACACAGATCGAGGCACAATTTTCAAAAAAATATATAAAAAAACACATTTTTTGAAAACTGTGTTGGCGCTCCCTGTTCAAATCAACTTTGCCTCCTCTTCTCTGCCTGATGGTCACTAGGTGGCCACCCGTCGGCCACTCAGGCCAGCAACGCCACCCATAAGTCATTGGCCCTACCAGCCCCTGAGGGCTTATGAATCTACAACCAACAGTCATATGGTGGACCGGGCGCTATGCGCCCAACCCCTGGCTGAACTCTGCACCCTGCACGGTCATATGGAGGACCAAGGGCTTTGCCCCCATCACCTGCCTTCCAACTCCTGGTCGTGCATAGGACTAGGGGCCTTTTTTTTTTAAGCCCCCTGGGCTGCCTACAGGCCTTATTGGCCTTTCTGGAGCACTTTTACAAAATCAAGCATAACTTTTGTGTACAGTGTCCTATTTTTGCAAATGAGATACCATTGGAAAGATGATTCCAATGTTGATCCAGTGGTGAAGGTAGATTCTTCTGATTTTTCTTCAGATTTATTTTTCAGGTCTTTGAACTCGGACGAAGTTTTTTTTACTTTAGAGGGCGTATCTTTTTCACTCGGTGATCCTTTTTTGGTCATTCTTGTGTCATTGGAAAGATAGTTCAATCATCTACATAGATCTAAGGTATATTTTTATTTTCTATTTATGTATTTTTATCATTCTCTCCTTTTGCAATCATTGGGTATTGTAATAAATGAACTGAGATAAAGTTTCATTAGTAGGGTTTCTTGCATAATAATCTGATTAGAGTGTGCATGCACTTTGATCTTCATCTTGTTTTGATGGAAACTCACATGGGTTATCAAGTTTCTTAGTTTATTTTGGACACATATTGTCTTAGCTTGACACATATTAGATTCATCAGTTCACACTTCAGATTGGGAGTCTATGGTTATTGATCTGCATTGGTTCAAATCCTTCTCAGTTTGAGGGCCATGGTTTTATGGTTAATGTTCCAAAGTCTTTATGGTAATTGTTCCTATGGAATATTTTTAGTCACAGTTTGGCATCGGCATCGAGATACACAATTTCTATATTTTGTCATCATTTTATCTACTATTGCATTTCACAGATTCTAGGGTTGTTCTAGTTTGTGAGTCTTCCAATGTTTTGTGGCATCTAGTCTATTGTCCCATTATTATGATTCCACTTTGGTTTCTTGTAGATAGAAGTATTTTTCCTTGCTTGTCAAATTGTGGTTCTAGTGTTACTCCATAGTGTTCTTCCAGTGCTTCTTTGCAGTAGTCATCTCATTGTAGGGGGGTTTTGTCCCACTAGGTTTTCCTTCTCTACCACATTATTGTATTTGTACTTGGGTACCTGATCAGGCCTTATTGTCGGGACCCATTCATGTTTTCTTGCATTCATATTAGTTTAGGTGCATTCTCTTTTAGTCTCCCTAAGTTGCACTTATGGGGGGTGTTAGTGTAATTAATATTTAATTACACTTGCATAACTTTACTTAGGTAATATTTTAATTCCTAGGTTAATTATTCTCATCCTTATCTTGTTGAGCTATCTTGTTGCTCAAGATAAGATTAGTGTTATGCATACTTTTATTTTATAAAGAAAATCATCTCATGTAATTATAAATTCCTAAATAATAATATTTTGCACATCTTCATGCAAATCTCTATTTTTTTGTTTTTCTCTTAGTGGAAGGTCATTTTCTAGTTTGCATTTCAGATCTTGGTTTCTAACAATTGAGCACAATCTCACTTTTGATCTTCTCTATTGTGATAGGTAATAGTTTGCAAGTGTTTCATGGGAGCTGTGGATTGAATTAGTCAATTCCAACATGGTATCAAAGCCCAAATCTACAACCACCTGTTTAATTTCTCGAGGGATCTGACTTTGAGAAAAAAATTGGTGCATCTTGGGGAAAAAAAGGCCTCGCCATTGCATCTAAAAAGGTTGAAAACATAATTTTTTTTGTTATTTCTCTCAAATTTGAGTAATTGCAAAAAAATCAAAAGAAAAATAATACCTACATAGATCTAGAAGTAATCTGTATAGTGTCTGTCAGACCTACGTAGGCCTCCTCTACTATAGGTACAATTTTTCAAAAATCAAGGTTTTTTAACTTTTATTTACCTATAAATAACAAAACAAAAAAAATCAATTTTCTTTTTTGAAATTAAAAAAAAACAAGTTTTTGGATATTTCAAATCAATCAAAATTTGAAAAAAAAAAATCAAATTTTTTTTTTTAAAAAAGGGGGGAAATGTTGCAGGTCGTACTGGCTTGGTAGTACCTACAGGCCCACTTTTTCATGGTCGGCCAGGGTTTTCCATCCACCTCTTATCAACAATGGCACCCTCCACATACAGCAGGCACAAATCCTCAACCGATGGCTTCTACTCCTGCTCGATGGAAATCAAAACCCTGGGTGGAATCTAAAAGATTCCATGATATCCACCTTCTAGCAAGTGGCACAAACAATTCAGTAGACAACTTCAATAAAAATTGGTGGCATTTGACCCTGTAGAATATTTCAATGAAGATTTTGATAGCACAAAATAATATTCTGGCAGATGAGGCTCTTTCCGATGACCACGTAATTTTTTCGACAAGGTGTTTTTTCTATGATGACGACCATCAAACCATCAAATTCAATGATGGTATTTGCTGACATCAGGATGACATCATATTGATGTCATTCATACAAAAGGTCTCAAGCCCCCCTCCTAGCTCTGATTTGTCTTCAAAGAGTAGTTTTTTTCTTTTTGGCATAACTTGGGCATACGGTGTTGAAATCGGGCTAATGAGATAACGTTGAAAAGTTGGTTTTGCAAAATTTCTAGTGGTGTAGGTCTCATCATCAAACTTTTCTATATATTCTTACTATTCTCAGTCAAATTCAGATTTTAGTTTTATGCTTCTAAGCTTGTAACTTTTCATTTGTGTTTCTGATTTTCATGATTCAGGCGGTGTTGGAAAGGTATTTCAGAGCTCTTTAGATCTATTCATGTACTTTTTCCATAATCTTCCCTAGGTGCATTTTATTTAGTTTTTTTTTTTACAATTCTATCAATTAGTTGGACATCTTGGCTCTTGGAAAGGATCTATTTGCATGAGATGACATCATTTTATCTGCTTTATAAGTACTGAGGTTTTTGGTCTCTAATTTTTTCATTTGAGTGAGTATCATGGGTTTTTCTATGATCAACTTGGATAAGGATAACTATGAGTCTTGGCAAAATGGTATCCTAGCACATCTCAGGTGGCTTGATATTTTTCCTTATCTATATGGAATCATACCTACACCAAACACACTAGGGAGTTTATCAACATGGGGCATCATCAGAGATCATATTATATGGGTTATATGTTCTAGTGTTGATCTTGACACTATGTATGTTGTATTTGACATTGCATATCCCCACATACTTTGGACACAACTTTGGGAGATCCGTGGGGACCCTCATATCTCTCTGTACCTAGAGGATCCTGCTATAGATTGTCTCATCCCTCTTGTAGATGCAGATTGCATACCCTTTGATGATCATAATTTACAGGAGCTTGTGTTTATCCTAGGTCTTGCATGTTCTAATGGTTCAGAGACTTTTCTTCATGTTCCCACTCTATAGATTGACACTACATCATCATCTCCTATTGGTCTTTATTTTCAATACATTGCCACATCCATTGCCCCTATTGATCCAGTGTGGAAAGGCATCATACATCTTCCAGATAGCTACTTGGGAGTCGTATCTTGCAAACATATTGTCCTTGTTTCTAGAGTCCTATATTGCAAATCTAGAAGTTACTTGAGGGCATTCATCTCCTCATTTTTTATAGCCACATCATCACTGTTGGCCCACCATCTTCCTCACCTTTATAGCTTGTTCTATATCAATCTTCACAGGATTTTGGATCAACATCATCGCTTTATGACATGTGGACACTTGAGTAGTTTTTAGAGGCACACATCATCTAGATTTGGATTCCAAAATCACCCATTCTTTTGGATTGGATTCTCTAATCACCAGTCACTATTGTATTTGACTACAAATTTTGATAAATGTTTGGTTACATTTTGACAAAATATTGTCGAATTACCAATGAAACACTGTTTTAAATTTCATCGCTCGAATTTTGTCGCTTTATCGACAATTTTTTATTCATTGAAACAATGACCTAGCATCATCAGTCAGTGCCACAAAAAATGTTGGTGGTTTTTGTCACAAAATTGACATAATTTCATCCATCTATTGATGGAAAAAACACAAAAAACGTTGCAGAGTGCCCATTTGAAAGCATCGAAAAAACATCAAACATTTGACATTTTTTTGATGAGGTGGATTTTTCATTACGACAAAAATTTCATCATGGGTATAGCAACCTCGATGCAATTTTTTTGTCTTTCATCAAATGATGTTCGTTGAAATTGTGATGAAACATTGTTGTTTTTAAAATATATATATATATATCTGCCACCATAGTGAAAATTTAGCAATTGCATTTGGTTTGTTAAACATGGCCCTTGGTACAACTATTAGAGTTGTTAAGAACCTTCAAGTATGTTCTAATTTCCATAAGAATGAGACATTTTTCAACATCTACGTGGAGTTTAGCTAACAACCTAGCTAAACTATTGTGTATAAATAATTGAATTGTACATCAAATATGGTTAGAGTAATCCATAGATTCCCATATAAATCCTCCCTACAAATTTCGCTTGTTCTTTCTTAATAGAAGTGGCATATCTAACAAAATCCTTTTGCATCTTGAGTGTCTTTCATTTTCAATTTTGTTCTTCCATTACACATTCTATGATCTTGTTGACAATTAGCTAAAGTATAAGATTTTACATCAATTTTCCTAGAAATCAAATCATTGACATCAAAGCTAAGTTCTTCCTTCATGCCAATGCAAATGCATGCACAATATTTAAGGGATTGCAGCTCACCTAGTTCAATTTGTGAAAGGACTCATAATCGTCAAAGAAAAATGGCCAAAAAGTAGTACCAAAGGTCAAAGCAAATATTTAGTGAATGCTCAACATTACCTTGGAAGCACAAAACCAAGGACTATTCAAACCATTCCATGAATTCATAAGCCAACTTGAACCAGCATTGTAAAACCCCTCACAGCTTGTTCGCATGCAAAATCACAATCCTTTTAGAGTTCAAAGGAAAATTTGACATTTCAATGCTAGCTATCTAGATTCAAATGCTCAAAGCACACTTTTGCATCAACTTCACTAATGTTGAGAAAATTTCCTTCATAGCATTGGAAATGTTCATTTCAATGTCTCATTGGTGAAAAGCACTAAGCCCACAATGCATCAGGAATCACCAAAAAATTCTAGCATAAGATATGTTTGTTAGCACTTCACAAGAGGAATTATACCCTCTCAAGCATTACAAGGATGAATAATGATGCTCAAGTCAGTGTATCAATGCAAAAATGAATTTATGGTAGAATACACTGAATAGCACAAATACTTTACACTTATACATGAGAACCTTCCTAACCAACAAAAATTGCTCAAATTCATCACTAGACTATCACCTTCTATTTGCACTAGGATGGAGTTCCTAACTTCAAACACTTTTGGTTAAACATTTTGCAATGCATCCAAGATTGAATCCAAGGAAAAGCTTAATCAAAGTTCACAAGAAATAACAAGCCCGTGAAGGAAACATACTCTATACCAGTTATGCAAAGGCCTAGAATGTCACACCATCTTCACCAAGTAAGGACAAGGGCAAGAAATTGCAACAAGGTTATATGTGGTGCCATCATCACCACACTAGCTTCCACACTAATGTCAAACATTGTGTGTAATAATCCCTATTTGTTCAATCCACATTAGATTCCAACTCAATTGAGGATACTTATCAAGAGGCACAATGATTTCACACTTGCATCATGACAATTGATGCTTCAAAGGTACAAGAGTGTCTCTTCCATATGAAGTGTGGGGTTAATGAACATGTCCATGTGATCTTTTACAATGGAAACCAAAAGAAAATCATCATGCATGATGCAATAAGAAACACACATATTTCTACCACCATACATCGAAACCCCTACTCTCTATGATGGTTACAAGACAATTAGGGCATTTAGGTAAGCCAAAAATTCACTTTTGAGTATGAAATCAAGGCTTTGCAAGACATTATCACTTGTGATGTCACACCTCTGGTACAATATCCTACTTTGAGAACCATGAGTGTATGATCATGATCGAATTTACCATTTTAAGGCATAAAAATGGAAAATAAATAATGACAAGTGGAAACTTAACCTCCTTGAGTTAACATCTCAAGCCAAACTAGCTTTGGTCTCTACTAAACAATGTTGCAAGATCATTGCCCACACACATAAATTTTTGCTTCTCACAGTCCACAAATGCACCTACACAAGAAAGTACACACAATAATAGTGCTCACAAATATTCTAACCCCATTGCAACAAGAAAGGTTTGACAAGATATTGCAGCAATACGAAGACATATTTGAAGAATGCAAGTCCAATACAATGTGCAATATAACACCAAATTGATTTGAAAATGCCCTCTCCTAAATATATATTTGTATCGAAATTATATTAGGAGAATGATTAACTTAAACATCAAACCCAAGGGCTACTAAATCAAGGCAAGATCTAACCTAGCTCTTCACCATGGAGCAGCCCAATATTCCATGCACATAAGAAGGATGATGCCTAGAGCCTGTTCATCGACAATCACACACTCAACAAGATCGTAGTGAGAAATGAATAACCTTTGTCATGCATCAATGACTTGTTGGACCAATTTCAAAATGCATAATACTTCACCAAGACTAACCTAAAATTAGGATACCATTAAGTACTAGCTCAAACTAAAGTTATTTGGAAAAAAAAAATCAAAACCAAGGATTGTATGAATAGATGGCATAATGGGTTAGCCACATTCATGTTACTAATGAATGGGGTTATCCTAAAAACCTTCACCAATTCCATCATTTTCTACTTAGACGACATCCACCTCTTTAGAAAAACTTAGGAGTACATGGAGCAAGTCTCATGCATACTAGATACACTACACCAATTCAAGTTGCAAGCCAACCCCAGAAAATGCACTTTTGGGGCCACATAGATTTAGTACTTGGGCTACATCATTGACCACGCCAATATGCATGTAGACCTTAACAAAATCAAGCCAATTTGATATTGACCAACACAACATAGCCTCATTGACTTGTGTAATTTCCTCAAACATTCCAACTTCTATCCCAAATTTGTTCTTGGTTTCTCACATTGCATGGTCACTCAATCAAATCATGCACACTAAGACAAATATTGAGTGACCTTGTGAAGTTTAAATGATAGTTTTCTATGACTAATAACCTATGAAAATGGAATGATTTAAAGATAGTTACAAGGCAAGTGCAACAAGGAAGTCAAAAGCATGAAAAGATAGTCACAAATGGATAGACCATATATTTGCAAGGACAGTCATGTGCATTGATATTCATGAGGAAGACGCAATACGCAATGTATGATGTAATAGAGGGGCAGTGCTATGGAGGAATACTAAAGATATAGATTTTTGATGAGAAATCACAAAGGGGTCAAATCTCAAGGAAAAATAATGTCAATCAACTAACAAAAGATGATTTTCACAAGGGAAATGATAGTAATGAGGGTGCAAAAAATATCAAACACCATGAATAAAACCTAGGAAAGTCATAAATGTCTTCAAGAGATAGTCATTTTAGAAAATTTAAGTGGTAGTGACCTTGTGAAGTTGAAAGGATAGTTATACTGACTTTGGATAGTGATTAATGACTATAAGTTATGATTGTGTTTTGTGCCCAATAGGTCTCTTTATGACTATGTTATAAAGGTTTTGACTATGAATCATGATGAAAAACCTCAAGAGAACTAAAGGATTTCCATATTAAATGTATGAGGTCAATGGGCACAAAAGAGGAGCATAGCATAGACCTAGTAGGCATGAAAGAGAAAATGTCAATATTCAAATGACACTCAAATCAATTGCTCAAAGAAGATAATCACCATACATATAAAGGGTAGTCACCTAGAAGGACTATCAACTAAGGGCAATAAAATATAGTCATGTAAAGGGTAGATTCAAAGGATGATAGTCCACAAGCATTTCAAACAAGTACAGTGACAGTCCCCCTCACCAAGTGAGAAATGACAGAAAGAATTTAGAGTCTTCAAGAAGATGCCAAATCATGAAAGGTAGAAAATTATTTAAAATACAATCAATAATCAATAAAGGATGGTCTTAACAATTAAAACAATGTATGAAAATATCAATAAAATGGACTATGAGATGAAAGATCAACAATGCATAGTGAATTGATGAATATGGGTGACAGTGCTAAGACAAAGGAATAATCAACTAAATGAAAAGTCAATGGTCATAAAACTTAGGGAAATCATAAAGATTATAGAGGCTTATGATGCTTATGATCATAGATATGAATTTGTAAACAATCTAAAAGACTATCCTATGCCCTTAGAAAAGGTTATGATTGTGATGTATTTTCAATGGCTTTATGCCCTATGAGTCTCTAATGGATTGGTAGATTGTGGTTTATCCTCCATAGGTCTTTATGAAATATGTTTATCCTTAGTAATGTATTAATGACTATTATCATTTTTTTCAAGAAAAAGATTATTGACTGAGATTGAAGCTTTACGAAAGTGTGCTAGTTATGGTTGTGGCTTAACAAGGGTAGATTTTGGTAAGGAAGACAATAAGTTGAATGAATGCAAGTAGAGAAATTTTTGCATACCTGCAAATGGTAAAAAATTTCATGGTTAAGTGGAAGCCTCCAATCAACAACAAGATCCAAATATTTGTGTATCTATCTTAATCGAGCCTCTAAACCCTTCAAAGCTATCAATTTATCCACTAACCTGTTATGCACAAAAGTCAAATTTTAGAGTTATGTCACCACTAAAAACAAAATAAATAGAGCTTTGGAACCAGATCCACACACAACACAATGTGGTATTCATACAAATCCATACAAACAAACTAAACTCAGAACATTGGAATGGAAACAACTTCAAATTATGATGCAGAGCATGGATTCACTTTACTCAACTAGAGGCACATTTCACAATAATGGGTTCTTCATCTAAAACATCTATACAAGGTTCAAATAGTAAAGAGATTGATGAAAGATAGAGGAATTAAAAAGATACTTGGATGTAGTTGGATTGAAGGCCGTAAACCGGTACATTTTTTTGTGTAGGAGACATCACATCCACAAACATGGCAGAGCTATGCAAAGTAGGAGAAATTGGCTTGTAAAACGAAGGCATCAAGGTATAAAGAATCATTTTTCTACCACCATGGTGAAAATTTAGCACTTTCTTTCATCTTTGCATATTGGTTTGATGCTTCAAATGATGTATTTCTTATATTGAAAATTTCATTACCTTATTGAGCTTCTCTTTTTTTCGAGAATAGTTTAATATTATCTACTTAACAATGCCAACCACATGACTATGGAAGCTCATTTGGCCCCTCCCCTCCCCCCTCACATCACTCTCAATTCCCCATACCTGATCATATAACAATAATCATTCATTCATCCATTAATAACATATAACATTCATTCATTAACATATTCACATTCATTCATTCATCCATTAATAACATATAACATTAATTTATTAACATATAGCATACAATCATTAATATATTCACATTCATTCATTAACATATAACATTCATTCTTTCAATTTTTACATATTATCAAAAATATGGTTGTTATAATATGATTACAATCACTTTTTTTTCTGTTTCTTTTTTGAAGCTAAAAAAAGATGAAGTGGAGTATCATTTTATAAATCATTTGTCCCCCCTTCAGTTATTCTTCCCTCTTCTCATGATCTTAATGTATGCCTAGTCGTGTACTCATGACATGGAGGCCATTGCAAGGGGGAGTCTGCTACAATAACAAAGAAATATTAAATTGATATGTTTTTTTTATTATTGTTACAAGTATTTCATTAATTGAAAGAACATTAGAGTGGTTCTCTTTACCTAATGGGGCCACATCATGTTCTTGATCTTGTCTTATAGCCTCATGCTCAACATGTTGAACACCCTCTAAATCCTGATTTAGAGTTGAAACATGAAAGGTTACATTAATTAATACACCAATTGCAATTAAATATGTCTAAGAGAACATTAGAGTGGTCCTCTTTACCTGATAGGGTCACATCATATTCCTGATCTTGTCTAGCTTGATCATGCTCAATATGTTGATCATGCTCTACATGCTCTAAAGTTGAAACATGAAAGGTTACATTAATTAATACACCAATTGCAATTAAAGATGTTTAATTGTATTAATCCATACTGTGTTTTGTATAGCACATGAATACATCCAATACCAGGATGCACATCATGAGCTTCATCTGTAGGTTGTGTTGCACCCTCACCAAGCTGCATTCCAATGTCATGTGCAGTATTATCATTGCTTTCTTCCTTAAAACAAATAGGAAAATAATTACTTTATGGTGGAAATTAATATTGAATAGATTGTACAAGTATTCAATTTTAATTAAACATCATTGAGTTTATTTACATACGTGTCGGATGCAGTGGAAGCTTGTGTTTTCCCAATCAATATTCTTAGGTGTTCAACAATGTATACATAGCCTTGCTGGAAGGAAATATTTAGGTCCTCTTTTGTGGGCACTCTATTGAATTCAGAGCCCTATATTTTTGCATAAGGTCATGAATTTTTCTTCTATGGTGTGATAAAACCAAAATTGTTTGCAATTTATTATTTGGATGCAATATTTCATTTATTGATACTTACAATTTGTGCAAGTAATTTCATATAACCACCAAAGCCAAGTTTGTGTTGCCTATGTTTTTCTAGTCTTGCCTTTGTTTCCTTCAATGTGTCAGGAAGCCTATGAAAAGTTTGAAATATGTTAGATTATGTAAAAATAAAGATTAATCAGTATATAATTACATTGTTGATAGTATCACATACCTTCCTTGGCCCGTGGTGTCTTTCTTTTTTTATTTTCAGCCTTCTCCTTTCCATCCGACACCAAGTCCTTCCACTCCCTCTCTGGAATCATGGGGGGATGCTCGTACTTTTTGTTCTTCTCCAAATGTGACCTATATTGGTCCCTCACATACTTTAGATAGGTACCAGCTTTCTTAAGGACCTTGGTTCGGTTGAATGTGTTATTACTAAATAGCACAACTAAACGGTTAATGAGCTCATCTTTTAAATCTTGATTTTGGGCATTCCACCATGTACATATGGTGGTCCCAAAGATCTCCAATGTAATATCATTTATATTTTTATAAAAAATATCATTTCCTACAAAATGATCATGGGATCATTAGTCTAGAAAGAGTGATCAATAAGTAAATGTCAATTGGATTATATATAATAATAATTAAAACATTTTAAAGTAGCTGGTACCTTCTCTATATTTATGGGAATGAAATCCTTTGTCACCACAAATGTGACCGGAAATGTTCCTGTACTGGTAATACAGGAAGATCTAGGAAATGCTGCTAAAACATCACCAGTACTAGTGGCCTCTACATCCCCAGGTACATGTCCTGACACATGTTCTAGCATGTGTTCACTGCTAGAGGGTGCACTACTCGATGTATGCATGGCTATGTGTTGCTGGAATTTTAGTCGACAATATAGGCAAGGATGATGGGGTTGGATGATGTGATGTATGTGCAGGAAGATCAAGGTCAACACTTGTACCAACCCCTACTCCTTGAGCAGCGCTTGCAGTACCCTAATCATGGCCAACAACATCATGAGGATGCAAAAATCATGTAAAAACAACACATATTTTAGTTAATGACATAAAAGAATACAAAATATAAAACCATGAATGAACTTATGTTATAATTAAAGATCTCATGATAGCTTACTTGCAATTTTTGTGCTCTCTCAGTCAATATTTTAACCCTTTCTCTTATCTCATCTGTTTGAGGCACTATGAATAACAACTGAAGGATTTCTTCATTTCATTTTTTTGGGTCTTCCTTATCATATTTAGAGGATTTGCATAATATATGATGTCATCATCACATAATAGTGATTGTACTTACCTTTGGATGCTCTCCTCTACTGCTAGTTCCTTTCCTTGATCAGACGACTGGGACAAGAATATTAAAAGCATTATTGAAATTAACCCAATAAACTTATGAAAAAAACATAATAATAAAACATTTTTCTTGTACCTAATTTGTACAATTACAATAAGGTAAACTTGTCAGGTAGAAGTTCCTGAAGATGCATCACGATCTATGCTTTGGGCCAGAGCCTTCCCCATACGATCAATGTCTTGTTGTGACAAAAATTAAATATAAAAAAACATTACCGAAATGAAACCAATAGACTTACAAAAAAAAACATAATAATAAAATGGTATATTGGAGTCATTAATTGGAGGTTGGATAAAATGGTATATAGTACATGCCACCCCCATAGTAACTATGTTTTTATTTATGTGATTCAAATTTTAATCGATTAGCAACTTTTCCCTTGTAGTCATTAATTTTATCACACATACGAATACATGGTTTCCATCGCGCGCCTCAAATATGCAATTGGGTTGCTTATTTTTTGACCCAAGTCATGTACTATTTATAAACCCTACAATATTCCCTAATTTTTTTGGCCTTCCATCAATGTACATAGCCACTCCTTTATTTTGATCCTTATCTTTTAGTTGTATATAATTTTCTAATAGTGTATACCTATGCATACTTCGTGTATATCAAACTAGCTACATCCAATCTTTGCAAGTGTAATAGAGTCCGACATACTCCATCAATTCAGTAACTTTTTCGTAACAGAGTTGTATTTCATCCATGCAAAATAGGCCCAAACCATGTAATGACAATGGTGTTATACGATATATCCTCTCGTTGACACAAAAATTGGTGTTTATTGGAGGAATTTCCTTGGGTACCCATTGTTTCCGTAGATGTTTGTACCTCAAGGGAACCTTGATGTTTCCTATTCTCTCATCATCATAAGAACATTACCCCCTTTAGCAAGAAAAAATTCTATGCGTTTATAGAATTTTCTTCTAATCTTTTGACCTCTAGTTGATCTCCCTCTTTTAGACCTACTGCATGTCTCACTTTCCTCTTCTCTTCCTAAATTTCCCTCGCTTAAGGAAGAAAAATTTAACAAAAACCTATTTGGTGGTACCTGCACTCCATTGAATGAGAGAGATAGTTACCAAAAATTCCTTGAGGTTTTTCATGGTCCATCAAGACGTGGGTGAGCATAACTATAAGGTGACAAAGAGCATCTACAGGAGATCATGAACTTAGTAGAGGTTTCCTGGAAGATGGACTTGGTTTTTCACACCCTTTAGCTTGGTCGGTTATTTTTCATGGGCTTTTATTTTATTTCAAAAGGCATTGATAAAGCTAAGATGTATGTCATCTTATGTTGTCTTGTGACAATAGAATCTTCTTAGGGGGGTTTTATGGTGTAGGAGCACCAAGAGCCCTTTGAGGCCACCATGACCATTTTGGTTCAATATTTGTAATAAGGCCATGATGAGGCGATTTTGTTTCTTTTCATGAGTAAATAAGGTCATTCCATGTATTGGATCAAAGTTGTAAGGCCATTGTGCCATTTTTTGTCATCTTTAGGCCAACTAGGTCCTGAATAGGTCAACACTGGTCAACCCCTCTAGAGGTGGAAAAAAGTGATGAAATTGATGCAATTCATGGTTTTATGTCATATTTATCATGTTTGAGGAGTCCTAGGTTGATAGGAGATCGTTTGGTTAAAAATTGCAAAAGTTGTCAAAATTGCTCAAAAGTTTCTATGAGCAACTTTGCAATTTTGGTGCAAAAAGTTGCATTTTTTTTCCCAAACCTTGTGTTTTGAAGACTTGGGTTTTGGGAACATCTAGAGGAGTCATTATCTTGTTTCATGGAGGTTTATTGGGTTAGTTTGTGGAAGGTTTCTATTACTTTATGTACCTGTCTATGAAATTTTTTGGACCACCTTCCTCAAAGACAATAGTTCCTCTGAGGTAGTTTCCATTTGGGTAGGCAACACCTCGATGGGAACCACAAATTTTCTTGAATTCCATTTAGACTCTAACTTTCTAACCTTTATATCCTCTTACAAATGAGAAGGCCTTCTCTCAATCCATATAAAATAATTTGTTGTAGTTATACGAAGTTGTTTGTGATGTAAGACCAAATTGTTGAATTCATTGCAAGAAAGTTATTCAAATTAAGTTATTTAATTGATGAGCTAAAAGGATCTATAATGAATGGCTCATAAGGCACAACGCTTGTCCTAGGTTTTTCAAATGGGATAGCAAGCTAAGTGGGTTTAACCTTGGAGGAAACTCCATGGATAAGTGTACTTGACTTGGAGTCATACTGGGATTGACCTCTCGGGAAGGTCCAATGCTTCACCTCTATGAGCATCACCTAGATGCAATGAGTGTTAAGTGTTCCATTCATTCTCATGAGAGGTTGGAGTTTTTTATAAGGATGCGTGTTCAGCTGTACTAAGTGTGATTTATGGATTTGATGCGATAAATTTGTTTGATGATGTGAAGCTAAGGATGGAAACCTTCAGTAGATCAACAAGAGTTGGACGAAAACCTAAGGGTGGATTTGCAACGGAGTTCACAATTGGGCCAATTTTTTTAAGTCTTCATTGGAGACAAATTTGCAAGGGTTAAAGGTTTGATTCAGAACTAAGGTACTTCTATAATTTTTAAAATAAAGTTATTTTGATTGGAAAATGAATTATATTATTGTTGAAGCATGCAATTTAGTGTTGGGTCAATCAATTATTGTTTCGAGGCCAATTTGGAGTTGAAATCCAAAGCTACGAGTTTAGGTTTTTATATCCTCTAGCAATGTGTCTTGATGTGTTTTAACATAATCTAAGGTTGCAAAGCATTTGATCAAGGTTTGGTCAACAAAGGTGGATACCCTAGGACTATTACAATAAGGTTTAATAGGAAAGTCACGTGATCAGTGAGTTTTTCTTGAAATTTGATCATTGAATTTGAATGTATTTGTGTTATAAGGGTTAAAACAATGTTTTACTATCCCAATGGTCCTATTTCAACTTGGTGGTTGCATTGAATGCAAATAATTGTATGCTTTTTCATGGACTATTATGTGTTGGTAGCAATTGATAATTCTGATTTATATAAGTGATAAAGGAAGGATGTTGATATGAGTGAATCATTTGAACAAGAATGCCATGAATGTAATAGGTTAAGGGGAGACATTGGGGCCCTCTTATATTTTGATTTGGTGGAACCATGAGTTTGAACTCTTCATATAGACTGATTGGCAACCCTGATTTTTATAACAGTCAACAACATTAATTGTTTTGTAAACAAAGGGAAGGTTCTTGTGCATACAAATGTGTCATGAATGTTGGTGGATGGTTGGGATACTCATAAAAATTTTGAGACCCAAACCACATAGTTTATGATACCTTTCATGTTCTCTTAAGAGTCACTAATATCAGATAGTCTCTCCATTAGAGATTGTGTAGACAACATAGGGATGTTTGACAGAGTAAAAGGGAATTGCTTTGTGTATGATGGTAAGCCCTTTTAAGTATTGAGTGTTGAGTGAGGAGTGTGATCATATTTTTTTTGGATAAAGGGTTGGTTATTCTTGAAATTAGAACCAGTGACCTTGTTTAAGGCAATAGTAAAAGTTAGTAACTTTGTTCTTTATATCTTGTTTTATGAACATTGGAGGGTAATTGGAATGTACCTTGATTGGGAAATTGCTTGTGTGTCTTGGTTATGATCAGATTTTTTGGTAAGGTTGATGGCCTTTGGAGCCATTTGGAAGTGGTTGAGTTGTGAACAATTATGGAGACATTATTGTCTTAATCCTAATTTTTATATCAAAAAGTGGATAGGAAGATTCATGTTCCTTGAGGAGTAGAAGGTTTTGTATTTTCAATCCTTTATGTAAGGGTAAGGTTCTATTGTTGCAAGATGACTTTGAAGTTATTTGATCCTATATGCATTAATGGTGTCCTATGAATGATTATAAGTTCTTTATCAGTTCATTGCATTTAGGGGTCTATTAAAGAATGAAACTTGGCATTGAAGTAATGCCCTAGGGCTGACAGGAGAAATTTTCTAGTGAATTTGTGGTTTTAAGTCAGGTTTTGTCAATTTGATGGATGGAACAATATGAATGAAGTTTTTTGTCCTATTGCAAGATGATTTTAATGTGTTGAAGACAATAGTTGAGTTAGGGAGGTTGGGTATATGGTGCTTCTCTAAAACCCTAGTGTATTGAGGGAAAATGGAGGGTTTTGTAGAATAGTGACAAAAGGGCCATGGCTTAGCCCAACAATGGTGAAAAATCAATTAAGCTTAACCCCATGGACATTCATCTATAATCTTTTACATTCCTACCAACATTTTTTTAGATTTAGCTATATAGTTTTAGATTTATGTGACAAAATGGTTTTATCTATATCTATATAAGTTATATTCACTTAAGAAACTACAATTTCTCATCATAATAGTTGAAATATTAGAAGAACAACATGGGATTTCAATCCCATTTGGAATTAAAATTGCAGGTTAAAGAGAATGGGGGTGCCAATATAAAAGATATAAATTGCTTACAGTACTCATTGTCCCTTGGTCATCGATTTTCCCTTTCTGAGTGCCCTCAACCTCGTCACTCTAGCTTTCCTCTTGCCCTATTTTTTCAGTTAGGGTCTCGGTGCACTACACTAAACTATGCTATGTACTCTTGCGCACGTGGGGCCAAAAATCAAAATAACATGTGAAATTCAAATTAAATTTCTATGGTTTTTCACTCCTCCAAACTCTTCCTCACTGGTATTGACCTTTCACTTCTCCAATTCAATGAGCTACAACCTAACAATAAGGTTTCGAGGAAGGTTTTAGAGTATCATGTTAATTAAAGGTCAAGGAAGCATTTATTGACCATGGAAAATGAATTTAGGTTAGAGCTAATACAAAAAGATTATATCTTGTAAGTCATGTGGTAAAATATTGCACATCACTATTAGTAGTGGTCATTATAGTTCATTTTTTAAGAGATCTATTAAAATGGATTAAGCTTAGGTCAAATAACATTAATAGAGATGAGGAACATGAGCATGAAATGTAAATGTATAGCTCACACTTAATTGTAAGAGATAATGGTCAACATATATCAAAATAAAGTTAGGAGAGAGATATAATCGAGACTATAATAATGGTTTAGATCATTATGGAACCCTTACCTACTCTCAATTATGAAAAATAATAAATTAGGCAAGTTCATGGTTGTTGAATTTGGACCTTGCAAAAAACTAAAATGTGTAGATTTGATAATGATCAAATTTACAATAAACAATTTTGAAACAAGTGAAACAAATCATGCTAAATTTACATAGTACAACAATCTTAGAATTCCAACACTCTTGCAGTCACTTCAATTTTATATATGACATTTTCTTAAGTAAGGGTATGTGCAGGATCATGATGGGCCAAAAAGTGGCAATATGATGAGTATGTGGCTGACGACTTTTTTTTTTACCCAAAATTGATGAAACGAAAGGGTTTTAAAGGAAATTCTTAGATTTCCACCAATATAAATTATGCTTTACTTTGAATTTAATAAGTAATTATTATTCATTTTCTATTCAAATTATGACTAAAGTCCTAATTGATAGGTTGATTGAAAAACATCTATAGCTTTCAAAAGATCACATTTTTGAATCCAAAACATGTCACATTCTATGCTTCACATACTATAGGATTAAAAAAATAAAATTTTAATTTAATTAATTTTTTACCAAGTTAAGGTGGTCAGACATACGATTTTTTATATTTTTTAAAAGTTGTCATTAAAAATCATAATTAATTATTTACTTGGAAAAAAATTACAAAAAAATATCCATCACATTGGGACATGAGTCCTCTACTTATATCTAAAATCTCATAAAAAAATATTATCATTTTATTGTGGTTAGAGTGGTCAGACAAACACCTACTTATTTTTTCCCTAAAATTTAAGTACTACTACATTGAAATTTCAAATTTTCACCAAATAGATTTGTTTTTTTTTTAAACCTACTAGTTTAGAAACTAAATTCAATTTTATACAAATTATATTCTTACATTATTTTGAAATAATATAGATAACTTATTCAAACTTTTTCGTCAAGTTGTCTAACTCTGATTTTTCTGAATTTTTTGCTACTTAAGGGCCTATTTTTTCCATGATGATCTTGCACATACCCGTAAATAAATTTATTATAGGTGTAACTTGATTAATTTCAATAATAATTAAATTAATTTCCATGAAAAAAAGGTTATAATTGGTAAAATTGGTCTAATTACAAATCATATAGTTGTGGCATATCTTTCTAATAGTCCTTTATTTGTAGAAAATTTATGTTGTGGTCATATTTTAAGGTTTATTCCTTTGAAAAGATCAAAAAGAGCTATAGGAAAAGGTGAATTTATTCTCTTAAAATATGAGGTATCCACAAGGATGCAAAATTTAACAAGTAATAGGAACCATGACTCAACATGATGATGAAAAGGGGGCACCCAAAAGTTAGAAGACTCTTATCAAAAGAGATTATGAAGATGAAGATTCATGTTGAAAGCATAAGTAAATGCAAGTGAAATATTGACAAGATGGAGAAATGGATGGAGGTTATCCTTGAAAATATCATTTGAGATTTCATTGAGACACCCAAAAATCTTGAAAAGACAAGAGGGAAGTCTCTTAAATAAAGGAAATAGATAATCCCCATTGTAGCTCAAGTAATGTCCCAACTCAACTTCCTTCAAAGAAAAATCCAAGGTGGTGAGCATTGAACCAAATTTATTCACAAATAAATAAGAAATCCAAAATGAAAATTATGGCCATTTAGGTTTTAATATTCTACATAGTTAATGAGAGAAATAGATGAACTTAGATAGAGAGAGAGAGAGAGAGAGAGAGAGAGAGAGAGAGAGAGAGAGAGAGAGAGAGAGAGCATGAGAGAGAAATATAAGAGATACAAAGGAAAAGAGAGAGAGGGAAAAGAAAAATTAATTTTTTATTGGTTGTTTCATGTCAACAATCCAAGGATGGCATGTCTCCTTGGGGAGTTATGCTTAAGGTAGTCTCCTTGAAGATTTTTTCCCATCTAGTTTTCTCCTTTTCTCTAGTTATGAGAGATTTCAGTTGCTTGTTCATGCATACCTCATCAAGCCTTGTAGTTGGGACCCATTCTACAATCATTAAGCTTTCGTTATCACTTGTTTAGTTTCTCCCTAAGTTGATCTTAAGGCGGGTGTTGGAGTAAACAAGTCATTATCTGATAATTAATTAATCAGCAATTAATTATTAGAGGTTTTTTTACTTTAGTTCACTTAAGCTAACCTTAGGAGTTGCTTCTTAATCTTTAGTTTTATTTTTATTATTAGATTAGATTCAGTTTAGGAAAATTTATCTCATTGCATGAGATTAAAACACTTGTCTCTATCTTGTTAATCTGCATGTAGGGTTTTTTTGTGCATTGCTTATATAAGCATGCACATCACTATCTTGTTAATCCACATGTAGGGTTTTTTTGTGCATTGCTTATATTAGCATGCACATTCATTTGTAATATTTATCCAGGTTATTTGCATCAATAATAATTTTTAGGTTATTGAGCATAATCTTGCTTTTGATCTTCTCTATTGTGATAGGTAATTGCTTGTAGGTGTTTCATGGGAGTTGTGGATTGAATCAGTCAATTCCAAAACTTTTTTCTTATATTTTTCTTCTTCTCTACAAGAAGACTCAATTGATTCATATCCATCTATCACCACGTAATTCTTCTATAGGTATTCATCAACCTTGACACTTACACTCTCAACAATCTTTCGTAGCCTCTTGTTATAGAATTGTAATATTTTCTTTTAGTAGAATATACAAGGAAGATACCTTCATTAAACCTTGCATCAAACTTTTCAAAGTTTTCTTCATCTCTTATGATATAATATTTTCTTCCAAATACTCTAAAGTATTTCACACTAGTAGGAATCCTTACATACCATAACTCATAGGGAGTCTTTGTGTTTTTTTCTCTTTCTTGCACTTTGTTAAGTATGTAAACAACAGTATTAAATTTTACTTATCTCCAGTAGACTTCTAGTAGATTTGTTTCTTTCATCATTGTCCTTGCAACTTCTTGAATAGTCCTATTCTTTCTTTCAATCACTTCATTATGCTGAGTAGTCTTAGGGGAAAATAAATGCCTCTAATAACTAAAATCCTTCTAGTTTTTATATGTATACTTCTTCTTCTAATTCACCATTCAAAAAAGAAAACTTCACATTCATTTGATATACTTTTTAAATCCTTATGTGCTACAAAATCCAAAAATATCCTAATAGCTTCCATTCTTGCCACCAGAGAAAATATTTCCTCAAAGTATGTTCCTTCTACTTGTAAGTAGAATTTACTCACAAGTCTTGCCTTGTTTCTTACCACTTCTCCACTCTCATTTAGTTTGTTCTGAAATACCCACTTAGTTCCAATCACATTCTTGTTTTCTGATCTTGGGACAAGTTGCCAAGTTTAATTTTTCTCAATCTACATTAGTTCAAGATTCTTCCATAGCTTTGATCCAATACTCATCCTTGCATGCTTCAATCACTTTTTTAGGTTGAACTTTAGAAAATAAACATACATTTACCTATTCTTCAGTAGCTTTCCTTCTTTTTAGTACATCTTTTCTCTTCTCACCAATGATCTATTTTTCAAAATGATTCTTCTACACATACTTAGGAGTCTTAGGAATCTTTTACATAGCTTCTTCCTGTTGGACTTATCGTTGCACCAAAAGATCGACCTATCAATGGCCGACACAAGCTTCAGTTAAGAACCACGGGAGATGGTTAGAACATGTCACAAACCCAAGCACTAGTGTTGCAAGGCAGACCAAGGGTCACACCTTGCAACAATCCCCCCAGCACAAGCGTGGGGTTTGAACCTGTAACCAGCTTTGATACCAATTGTTGGACTTGTTGCACCAAAAGATCAACCTGTCAATGCCCGATACAAGCTTTGGTTAAGAACCACATGAGGCAATTAGACCATGTCACAAACCCAATCGCTAGTGTTGCAAGGAAGACCAAGGGTCACACCTTGCAAAACTCCCTCTTCAATCTACACTTCTTTTTGTTGGAGTAAACAAGTAATTATCTGATAATTAATTAATCATCAATTAATTATTATAGGATTTTATAATTTAGTTCACTTAAGAAAAACTTAGGAAATTCTTCTTAATCTTTAGTTTGATTCTTATTATTAGATTGGACTAAATTTATGACAAGTTGTCTCATTGCACGAGATTAAAACACTTGTCACTATCTTGTTAATCCACATGTAGGGTTTTCTAGTGCATTCCTTATATAACCATGCACATTCATTTGTAATATTTATCCAGGCTATTTGCATCAATAATAATTCTCAAGTTATTGAGCACAATCTTGCTTTTGATCTTCTCTATTGTGATAGGTAATAGCTTCCAAGTGTTTCATGGGACCTGTGGATTGAATTAGTCAATTCCAACATGGTATCAGAGCCCAAATTTACAACCCCTTATTCAATTTCTTGAGGGATTTGACTTTGAGAAAAAAATTGGTGCATCTTGGGGAAAAATGAGCCTTGCCATTTCATCTGAAATGGCTGAAAACATAATAATTTTCTGTCACTTCTCTCAAATCTGAGCAGTTGCAAAAAAATAAAAAATAAAAAATAAGACCTGCATTGATCTCGAAGTAATCTGTACGATGCCCGTTAGACCTACGTAGGCCTCCTCTACTATAGGTACAATTTTTCAAAAATCAATGTTTTTTAATTTTCATTTATGTGCAAATAAAAAAAATAAATTTTCTTTTTTGAAATTAAAAAAAAAAAAATTGGATATTCCAAATCAATCAAAAAAATTTGAAAAAAAAAATCATTTTTTTTAAAACAAAAAAGGGGGAAAACATTGCAGGCCATACTGGCTTGGTAGTACCTACAGGCCCACTTTTTCCTGGTCGATCAGGGTTTTCCAGCCACCTCTTATCGATGGTGGCACCCTCCACATACGATAGGAAAAAATCCTCAACGGATGGCTTATACTCCTACTTGATGGAAATCAATAGCCTAGGTGGAATCTAAAAGATTCCATGATATCCACCTTCTAGCTGGTGGCACAAACACTTCAGCCTACAACTTAAATAAAAATTGGTAGCATTTGACCCTGCAGAATATTCCGATGAAGATTTTGATAGCACAAAAATATATTCTAGAAAATGAGGCTCTTTTCGATGACCACGTAATTTTTTCGATAGGGTGTTTTTTATGTGGTGACAACCATCAAACTATCAAATTTAATGATGGGATTTGTTGACATTAGCATGACATCATGCTGATGTCATCCATACAAAAGGTCTCCAGCCCCCCTCCTAGCCTTGATTTGTCTTCAAAGAGTATTTTTTTCTTTTTGGCATAACTTTGACATATGGTGTCGAAATCGGGCAAACGACATATCGTCGAAAAGCTGGTTTTGCAAAATTTCTAGTGGTGTAGGTCTCATCATCATTTTTTTCTATATATTCTTACTATTCTCAATCAAATTCAGATTTTAATTTTACGTTTCTGAACTTGTAACTTTTCACCTGTATCTCTGATTTTGGTGATTCAAGTGGTGTTGGAAGGGTATTTCAATGCTCTTCAGATCTATTCATGCACTTTTTCTAGAACTTACCCAGGTGCATTTTATTTAGTTTTTTATGTTTTACAATTCTATCAATTAGTTGGACGTCTTGGTTCTTGGAAAGGATCAATTTGTGTGAAATGACATCATTTAATCTACTTTATAAGTATTGAGGTTTTTAGTCTCTAATTTTTTCATTTGAGTGAGTATCATGGGTTTTTCTATGATCAACTTGGATAAGGATAACTCTTAGTATTGGCTAAATAGTATCCTGACACATCTCAGGTGGCTTGATATTTTTTCTTATCTATATGGACTCATACTTACACCAAACACACTAGGGATATTATCAACATGGCGCATCATCAAAGATCATATTATAGGGGTTATATGTTCTAGTGTTGATCTTGACACTATGTATGTTGTATTGGACATTGCATATCCCCACATACTCTAGACACAACTTTGGGAGATCCGGAGACCGTCACATCTCTCCATACCTAGAGTATCCTTCTATAGATTGTCTCATCCCTCTTGCAGATGCAGATAGCATACCCTTTGATGATAATAATTTAGAGGAGCTTGAGTATATCACAGGTCTTACATGTTCTGATGGTTTAGAGACTTGTCTTCATGTTCCCACTCTACATATTGACACTACATCATCATCTCCTATTGCTCTTGATTTTCAATACATTGCTACATCCATGGCCCCTATTAATTTAGTGTGGAAAGACATCATACATCTTCCAGACATAGCTACTTGGGAGTCATATCTTTGAGACATATCACCTTGTTTATAGAGTCCTATATTGCAAATCTAGAGGTTACTTTGAGGACATTCATCTCCTCACTATTGATAGCCACATCATCTCTATTGTTCCACCATCTTCATCACCTTTGCATCTTGTTCTATATCAATCTTCACATGATTCTAGATCGACATCATTGCTTTCTGACATGTGGACACGTGAGTAGTTTTCAGAGGCACACATCATCTAGATTTGGATTCCAGAATCACCCATTCTTTTGGATTGGCTTCTCTAATCACTAGTGGATCCTTTTCTTCCTAAGGGGAGAAATGTCGTTTGTGGGTAGTGGATCATATTCTATCTTCATACATTCATCATTAGCATGGGAGATCTTTCATTATGGATGGGATACATATCATTTTTTCTCTCCTATCGGTGGGACATTTATTGTACTTGCATGATAAAAGTAGTCCTTGGGGGGTCACATTGATTCCTACTTCTATCCTTCTTGCATTAGTACAGTCATTTATTTTTCTCTCTTTCAGAGAAGACTTTTTCCCATGTGGTTTTCTCCTTTTATCTAGTTATGAGATTTCAGTTGCTTGTTCATGGGTACCTCATCAGGCCTTGTAGCTGGGACCCATTCTACAATCATTTAGATTCCTTTATCAGATTTTTATTTTCTCCCTAAATTGATCATAAGGGGGGTTTTTAGAGTAAACAAGTCATTATCTGATAATTAATTAATCAACAATTAATTATTAGAGGTTTTTTTACTTTAAAGTTCACTTAAGCTAACCTTAGGAGTTGCTTCTTAATCTTTAGTTTTATTCTTATTATTAGAGTAGACTAAGTTTAGGACAAGTTATCTCATTGCATGAGATTAAAACACTTGTCACTATCTTGTTAATCCACATGTAGGGTTTTTTTGTGTGTTGCTTATATAAACATGCACATTCATTTGTAATATTTATCTAGGTTATTTGCATCAATAATAATTCTTAGGTTATTGAGCACAATCGTGCTTTTGATCTTCTCTATTGTGATAGGTAATTGCTTGTCGGTGTTTCATGGGAGCTGTGGATTGAATCAGTCAATTCCAACACTTTTTTCTTATCTTTTTATTCTTCTCTACAAGAAGACTCATTTGATTCATATCCATCTATCACCACTTAATTCTTCTATAGGTCTTCATCAACGTTGACACTTGCACTCTCAACAATATTTCTTAGCCTCTTGTTGTATCATTGGCAATATTTTGTTTTAGTAGAATATACAAGGAAGATACCTTCATCAAAAATTGCATCAAACTTTCCAAAGTTTCTTCATCTCTTATGATATAACATTTGCTTCCAAATACTCTGAAGTATTTGACAGTAGGAATCCTTCCATACATAACTCATAGGGAGTCTTTGTGTTGTTTTTTCTTACTTGCACTTTGTTAAGTATGTAAACAACAGTATAAAATTTTACTTATCTCCAGTAGATTTGTTTCTTTCATCATTTTCCTTCCAACTTCTTGAATAGTCCTATTCCTTCTTTCAACCACTTCATTATGATTTGTAGTCTTAGGGGAAAATAAATGCCTCTTTATTCCATGATTCTCACAAAATATATTGGAGTCATTAGAGGTGAACTCTCCACCTCACTCCTGCAACATGTGACTCTAGGATTTACTTGCAATCTAGCCACAAGACAAATTGCATAGATGAGTTCTGGTCTAGTATTAGTTAGATATAGTAGTCCTCCAATCATTGATCTTTACTTTCTCTGAACAAACTTAGGAGAATCATCATTCTTGCTTAGCTTGCAACTAGTAACCATAGGGGTACGTACCAATTTAGAATATTTCATTCCAAACTTCTTCAACATTTCCTAGACATACTTTGATTGTGAAATGAAAATACCTCTATCTGTCTGATTGATCTGTAGCCCAAGGAAGAAATTCATCTCCCTGAACATTGACATTTCAAATTCCTTTTGCATCTCCTCTGCAAATTTCTAACACATAGATTCATTTCATCCAAAAATTATGTCATCAACATATACAACCACAATCAATATTTCATCTTTTTCAACTTTTAAGTAAATACTACTATTTGAAATACCTTTATTCAATCCTTGTTGTAACAAGTACCTATCTAACCTTGCATACCAAGATCTGGGAGCTTTCTTCAACCATTATAATTCCTCCTTCAATCTACAAATCATATCTAGTTTATCCGATCACTAAAATCCTTCTGGTTGTTATATGTATACTTCTTCTAATTCACCATTCAAAAAAGAAAACTTCACATCCATTTGATATAATTTTGAAATCCTTATGTGCTAAAAAAGCCAAAAATATCCTGATAGCTTCTATTCCTTCCACCAGATCAAATGTTTCCTCAAAGTCTATTCCTTCTACTTGTAAGTAGCATTTACACACAAGCCTTGCCTTGTTTCTTACCACTTCTCCACTCTCATTTATTTTTTTATAAAATACCCACTTACTTCCAATCACATTCTTGCTTTCTGATCTTTGGACAAGTTGCGAAGTTTTATTTTTCTCAATCTACATTAGTTCTTCTTCCATAGCCTTGATCCAATACTCATCCTTGCATGCTTCAATCATTATTTTAGGTTGAACTTCAGAATGTAAACATATATTTACCTATTCTTCAGTAGATTTTCTTCTTTTCAGTACATATTTTCTCTTATCACCAATGATCTATTTTTCAAAATGATTCTTCTACACATACTTAGGAGTTTTAGGAATCTTTTCCATAGCTTCTTCCTCCTCAATCTGCACTTCTTTTTGTTGGAGTAAACAATTCATTATTTGATAATTAATTAATCATCAATTAATTATTATAGGATTTTTTTACTTTAGTTCACTTAAGCTAAACTTAGGAAATTCTTCTTAATCTTTAGTTTGATTCTTATTATTAGATTGGACTAAATTTATGACAAGTTGTCTCATTGCATAAGATTAAAATACTTGACACTATCTTATTAATCCACATGTAGTGTTTTCTTGTGCATTCCTTATATAACCATGCACATTCATTTGTAATATTTATCCAACTTATTTTCATGAATAATAATTCTCAAGTTATTGAGCACAGTCTCACTTTTGATCTTCTCTGTTGTGATAGGTAATAGCTTGCAAGTGTTTCATGGGAGTTGTGGATTGAATTAGTCAATTCCAACATGGTATCAAAGCCCAAATCTACAACCCTATATTCAATTTCTTGAGGGATTTGAATTTGAGAAAAAAATTGGTGCATCTTGGGGCAAAACGAGCCTTGCCATTGCATCTAAAATGGCAAAAAATATAATAATTTTTTGTCACTTCTCTCGAATCTAAGTAGTTTCAAAAAATGCAAAAAAAAATTAATACCTACATAGATCTTGAAGTAATATGTACGGTTCATGTCAGACCTACATAGGCCTCCTCTACTATAGGTACAATTTTGCAAAAATCAAGGTTTTTTAATATTTATTTACCTACAAATTAAAAAACAAATTTCCTTTTGAAATTAAAAAATCTGATATTTCAAATTAATCAAAAATTTAAAAAAAAAAAAGAAATCAAAATGTTTTTTTTTTAAATGAAAAAGGGGGCAAACACTGCAGGCCGTACTGGCTTGGTAAAACCTACGGGCCCACTTTTTTCCCAGTCAGCCAGGGTTTTCTAGCCACCTCTTATTGATGGTGGCACCCTCCACATACAGCAGGCACAAATCCTCAAACAATGGCTTCTACTCTTGCTCGATGGAAATCAAAAGCTTGGGTGGAATCTAAAAGATTCCATGATATCCACCTTCCAGTTGGTGGAACAAACAATTCAGCTGACAACTTCAATAAAAAGTAGCGGCATTTGACCCTGTAGAATATTCCAATGAAGATTCTGACAACACAAAAGAATATTCTGGCAAATGAGGCTCTTTTTGACAACCACATAATTTTTTCTATAGGGTTTTTTATGTGATGAGGACCATCAAACAATAAAATTTAGTGATGGGATTTGTTGACATCAACATGACATCATGTTGATTTCATCTGTATGAAAGGTCTCAAGCCCCCCTCCTAGCCCTAATTTGTCTTCAAAGAGTATTTTTTTTAATTTTAGCATTACTTGGGCATACAGTGTCGAAATCGAACAAACAAGATATCATCGAAAAGTTGGTTTTACAAAATTTCTAGTGGTGTAGGTCTCATCATAAAAAAAATCTTTATATTCTTACTATTCTTAGTCAATTCATATTTTAATTTTATGCTTCTGAGCTTGTAACTTTTCACTTGTATCTCTAATTTTTCTAATTCAAGTAGTGTTGCAAAGGTATTTTAGAGCTCTTCAAATCTATTCATGCACTTTTTCCAGAATCTTCCCCAGGTGCATTTTATTTAGTTTTTTGCATTTTACAATTCTATCAATTAGTTGGATGTCTTGGCTCTTGGAAAGGATCTATTTGCATGAGATGACATCATTTTATCTACTTTATAAGTACTGAGGTTTTTGGTCTCTATTTTTTTCATTTGAGTGAGTATCATTGGTTTTTCTATGATCAATTTGGATAAGGATAACTATGAGTCTTGGTGAAATGGTATCCTAACACATCTCAAGTGGCTTGATATTTTTCCTTATCTATATGGACTCATACCTACACCAAACACACTAGGGAGTTTATCAACATGGGGCATCATCAGAGAACATATTATAGGGGTTATATGTTATAGTGTTGATCCTGACACTATGTATGTTGTATTGGACATTTCATATCCCCACATACTTTGGACATGACTTTGGGAGATCCGTGGAGACCCTCATATCTCTCCATACCAAAAGGATCCTACTATAGATTATCTCATCCCTCTTGCAAATGCAGATTGCATACCCTGTGATGATAATAATTTAGAGGAACTTGAGTATATCACAGGTCTTACATGTTTTGATGGTTCAAAGACTTTTCTTCATGTTCCCACTCTATAGATTGGCACTACATCATCATCTCCTATTGTTCTTGATTTGTAGTACATTGCCACATCCATGGCCCCTATTGATTCAATGTGGCAAGACATCATAAATCTTCTAGACATAGCTACTTGGGAGTCGTATCTTTTAGACATATCATCCTTGTTTGTAGAGTCCTATATTGCAAATATATAGGTTACTTTGAGGACATTCATCTCCTCATTGTTGATAGCCACATCATCACTATTGGCCCACCATCTTCATCACCTTTGCAGCTTGTTCTATATCAATCTTCATAGGATTCTAGATAGACATCCTCCTTTTTCACATGTGGACACGTGAGTAGTTTCCAGAGGCACATGTCATCTAGATTTGGATTCCAGAATCACCCATTCTTTTGGATTGGCTTCTCCAATCACCAGTGGATCCTTTCTTCCTAAGGGGAGAAATGTTGTTTGTAGGCAATGGATCATATTCTATCTTCAAACGTTCATCATTAGCATGGGAGATCTTTCACTGTGGGTGGGATACATATCATTTTTGTCTCTCTTATTAGGGGTACATTTAATGTACTTGCATGATAGAAGTAGTCCTTGGGGGGTCACATTGAGTCCTTTTATCCTTCTTCCATCAGTATACAATCATTTATTTTTCTCTCTTTTGGAGAATACTTTTTCCCATGTGGTTTTCTCATTTTCTCTAGTTATTATAGATTATAGTTGCTTTTTCATGGGTACCTCATTAGGCCTTGAGCTTCCTTTATCAGTTGTTTATTTTCTCCCTAAGTTGATCTTAAGGGGGGTGTTGGAGTAAACAAGTCATTATTTGATAATTAATTAATTATCAATTAATTATTAGAGGCTTTTTTACTTTAGTTCACTTAAGCTAACCTTAGGAGTTGCGTCTTAATCTTTATTTTGATTCTTATTATTATATTAGACTAAGTTTAGGACAAGTTATCTCATTGCATGAGATTAAAACACTTGTCACTATCTTGTTAATCCACATGTAGGGTTTGTTTGTGCATTTCTTATATAAGCATGCACATTCATTTGTAATATTTATCTAGGTTATTTGCATCAATAATAATTCTCAACTTATTGAGCACAATCTTAATTTTGATAATCTCTATTGTGATAGATAATTGCTTGTATATGTTTCATGGGAGTTGTGGATTGAATCAGTCAATTCCAACACTTTTTTCTTAGCTTTTTCTTCTTCTTTACAAGACTCATTTGATTCATATCCATCATCACCACTTAATTCTTCTATAGGTCTTCATCAACATTGACACTTGCACTCTCAACAATATTTCTTAGCCTCTTGTTGTAGCATTGGTAATATTTTCTTTTAGTACAATATACAAGGAATATACCTTCATCAAACCTTGCATCAAACTTTCCAAATTTTTCTCCATGTCTTATGATATAAAATTTTCTTCCAAATACTCTGAAGTATTTGATATTAGGAATCCTTCCATACCATAACTCATAGGGAGTCTTTGTGTTTTTTTCTCTTGCTTTCACTTTGTTAAGTATGTCAACAATAGTATTAATTTTTACTTATCTCCAGTAGACTTCCAATAGATTTTTTTATTTCACATTGTCCTTGCAAATTCTTAAATAGTCCTATTCTTTCCTTCAACCACTTCATTATGCTGAGGAGTCTTAGGGGAAAATAAATACCTCTTTATTCCATGATTCTCACAAAATATATTGGATTCATTAGAGGTGAAATCTCCACCTCTATCAGACCTCAAGAACTTCATTTTCACATCCATTTCATCCTCAACCATAGCTTTAAATGCATTAAAATTATCTAGGGCTTTTGATTTTTCTTTGAGAAAAGTAACCCATGTCATTCTAGAATACTCATCAATCAATAGCATGAAATACATGTCACCTTGAAGACTTCTTACTCTGGTAGGACCACAAAGATCTTTGTGCACCAATTCCAATAGTTTGGTAGAGGATTTTTCTTTGACTTTGAAACCTCTTCTTGCTTGCTTTCCAACTTGACATTCCTTATAGACAACATTGATAGGCTTTGTAAACTTTGATAGATCTCTCGCATCTTGAACTAAATTTATTCTCACTAGGCTATCAAAATTGATATGACACATTCTTCTATGCCATAGCCAACTCTCATTGATTTGAGTCATGAAACAATAACCATTAGCACCTTTGAGTTGATAGAAATTTCCATTTGTCCTTCTTCCAACAACAATCATAGTTTTAGAGCCTTTTTTTATCTCACAACCATCATCTTGGAACATAAGATTGTATCCTTTGCTAAACATTTTTCCAACACTAAAGAAGTTATTTTTTAAACCCTTAACATAAATAACAATATCAGTGTTATGTTTTCCATCAAAACTGATTGAACCTTTTCCACATATCTTAGCAGATGTGTCATCACCAAACCTAACAAGTCCCCCTTCATATTTTTTAAGTTTAACAAACCTACTCTTGTCATTGGTCATATGATTAGACCATCCACAATTAATGATCCAGTAGTTCTCCTATCTATCATGAAAAGAATACACCAAAGTGCCTTCAATATTAGCACTTACTTCTGGAGCACTTTCCTTCACACATCTCTCATAGTTAGCAAAATTAGTTTCATCTTGTAAATCCATGAACATGCATTCACCATCCTCATCATCCCCATACTTGATTCATCATCAAATATATTGTCATCTTCTCTAACATAATAAATTTTCTTAATCATCTTACCTTTATTCTCCTTATTTTTTTCATCCAAACGTTTGTTTGGAAATATTGAAGCATAATGACCTATCTTTTCATTATTGAAATGTTTGAAAGGAAACTTACCTTTGTATTTTCCAATACCATTTTTCATTCTTCTCACAAAGTTAGCTTCCACATCATCAAGATCCTTCTGATCTAATTCCACAATCTTCTTTGATTTTCCAACCTTAAAATTAGTCTCAACTTTTGCATTAATTTTACCAAATTTTCTCATTTCAAAAGAAGTTAAAGAACCTTACAACTGATCTCTAGTATATTGGTTCAAATTTTATAATTCCTCAATAGCAAAAAAATTGACTATAAGATTTAGGAAGAGTTTTGAGTACCTTCTTCACCACTTCTTCTTTTAGTTATCCACCAAGACCTTTGATGTTGTTGACAACTTCATCCACCTTTTGTAAGTATCTTGTGATGATTTCATCTTCAGAAATCCATAGGGTCACAAACATGATGTTCAGATTATGCATCTTAGCTTGCTTGACCTTATCATATCCTTCATAAATTATTTCTAACTTTACCCAAATTTCTCTAGAAGTTTTTAGATTCATAAATTTCACCAATTCAGAGTTAGCAAGACCACTTAAGAGAGCATACCTTTCTTTACCATTATTTTCATATTCCTTGATCTCATCATCGGTCTTCAAACCACTTTCAGGCATAGTATATCCAATCTCAATAGAATTCTAGGTTTCAAATCCAAGAGAAACTAGAAAACCTTCCATCCTTGTCTTCCTGAATGCATAATATAATCCATCAAATAAAGGAACATCTTTCTTTTGTGCCATACCATATCTACCTCAAGTGGTTAAGCTTTCTTCCAAGGAACCTTGCTCTGATACCAATTGTTGAATACACAAGACAATTGAGAGGAGGGGTGAATCAATTTATTAAAACATCAAACCCTCATAAACATCCATATCCATGTTAATTTAATTAACCTTTAATAGAATGATTTATCATGAAAGAAGATAATAGAAACAAAATGAAGAAAACTCTATGCACAAGGAAACACCATATTTACGTGGAAATCCCAAGAAGGGAAAAATCACAATGACAATTAGCTCACAATATAAAGTAATATTAATACCAATTACAAAGGGATCACTACCATAGGCCTCACTTCTCAAAAGAAAGAAAGGATCACTATCATAATAGAAAAGAAGATAGAGAAGAGAGTTACAATGATAAATCCATCTCAATGCAACAGAAAATCCCACCATAGCATCACCAACACATTTGCAATCTTACTAAAGATTGTAGACACCTTCTACTCACTACATCTAGTGATCTAAAACATGAAATATCACACTCCACTACACAAATTTATACCTCACAACTTTTTAATTTGCATCATTCACATCACACACATCTATCTTATCATCTCTCGACACATATTTACACCATCTTCAACTTTGAAAACATTCTCCAAGGTTGGATATGCAACTCAATCATGCAAATTCAAATTAGGTTGACACAAAAAAATTCCCATAGTGGAAATGAATGAAGGAGAGCCATAGCACACCTTAGCTATGACCTAAATCCACTCATACACACCACAACACACTTCCACAAACACTAAAGCAACTTTGCAATTAGAGTAAATACCCAAGGTTAGTCAAACCTATGTTTACACCATTAACATTTATGTACATTTTTCCTCAAATCCAAAGATGACTCATGGAATACACACCACACTTGAACATGATCTAGAATATTTCACAACCATCCTAGAAACCAACAAATTCCTTTACAACAACTTTCACTTGAAGAATGTACACACCCAATACACAAATAATTATTTCATGCATTATAACTCAAGAAACTAACATCCAAAGCACCAACCCTCAAAAAAAATCAACTAAAGAAAGATACAAACACTATCAGTAGCCTTCAGGAATCGTAAGACCTGAAACCACTCTACAAAGAGATGAGGAGAAAAAACATTTCTCCTAGACACCTCTGCAATACACAGTTCACACACTGGTGAACATAACTTCCTTTGTGCAATGATCCAGCACACCAAATTTTGGATGCAATACCTCTAAACACCTCTAATCAATGTATCCAAAAGTGTTGGAACAAAAAAATATATTGAGATGGGGGGTGAATCAATAGATCTTAAAACTCATCCCTTAAAATCTTTTGTGTAGACTAAATTCCTTAAGCCCTTAATCAACATTGCAGATTAATTCCTTTTAGTACTTTATGCAGATTTACTAAACTACCAAAAATATAAACATACACACACACAAATTCCCATAACACATGATGTATGTGGAAAAACTAGGAGAGGAAAAACCATGGTGACAAAGGTTTCTTAAATATACTACTCAAATCGAACATCATAAATAAGTCTTATGTTACAATATTTGAGGGAACCAACTTCAAGGAGACACCAATCCCCTACTCTGAGCACCAGCTTAGTTATTTGATGGCACCAACCAATCATATTTACATTGACAAATATATTTTATTTACAATTCTATGTTGCAACTTACTTTGCAATTGCACAATAATTTGTTGCAATCTCTGCAACTTAATCTTTGTTGTTGATGTTGCAATCTCACCAACACATCCCTCTACTCTACACTCTCTTCTCCTCTACACTTAGAACAATATCTGTTCTATATCTCTGAATATTAACCCAAATTTGAATCTCTATTTTCTTTGGGTTCTACTCATTTAGATTGTGCATACTCTGTCTACTGCACTACTCTCTCATCACACTTCCTCTACTGCATACTCAGCAATACATAACTTTGTTTAGCTCTTTTTTCCACTGTGGACTATTCTCTCACACCCACATCACTTGTAGACCCAACACACAAACAATATTTTGATTTCCTTATTTTTATTTTCTCCACTGATCTGCAATTACTACCTCAAGATTCTCACACATGATCAGATCATCTTGAATCCTCTATTAGGGTTTCTTTTGAACCTGCTATCTTCTCTAGCAAGTTGCCAGTGCATCAAGCCACACACACTCTATGCAAATTTGTTGAATATACTAAACCAAACAATCTACAAAACCCTAAACCTAGAATACATTAAATGCATTCTATTGACTATGTTATCTAATTTTGATCTCGATCACCTATTAGGGTTTCCCAAAAACCTTCATTACACAACCTCTACATTGAGCCTCAACATTTAATTTAAATACAAAGAATTTTTCCCCCATTCTCTCTCTATCAAACCTTCATCTTATCTTCATCATCTTAGTAATTTGTGTTGTCGCTTAGTAGATCAAATCTTAACTGACAATGGTCATAGGTGCAGTTGGACAAATAAATTCTTTCCTCTATGTTAGTTACCAATTAAAACCCTATTTACACTAACTTAATTGTTTGAAGCCTTCACCTACAAATTTTGACCATTGATCTTTACTCTTCGTACCATGACTGTATGATCTTAATTTATCTCAGCATCTTTAGAAAACTATTGTCAGATTTGATCACTTTAAATCTCCATCACAGATCTTGAATTCCTGACATATCGCCCATTGTTATTCTCTATCTATCATTCAATTCACAATAGTGATGTGAATTGATGCAACAATCAATGTTAGACCAATTTCCAACCAATTTGAACCGTCTACCACTATATCACTGGCAAAGGACACGGTTCTACATAATCTTAGTAGGCTAGCAGGATGCTACCACCTATTTACCTTTGACATCACCTTATTGGCATGTCAAAGAGACCAATCATTTTGTCCTACTAATATCCATCTTTCTCCCCGATGAAGTGATCTTACCATTTGATCATCATTAGCTCAATCACAACTATTGATTAGGTTCATCATTGATGCAATCATTTATTGTCACCTGTCAACATGACATCACCTTCCTTCATCACCTTTCACTTAATATGGCCCCACTAGAATTACTATGAACACCATCTAATCTTCAAGGCCTAATCTCCACCATTGATCAAGCTATCATTGCCATGTCAAAGGGACATTAAAACTACTCACTCTAATATTATGGTGTCTCTTTGATATATCTTCCAACTTCGATCTCCACTATCCAATCTCCAAGGCTTGATCACAGTCATTGATATTTACCACAATACCACCAACACCAACTTGAACAGTCATGGTGTTGCACTTAACCTTCATCACTCTACCAATTACCATCATACCGTATGATACCGCTTTACTGCCATTCATCCAAATGACCATTATGATAACACAAGTCAATTTTATACCACAAGCCCCCTCATGCACTGTCGTGAGATTGCAGGTTCTATACCGCCATACTACAGACCCCCTCACAAACTTTCATGGGGTTGTAGGTTCTATATTGCCATATTGCAAACCCCCCTCATGGACTATCGCAAGGTTGTAGGTTCTATACCACCATATCGCAAATCCCTTCATGGGTTTTCATGGGGTTGTGGGTTCTATACCATCATACCGAAAATTTGCTCATGAGCTATCATAGGGTTGCAGGTTCTATATTGCCATACTACAAATCTTCTTCACAAACTATCACAGGGTTGTGGCTTGCTCGCACCTATCTTTCTATCAGTTTTCATAGATTGGGGATCCCTCATTATTCATGCCAAACCAACAAACATGCCTTCAAAATCTGACTCACGATGCCCAAATCCTCTTCTAGGTTCAAATAACTTCAATACTCATTCCTTCAAACACAAAGGTAAGATGTGTACATAAAGTCTGAATTCTAAAATATAGACTTAGTGGATTTTACTTCATCTCTCTGAGGGACTCAATAAGAGGTATAACTGAGGCTCAATGTCTGAAACCTTGGAGGAATATTCAAAAATGACTAACTCCAAACACTTTCCTTCTTCAACAAGTGATACACTCTAAGCTCAAGGTCTGAGACCTAAACTTCTACAATCTCTTCAACACTTGCACAAATACTTCAAATGACCTTCCTAAGTCAGTCCATTGACATCAACCAACACCACATACTTCTAGAATTAGGTCCAATACTCTCACAATGTCCTTTTAACTCTATTTCATTCAGGTGCATCACTAATCACACAACTGATCTATCATCATGCCAACATCTCCCTTGTATGATCAATTCCCTCTTTCCTTTAATACTCTTTTGACATCAATGACACTTTTACATTAATTTCAACTTCCTTACTAATAGAATCAGTTCCATCTCTCCTCTGATCCCCAGATGACATCAATGACAACAATATGCCAACAATCTCCACATTTGTCATTGATGGAAAAACTAAATTCTCAAACTTTTGATGGTTTGATACCAATTATGGATAACATCTGAGCTCTCAACACTCCCCCTTTGACATTCCTTCTCCTCTACATACTTTTCTCATGCTCCTACTTTGAGCATTTTCTAAACTCTCTCCCCCTTTGACATCAATGGAAAAGATTCACACCCCTGAACTTCTTGTCTTAGGTCACCATGTTGTTGTGGCTCCTACTTCTCCTTAGCAATAGAAAAAAGGAATTTTCTCCCCCTTTGACTGATACCAACTGATACCAATTAATTCTCTCATATGAATTGTTGCTCTCATTCTTTGACTATAATGGAAAAACCATATGCTCCAACCACTCTATACCAATTAATAATATTTTATACTAGTTGAAGTGTCATTACATGCTTTGATCCAATTAGGTCTGATACCAATTGTAGATGTTCAAATTCATGCTTTAAACCAATTGATATTTTAGACTGCAGTGTATCAAGTATAACATTTATTTGATACCAATAGCAGCTCCCCCTTATACATTGCTCTATTTTCTCTTCCTGTGTACCTGAGCACTTACACAGTTTCCTTCTCCTTTAGCTACAGATATTCTTCCTCTTTGACAAGCCATACAAAGAGAAAGAATGTAACCATTAATCTGCAACCATCAAATGTTATAAATTTTTAAACCTTATTTTACCCGAATTGATCTCCTTTTCACTTCTAGGGATGAATATAATACCAATTAAGCTCCCCCTGGACACATTCCCTATCACTCAAATTTAGTGATGTAACTCAAATTTAGTGATGTAAGGTAGAGGAGCCACATTTGGTGCTTCTTGATGACCTTTTACTCTTCACACCTTCTTTGACTTATTTTCTATATTGTTAGCCTTCTTCTCAAGAATATGTGAACCATTTTCCACTTTGGGAGACATATTCTTTCTTTCATAATGTGTTATTGGTCTTACATAGTTTTATCTACAACTCTTAGCTATGTGACCAAGATTATTACAATTGTAGCACATTATGCTCATACTCATTACAAAATCAAATGAATTTATATTCACATATTTCGTGCTCCTTCTAGGTAAAGCTCTACATTCTCTATCCCTATGACCAAACTGATTACAGATATAACAATATCCATAAATTCATGAGGAGTACCTAATCATATTTTTTCTTTGTGTCAGATGAGGTGGTCTTCTTTGCTTTATTTTCTTCATGTATCTCATCCTTGAGAATCTTTCTGCATCAACTCCCTTCGTATGTTGCTTCTTCAAATTTTTAGGAACTAATTTCTTCGCCTTCTTATCTATTGTGGTCATCTTCTTTTGATAGTCAGGAACTAAATGGTTGTTCTTCCTCTTTCCTGCAGCAGGTCTCTTTTCTTCTTTAACTTTTGTCGTACTTTTCTTCTCTAGCTTTCTTCACCTGAGCAGTTCCTTTTTCTAATCTTCCATCTGCTGAGGAATTTTCCTTGGAACAACTCGTACAGATTTTCTTTTCCTTGATGCAACATCTTTCTTCTACTCTAAATCTATCAAATAATCTTGTAGAAGTAGGACTCTTCCCTTTCTCACAACCAAGTTCAATCTTAACTCTTGGTCTTGATCTTTGTCTTAATGTCTTTTGTGATATCGTCAACTCATCTAACATCTTAGAGCCACCTTTCAATTTCAAGCCTTTATCAATCTATTATTTAACATCTCTTAACTCCTTTCTTAGAGAAATTATCTATCCTTCCAACTTCATGCATTCATCTGATTTAGACTATAGTTCATATTTAACTACATCTTCAACTCTCTTTGCTTCTTCCACTTATGTCTTCAATATGATCACCATTTGATTAGATTCTTCAAGAATTTTGGTCAGCTTATCAATCTCCTCTTGTGCATGCATTTTATTTTCTTCATTTTCTTTCCTCAACCTTTTAATCTCATCCTAAGCACATATGTGTTTACATTCAAGGTCCACTTTTTATTTTTCTTTAGAGGTTTTAGCTTCTCTCTTTTTACTAAATCTTTTCGCTTCTTCATCAGAAGTTGTTCCAAAATCCATAGACAGAGATTCATTTCCCTCAATCTCATAGGAACTTTCATGTCTATCATTTGAGCTTCCAAAAAAATATGATAACCTATTTTCTTTTCTTGTGTGTAGATTTTTCTTATCCATTTTCTTACTACTATTTTCTTTCTTAGAGTTATACTCTTCATCATGAATGCATACAAAAGCAAGATAAGTAGTTTTACCTCTACATTTTCTAGATCCTCTCCTTAGTCTTATGATGAAATTAGCTTCCTCTTTATCAACCTTCTCAAATCTAGATGTAGATGCTTCTTCATCTTCCCTTTTGGATGCAACATCTCTCATGGATGTGTTTGTAGTCCTCTTATCTTCACTTGTCTTCAGAATTTCAAACTCACCTCCACATGTTTGAATCTTGGAATGCACAATATTTTCATCTCCTTCATACATCTCATTCAACTCATTCCATCTATCATGTTCACTTGGATAGTGCATGACTTTGGTAGCCATAGATTTTGGCAATCTTATCAGAATAGAAAAAATTTCCTTAGCACTGTCTTCATAAGCCTTCCTTCCAGTGGTATCAGTGGGAAGAGTAGCAAGTTCCTTGTATCCCTTCTCAACTAAAATTCACACATCAGACGCTAATTATTTCATATATGCTTTCATTTTACTGATCCAAACCTTATAGTTTGATCCATCAAAGAGAGTTACTTCTTCTATAAATGAGCATTTCTGATTAGCCATTTTTTTTGTTCACTCCGCTAGAATCTACCAAAGTTGTTTAAGCTTCTCCTAGGTAACCTAGGGATGTGATATAAATTGTTAGAACACAACAATCTATTTTGAGGGGGAGTGAATCAGTAGATCTTAAAACTTATCCCTTAAAACCTTTTGTGCAAACTAACTTCTTTAAGCCCTTAATCAACACTGTAGATTAATTCATTTTAGTAATTTATGCAGATTTACTAAACTAGTAGAAAGATAAACATGCACACACACAAATTCCCATAACACATGATGTACATGGAAAACCCAAGATGAGAAAACCCACAATGACAAAGGTCGCTTGAGTCTACTACTCAAATTGAGCATCACAAATAAGTCTTATGTTATAATATTTTAGGGCACCAACCTAAGGAAGCACCAACTCCCTAATTTAGGAGCACTAACTCCAAGGAGACACTAATCCCCTACTCTAAGAACCAACTCAGTTATTTGATGGTGCCAACCAATCATATTTACATTAATAAATATATTTTTTTACAATTCTATATTGCAAATTACTTTGCAACTGCACAATACTTTGTTGCAATCTTTGCAACTTACTCTCTATTGTTGTTGTTGCAATTTTAGCAACACATCCCTCTACTCTGCACTCTCTTCTCCTCTACACTTAGAAAAATCTTTGTTCTATCTCTCTGAATATTAACCCAAATCTGAATCTTTGTTTTGTTTGGGTTCTACTCATTCAAATTGTGCATACTCTATCTACTACACTACTCTCTCATCACACTTCCTCTTCTGCATACTCAATAATACATAACTTTTTTCAGCTCTTTCTACCACTGTAAACTATTCTTTCTCAGACCCACATCACTTGTAGACCCAACACTTGAACAATATTTTGATTTCTTTCTTTTTCTTTTCTCCACCAATCTACAATTACTACCTTTAGATTCTCATACATGATTAGATCATGTTAAATATGAGCTATTAGGGTTTCCTTCACCTATTGTCTTCTCCAAAAATCTTCTAGTGCATTGAGCCACACACATTCTATGTAGATTCATTAAGTTTTCTAAACTAGATAATCTATAAAACCCTAAATCGAGAATACATTAAATGCATTCTCTTGACTATGTGATATGATTCTAATCTTGATCACCTATTAGGGTTTTCCAAAAACATTCATTACACAACCTCTACATCAAGCCTCACAACATTTAATTCAGATATAGATAATTTTTCCCTCATTCTCTATATCAAACCCTAGAATGGGATTTGCATTTGATGTGTTCTCTATTTATTCAATCTGGTCTAATCTTCATCATCTTAGAAATATGTGGCACCACTTAGAAAATCAAATATTAACCAACAATGGTCATAGGTGTAGTTAGAACAATAAATTTTTTCCTCTGTGTTGGTTACCAGCCAAAACCATGTTTACACTGACTTAGATGTTTGAAGCCTTCACCTTCAAATTCTAACCATTCATCTCTATTCTTCATGCCATAATCCTATGATCTTTATTCATCTCGACATCTTTAGAAAACCACCATTAGATTTTATCACTTTAAATCTCCATCACAAATCTCTAATGCCTACCAATCACTCATCACTATTCTCTATCTATTGTTCAATTCACAACAGCAATGTGAATTGATGCAACAATCACTAATAGATCAATCGCTAACCAATTTGCATCATCCCCCACTATATAGCTGGAAAAGGACACAGGCCCACATAATCCTAGTAGATTGGTAGGCTATTTCCACCTATTTACCTTTGACATCATCTTATCGACATGTCAAAGAGACCAATCATTTTTCCTTCAATATTCATCTTTGTCCCCGACAAAGTGATCTTATCGTCTTATCATCACCAGCTCAATAACAACCTTTAATTAGGTTCATCATTGATGCAATCATTTGTTGCCACCTATCAATGTGGCATCACCTTCCTTCATCACCTTTCACTTAATCTGATCCCACTAGATTCACTGTGAACACCGTCTAATCTCCAAGGCTTGATCTCCACCATTGATCAAGTTGTCATCGCCATGTCGAAGGGACACTAAAACTACTCACTCCAATTTTGTGTTGTCTCTTCAATATATCTTGCATCTTTGATCACCACCATCTGATCTCCAAGGGTTGATCACAACCATTGATCTTTATTGAAATACCACCAACACCAGCTTAAACACTCGTGATGTTGCACTTAACCTTCATCACTCTACTAGTTACCATCAAACCGCACAATAATTCTTTACTTCCATCCATCCAAATGACCATTGCAATTTCATGGGTCACCGCTATACTACAAACCCCCCTCACGGACTATCATGGGATTATAGGTTCTATATCACCATATCATAGACCCCCCTCACAAATTGTCGCAGGGTGGCAGGTTCTATACCACCATACCACAAACCCCCTTCACAAACTATCATGGGGTTGAAGTTTCTATACCACCATACTATAGATCCCCTCATGCTTTGTCATGGGGTTGCGGGTTCTATACCACCATAATATAGATCCCCTCACAGTTTATCGCAAGGTTGCAATTTTTATACCACCATACCAAATATCTTCTTCATGAACTATCATGGGGTTGCGAGTTGCTACCACCTCTCCTTCTATCGGTTGTCAAAGATTAGGGATCCCTCATTCTTCATGCCAAAACAACAAACATGCCTTCAAACTCTAATGTGTGATGTCCAAATCCTCATCGAGGTTCGGATAACTTCCATACCCATTCCTTTGAATACAAAGCTAAGATGTATACATGAAGTCTAAATTCTGAAACATATAGACTTATCATATTTTACTTCATCTCTCTAATGAACTTGATAAGAGCTATGACTGAGGCCCAATGTCCAAAAATTTGGAGGAATAGTCAAAAATGACTAACTCCAAACACCTTCCTTCTTTAGCAAGTGATATATTGTAAGCCTGAGGTCTGAGACCCAAACTTCTGCAATCTCTTCAACACTTATACAGCTACTTCAAATGACCTTCCTGATTCAATCCATTGGCATCAACCAATAGCACATACTTTTAGAAAGGTTCACTACTCGCACAACATCCTTTGAGCTCTATGTCATTCAGGCACACCACTGATCACACAACTAATCTATCATTCCAACATCTCCTTTGCATGATCAATTCCATCTTACCTCTAATACTCTTTTGACATCAATGACACTTCTACATCAATTCCAACTTCCTTACTAACGTGACCAATTCCATTTCTCCTCGGATCCCCATTTGACATCAATGACAAAAATATGCCAACAAAAAGTGGATATTCAACATAGAAGAAATGTGGAGCCAAACCATAACAGTCTTTGCAACACAAAACATAGTTGTAAGGCATTGTTTCCTCTTTTTATTCAAATTCTCTCAAAAGCACTTGGAAACCAAGCACCAAAGACACATCCTCAACATCTTTAGCACTTCCTCGTCACCACCAATACAACTACAAAATAGAAACTCAACCATACATCCATAGGTAGAAGATTAATAAAGCGATTCTAGATATTGACACCATTAGTTTACTAATATGACAAAATAATGAAACTAATCAAAGCATCATCAGAGACAACATCAACTCAATACCAATTTATTACACTCTTTCAAAAATATCCTTCTCATATAGTTGACACCAATGAAAACACATAAGCTTGTTGACATCAATGAATACACCAACTCCACCTACTTGTAATATTTAGAACAAGTTAAATGTTGGAATCAGGGATCACTGAGAGGGGGGGTCACCTAGTAGTCTACAAAATTTAACTTTATTAATATTATCTTTAAACCACTTACATCACTGAACCAAAAGAAAGATGCAAGAACATAAATAAATCATCCACAACACCATAACACAAGTAAGTTTACATGGAAAACCTATTAGGGGAAAAACCATAGTGGAGATCTACAATTTGAGTACTCAAATATAAGTGTTTTACAAATGGGGAATGTGTTGATGTGTTTTTTATGCACTTCTCAACACAGGTAGTGCATAGGTGCACTACCTCTCTTGAAAAGCAATCTTCCACAATCAAATTGCAGAACACTATCCCAAGGTCTCTAATGCCAGGTCTTGACAGTGCTTGGAATATATCAGTTGTTTGATGTGATTTGTTAGAATCACAAGGTGGTCTTACGGATGAGTTACAAAGCATGTGAAGTTGGGCTTGCAAATGCAGTTTCAAAGTGTTGGAAGTGAATGAACAGTGGTTTTCCACTCAAAACAGCAAGTTGAAACTCATCAAATTCATCTAATTTAGCTTCATGGTGATGTTTTGGATCCTACTCTAACCAAGGATTAAAAGAAACAGCAAAAGGAGAAGGGTTAAGAAAGTTGTTCTAATCCTAAGCTATGAATGAACAGTAACAATGGTGGCTACTAAAGTAGACAAACTCCCTATAATGGGTTTTGCTTGGCCAAGAGAAACCTATAGTTGCACAAAGCCAGTGCAATCTTCTAAGGACTGCAGATTTTCAAATTACACACACACATCATGCACATGTAATTGAACTAAGTTGCAGCAATGAAGTAATGAGCTCAGACTAGCTTTCCAAAGTGACTCATCATCAATGAACCACAAAAAGCATGAGCTGGAAATCCATCAAATATTGAAATATCAATCACCATCACCACTTCCATTCAAAAAACTAACACCTAAACTAATAGGGAAGTTGAACCATGCATGCAAAATGAGCAAAATCAAAGAGAACATCCATAAAATCATGCAATGTTGTCTTCTATTGCTGCAAATGCTTTTTACAACAGCTCTCCAACCTTTACAAATGAGGGGCAAGCCCCTATTTATAGTTTTCCAAAGCCCAAATGAATGGATAGGATTGAATTACATCGAATGGCCCAGATTTGATTTACAATAGGGTTTCACCTACCCCACAATATTCAACAGTTTAAAAAAAAATCTGTCTTTTCCCTGTTTTGTCATCTAGTGCCAGTCACTGTAGCAATTTCGTCATTTAGCTGATTTCCCTTTTCAATGTAGTTGAAACTGCCTAAAAGTTATCTTTTGCTTGATGTGCTTGCAGTGTTCTTCCTTGGATCAAATGAGCCCGTCGATGATTGGCATCAATGGATTGGTTGCCCCTGATTCAGGCAGAAAGCTCCTTAGAAATCATCATCATCTGGAAAAATGGTAGGACAACTCCCTCAATGGGCCTCTCTGATAGACCTATGGAAGGCTTCTTGACTCCTGCAAACATGAAGTGTCGTAAGTGCATTTATACATGAGTTAAGGAAAATGTTAGTCAAACCTACAAATTCCCTATTAGATCCATCCATGGATCATCAAAAGATCATAATATTCATATTTGGAGTTCATTTGGACCATAAACATTAATTTGGGCTGCTGGGGCTCCACGAATGTTCCAAAACAGCCAAAGGGGGACAAAGCTCCGAAACCACCGAAACTTAATGGAACATTGACGAAAATTTGGCAGTTCACTTAAGCACCACAAACACATCCCAGATCCACCAACAAGTTGGCTCCAAAGTCAAAAATGTGGAAACCAGACCGGCAGGGGTCCATAGATGTTTCCAAAACAGCCAAAGAGGGATGAAGCTCTGGAACCACCGAAACTTAACCAAACGTTGACGAAACCTTGGTAGTTCACTTAAGCACCACAAACATATCCTAAATCCACCAAAAAGTTAGCCTCAAAGTCAACAATGTGGAAGCTGGACCGGAAAGGGTCCACGGATGTTTCCAAAACAGCCAAAGAGGGACGAAGCTTCGGAACCACCGGAACTTAACCGAACATTGACAAAACCTTGGCCGTTCATTTAAGCACCACAAACATATCCTAAATCCACCAAAAAGTTAGCTCAAAGTCAACAATGTGGAAACCAGACTAGCATGGGCCCACGGATGTTTCCAAAATAGCCACAAAGGGACAAAGTCCCAGAAAAGGCCACGGAGGGGCCGAGCTCTAGAGGCCAAGCCACCGGGGCTCCACAGATGTTCAAAATGGCCAAAAAGGGATGGAATCCCAGAAACGGCCATGGAGGGGCCGAGCTCCGAAGGCCAGGCCGTCGGGGCTCCACGGATGTTCCAAAACAGCCAAAGCGAGACGAAGCTCTGGAACCACTGAAACTTAACGGAACGTTGACAAAACCTTTGCAATTTATTTACACACTTCAAACACATCCTAGATCCAAAAAAGGTTGCCCCCAAAGTTAAAAATGTGGAAACGGGAGCGACGGGGGTCAATGGATGTTTCCAAATAGCCAAGGAGGAAGGGAATTCTGGAGGGAAAGTTCTAAAACCATTGAAACTTAACGGAACATTGACGAAACCTTTGTAGTTCATTTACACACTTCAAACACATCCCAGATCCAAAAAGGGTTGCCCCCAAAGTCAAAAATGTGGAAACAGGAGTGATGAGGGTCCATGGATGTTTCCAAACAGCCAAGGAGGAAGGGAATTCCAGAGAGAAAGTTCTAAAACCATTGAAACTTAACGGAACGTTGACAAAACCTTGGCAATTCATTTACGCACTTCAAACACATCCCAGATCCAAAAAAGGTTGCCCCCAAAGTCAAAAATGTGGAAACGGGAGCGACGAGGGTCCATGGATGTTTCCAAACAGCTAAGGAAGGGAATTCCAGAGGGAAAGTTTTGAAACCATTGGAACTTAACGAAACGTTGATGAAACCTTGGCAGTTCATTTACGCACTTAAAACACATCCTAGATCCAAAAAAGGTTGCCCGCAAAGTCAAAAATGTGGAAACGGGAGAGACGGAGGTCCACGGATGTTTCCAAACAGCCAAGGAGGAAGGGAATTTCGGAGGGAAAGTTCTGAAACCATCGAAACTTAACGGAACATTGACGAAATCTTGGCAGTTCATTTACACACTTCAAACACATCCCAGATCCAAAAAAGGTTGCCCCCAAAGTCAAAAATGTGGAAACGGGAGTGACGGAGGTCCATGGATGTTTCCAAACAGCCAAGGAGAAAGGGAATTCTAGAGGGAAAGTTCTAAAACCATTGAAACTTAACAGAACGTTGACGAAACCTTGACAGTTCATTTATGCACTTCAAACACATCTTAGATCCAAAAAAGGTTGCCCCCAAAGTCAAAAATGTGGAAATGGGAGCGACGGGGGTCCACGGATGTTTCCAAATAGCCAAGGAGGAAGGGAATTCCAGAGGGAAAGTTCTGAAACCATCGAAACTTAATAGAACGTTGACGAAACCTTGGCAATTCATTTACGCACTTCAAACACATCCCGAATCCAAAAAGGATTGCCCTCAAAGTCAAAAATGTGGAAACGGGAGTGACAGGGGTCCACAGATGTTTCCAAAACAACCAAAGCAAGACAAAAGGCAGAAAGGGGATGGAGGACTTTATTTCTCTGAGGATTTGAATACCCCAAGTAGGTGTATTTGGTAAGTGGAATTTAATTGTTTGAAGGTACATGACCAATTTGGGATTGGAAATGGGGCACGCAAAATAAGATAGTAGCAAAGCAACCTGTCGGGAGCAAAAAAAGGGGGTCCCTGCCTACAACAGGGTGTGTGTGCAAAACATGCACAATAAATGGCGACTCGCTGGGGAAATGGTCCAGAGCATTTTGATGACAAACTGGAATCACGAACCCAGAATCTCTGGTTCTAACCTTCTCGCTAGGGCAAACAAACCTGATGCCTAATCCAAAGGATCAAAACCACTAGCCAACCCAACCTTCAGTATGCTGAAAATCCAAATGTGTGCAATTGTGTTAATTCTCATCCTTCAGTTGCTACAGGAACCCAAGCTCTATTCAGTTAAGCTACATAGTTTATTCTAACTCCAAAAGCATCCGGGACATTTCCTCGCTGCCAGTCAGGTGTCCATAGCCCCAACGAGGTTATCGATGTGATTCTCCCGAACATTGCTATACTGTCGGCCGGGCATCCATAGCCCCGGTAGAGTTGCTCGAATACCCCTGAAAAGTTGAATTTTCTTTTCTTTTAATTTTCAATGTTTTATTTATTTATTTCTTTTCTCTTTTCAGCTCTTTTATTTCAACTCGCAAGCATTGAAGCTCACGCTCAGGGCTGAGAATCACAGTGGCGCTGGAGCAGAATTTTAGATTTTTCACTTAACTAGACTTCACAAAATGCCCTATAGTGACCATCAAATTCTTAAGATGTGTAAGAGCTATAAGATTTTAGAATACGTCAGAGACAGACTAAGCCAACAACTTATCCTCTTTGAATCAAACACCCAGATCACTTGACACTAACAGAAGACCTTCACCATCCACTATGAAGTCTTGATTAGAGTTTGACAAAGAAATACGTAAAACAACCCCAAGAAATAATTATGGTTGTTGTGCGCACAGATGTGCCCAACTAAAAGCAAAGGGTCCCTGAGCAAAGCAGCAACAAAGTGAAAGCAAATGAAAGCAAACAACCTACAAAGCGAGCAACCTACACACACCAACTAACCTAAGGAAAGCAAGAAAATAGAGTATTTACAAGAAACCTATATTACTCAAAACAGGCTATGTACAAAGATATTTACAAAGCATTATGTTCTGGCAAGGTGAGTTGACATTAACACTCATTGCATATCGCAATGCATGCACAAGCAAATAGGTGATTGTTGTCGTTCTTAACCATGCAAATTTATCTTTATATTCTGAAAAAATAAATTCAATATTGCATCACTCAAGTTCAATCATGTCATCATGAAAAATTAGCAATCGAGGAGGCTCATTGAACCCATGGTTAATCTATAAACATGTTTGTTTTCCCTTATTCCCATAATCAAAATAATAAGTGTAGTTATGAGAAATGATAGGGGCAAGGAAGAATAAAACCTGGATGTCATCACACAGAGGTGGCAGCGTTGGACAGTCGAGAGCAAGCATAACATCCTTGATTGTTGCATTGGCAGCCTCGGGTGGGCGTGGTGGAGGGTGCAACACTTTGGACATTAAGCTTTCATAAGGCTAGAAGGATGGGGCAGAAAAAACTCTTTTAATCCACCAATGGGATCCACAACCTCCACTGGTTGTTCCTCAAGGAAGTACACCTCATCTGCCTAGATTTCTACTGCCCAAACCTCTTCTTGATTGTTGTCTTCAAGGGGCAGCATGCTGTCCCATCTCCTTTCCTAGGTGTCAGCCTTATTTTCATGATGTTTAGTGTCATGGGATGATGACATATGCTAATCTATCCTATTGGAGCCATTTGAATACGAAGGAGGATCAACAACGATCATGGTGGAAGGACTCCAAGTTGCATCTTGTAGTCAGTAGATTGCTTCATCTCTGTTAGCAACTATCTTAGCACCTCCTCCTTTGTCTTCTTCTTTTTGATGTTCATGTATCTCATCATGACGTTCACTCATTTCCTCATGCTCACTATCACTGTAAATGGATAAGGAGCTCCTATCCCAATCTAGAAACTCCGGTGCCTCACCGTTCAGGGCCTCAGGGAGTATGTATTCATCGCTACCATTTTCTGGGATGTGCTCTTCCTCGACATGAGCATACCTCCATAGTGCATCTCCCAATGAAAATAAGTCATCAATCGATGGCACTTCATCAAGGGGACCAAAGTATACTGCACAATTTCCCCCTAAAGACTCGACAAAAATCCCATCGTCCATGGTACACAACTGCTCTTCAAGAGGAAGAACTTTTTGGTGACTGGTGGACAGCATTCCTACTTGATCTACTTCATCGCTTAGAAGTCTGAGATTGTATTGTTGTCCTTCTCTTGCTGCCCCAACATCCTCTTGAGTTCCACCTTCAACTGAGGCATCACTTGACTCAGGCTCTTGGTCTTCTACTTTGATCTGAGCAGCAAGTAGAGGAGGTCGGGCACTTGGCTGCCTTGCTTGTTCTTTGACTTGTTTGATGGCTTCTTGGCCTAGTTCACATGTGAACTCCGAATGTGATGAATCATGAAGTCTGCACCAATTTGGTAATAGTAGCACCTCCAAATCTACTTGGAATTTTAGCTCTGACCAATCCCTTGCTAATCTGGAGATGAGTTGGTCATATCTTTCTGCTACTAGGTCCTCATCATCATTCAAAAAAGAAGTTTGATGGTAGACAGCCATGGCGAGTGGTTGTTCCCACTCAAAACTTTCATTTTTAAATTCTTGATCATTGTCATTGTAGATAGAGAGGTCTCCCAATCTGATTTTTCTCATGCTTTGACCATCTCCTTTTGCTTCCCCAAGGATTTTAGCCTCCTCTTCTTCCTGATTTTCAGCATCTGTGTTGGTTGTCCTAGCATATACTACTGCAAATTTTGTTAATTCATCTTCAATTTTTGTTAGTTCCTCTTCTTGAGTGGAGGACTGCTCTTCTTCGATGGAGGGGAAGCCTACTAAACTGGTTACAATCAGATTTTCATCAATGCACCTTGCTATCCCAAGACTTTTAGCTCCTCCCTCTTGGTTTTCATTTTCTATGTCTACTGTCCCAACACCAACTTGTGTCAAATTTCTTGGTTCATCTTTATTTTGTTGTCCTTCGGATGTTGACAACTCTTCTGCCTCATTAGATAACTTCTCCTTGTTGAGAGTTGGCTGCTCCAACTTTTCCAAAAAACCCTTGGCTTGAGAAATGATGTTGTCACATGATGGACACATAAATTCTGAATGTGGTGCATTGTGAAATCTACACCAACTTGTCATTAGTACTTTCTCCAATCTTGGTCCATCCTTGCTGCTCAAATGTTCCTGGATCAGCTCCTTAAATGCGTTGGCTGCCATAGTTTGCAATTCTTGTTGTGGGTCTTCAGGGGCCAAGGGCAGATAGATTTCCCAGAAGGGGATTTCTCCTTGCAAGACCTTTTCAATTCTGTTCAAAAAAGTCAGACACCCCAACTCGTTGTGCCTGCGAGTGCAATGGACCCGACATCTTTCTGCCAATGCAAACTGTTGCAATGGCTTCTTCAGTCTCTTATTCAAATCTGCATGTAGTTGAGTGATGTCAATTTGTGCATACTACTCCATTTTGACTCAGCTTCTACTTGCCTTCAAAATTTTATGATTTTTAGCATTGAAAGAGATCTCCCTATCTCAAATTTCTTCTTTGAAAGTGCTCTTTTCAATTTCCAACTTCCAGCTTGGTAGCCTCAACATGTCATGCCCTCCTTCTAGCACCAGTTCTGTTGATGTTTTTTTATGCACTTCTCAACACAGGTAGTGCATAGGTGCACTACCTCTCTTGAAAGACAATCTTCCACAATCAAATTGCAGAACACTATGCCAAGGTCTCTAATGCCAGGTCTTGATAGTGCTTGGAATATATCAGTTGTTTGATGTGATTTGCTGGAATCACAAGGTCGTCTTACAGATGAGTTACAAAGCATGGGAAGTTGGGTTTGTAAATGCAGTTTCAAAGTGCTGGAAGTGAATGAACAGTGGTTGTCCACTCAAAACAACAAGTTGAAACTCATTAAATTCATTTAATTTAGCTTCATGGTGATGCTTTGGATCCTACTCTAACCAAGGATTAAAAGAAACAGCAAAAGGAGAAGGGTTAAGAAAGTTATTCTAATCCTAAGCTATGAATGAACAGTAACAATGGTGGCTGCTAAAGTAGACAAATTCCCTAAACTGGGTTTTGCTTGGCCAAGAGAAATCTACAATTGCACAAAACCAATGCAATCTTCTAAAGACTACAGATTTTCAGATTACACACACACATCATACACATGCAATTGAACTAAGTTGTAGCAATGAAGTAATGAGCTCAAACTAGCTTTGCAAAGTGACTCATCATCAATGAACCACAAAAAGCATGAGCTGGAAATCCATCAAATACTGAAATAGCAATCACCATCACCACTTCCATTCAAAAAACTAACACCTAAACTAATAGGGAAGTTGAACCATGCATGCAAAATGAGAAAAATCAAAGAGGACATCCATAAAATCATGCAATGTTCTCTTCTATTACTGCAAATGCTTTTTACAACAGCTCTCCAACCCTTACAAATGAGGGGCAAGCCCCTATTTATAGTTTTCCAAAGCCCAAATGAATGGCTAGGATTGAATTACATCGAATGGCCCAGATTTGATTTACAATAGGGTTTCACCTACCCCACAATATTCAATAATTTAAAAAAAAACATCTTTGTATTTTCCCTGTTTTGTCATCTAGTGCCAGTCATTGTAGCAATTTCGTCATTTAGCTGATTTCCCTTTTCATTGTAGTTGAAACTGCCTGAAAGCTGTCTTTTGCTTGATGTGCTTGCAGTGTTCTTCCTTGGATCAAATGAGCCTATCGACGATTGGCATCAATGGATTGGTTTCCCCTTATTCAAGTAGAAAGCTCCTTAGAAATCATCATCATCTAGAAAAAGGATAGGACAACTCCCTCAATGGGCCTCTCTGATAGACCTACGAAAGGCTTCTTGACTCCTACAAACACAAAGTGTCGTAAGTGCATTTATACATGAGTTAAGGAAAATATCAGTCAAACCTACAAATTCCTTGTTAGATCCATCCATGCGTCATCAAAAGATCATAATATTCATATTTGGAGCTCATTTGGACCATAAACATTAATTCGGGCCGCTGGGGCTCCACTGATGTTCCAAAATAGCCAAAGGGGGATGAAGCTCCGAAACCACCGAAACTTAATAGAATGTTGACGAAACTTTGACAGTTCACTTAAGCACCACAAACACATCCCAGATCCACCAAAAAGTTTTCCCCAAAGTCAAAAATGTGGAAATTGGACCGGCAGGGGTCCACAGATGTTTCTAAAACAGCCAAAGAGGGACGAAGCTCCGGAACCACCGAAACTTAACCGAACGTTGACGAAACCTTGGCAGTTCACTTAAGCACCACAAACATATCCTAAATCCACCAAAAAGTTAGCCTCAAATTCAACAATGTGGAAACTGGACCGGCAGGGGTCCACAGATGTTTCCAAAATAGCTAAAGAGGGATGAAGCTCTGGAACCACCAGAACTTAACCGAACATTGACGAAACCTTGGCAGTTCACTTAAGCACCACAGACATATCCTAAATCCACCAAAAAGTTAGCCTCAAAGTCAACAATATGGAAACCAAACTGGCAGGGGCCCACAGATGTTTCCAAAATAGCCATGGAGGGACGGAGTCCCAGAAAAGGCCACGGAGGGGCTGGGCTCTGGAGGCCAGGCCGTCGGGGCTCCACGGATGTTCAAAATGGCCAAAGAGGGATGAAATCCCAAAAATGGCCACAAAGCGGCCGGGCTCTGAAGGCCAGGCCGTTGGGGCTCCACAGATGTTCCAAAACAGCCAAAGCATGACGAAGCTCCGGAACCACCAAAACTTAACGGAACGTTGACGAAACCTTTTGTAGTTCATTTACGCACTTCAAACACATCCCAGATCCAAAAAAGGTTGCCCCCAAAGTCAAAAATGTGGAAACAAGAGCGACAGGGGTCCACAGATGTTTCCAAATAGCCAAGGAGGAAGGGAATTCTGAAGGGAAAGTTTCAAAACCATCGAAAATTAACGGAACGTTGACGAAACCTTGGCAGTTCATTTACGCACTTTAAACACATCCCAGATTCAAAAAAGGTTGCCCCAAAAGTCAAAAATGTGGAAATAGGAGAGACGGGGGTCCACGGATGTTTCCAAATAGCCAAGGAGGAAGGGAATTCTAGAGGAAAAGTTTTGAAACCATCAAAACTTAACGGAACATTGACGAAACCTTAGCAGTTCATTTACACACTTCAAACACATCCCAGATCCAAAGAAAATTGCCCCCAAAGTCAAAAATGTGGAAATGGGAGCAATGGGGGTCAATGGATGTTTCCAAACATCCAAGGAGGAAGGGAATTCCGGAGGGAAAGTTCTGAAACCATCGAAACTTAACAGAACATTGACAAAACCTTGGCAGCTCATTTACGTACTTCAAACACATCCTAGATCCAAAAAAGGTTGCCCCCAAAGTCAAAAATGTGGAAACGGGAGTGATGGGGGTCCACAAATGTTTCCAAACAGCCGAGGAAGGGAATTCCAGAGGGAAATTTCTGAAACCATCGAAACTTAACTAAACATTGATGAAACCTTGGCAGTTCATTTACGCACTTCAAACACATCCCGGATCCAAAAAAGATTGCCCCCAAAGTCAAAAATGTGGAAACAGGAGTGACGGGGGTCCACGAAAGTTTCTAAAACAGCCAAAGTAAGACAAAAAGCAGAAAGGGGATGGGGGACTTTATTTATCCATAGATTTGAATACCCCAAGTAGGTGTATTTGGTAAGGGAAATTTAATCATTTGAAGGCATGTGACCAATTTGGGATTGGATATGGGGCACGCAAAAAAAGACAGGAGCAAAGCAACCTATCGGGAGCAAAAAAAAAGGTGATCCCTGCCTACGATGGGGCGTGTGTGCAAAACATGCACAATAGAATGCACATGCATTCAGGCACACTACCTAGAGCTCACTGCTCAGACACAATTAGAAGACTCACTGTCTTACAAAGGATTTGAATTACATCTAGAAGATTTGAACTGAGAGAATAGCATTTGCTAATGCCTAATTACAGTTTTGGTTAAGCTCATCAGCCGCATTCTTGACCTACTTGTCTGATTCTGCTCTTCTGCTCTTTCTTCTTTCATTCGCATCACAAATCCTTTTATGCACAAGAGAAACTATGCATAATTTCACTAATATGATCCTTCTAACTTTTACAACATACATCAACACACTTAGTTCATACACAAAATGATATAAATGATCACTTATATATATCCGCAAAAAAGATTTAATCGCTACAAGTCGGCTCCAACAAAATATAAAATATTTTCCAACCGTCAACCCAAATCTCAAATAATTTACAATGCGTGTCAAAAAAGTTGGCCACAACATAGTGAGGACCCAAAAAACAATCCTCAAACATGAAAATACTTCAAACATTGTTATACAAAAAATCAATTAACCAAATCTCCTAACTCATACACCAATTGATGCAATGGCACAAAACTGGAGAATAAAATATTCCAAATACCCAACGACCTTCCCTAAGATCCACAACTCAAACTGATAATCTGGTAATGTATATGGATCAACAAACTTCAATTGGATACCCTATTCTTCGCTTTGTCTTCTAGTATGGACAAGTACTAAAGTGTGGACTGGGTCAATGACTTAGGTTGTCATCAATGAGAACACCAAAATCCATATGCCAACAATCTCCCCCTTTGGCATTGATGGCAACACTTAGTGAAAAATTACTAAGTGTCGGAACCAACATACTACAATCCTTCAAGACTTCAAAAAGTCATAGTTGACACAACTCCCCCTAAATTTGATAAGGAATTTTTCAATGCTCTCCCTCCCCCTTTGATAGATCAATGACAAACCAAAATAAAAATTCCTATAGTAATCCATTATGGAGTGTAACCAAAAACTTACTTTTTCAAAAATTGGTTCAAAATTTTTGAAGAAATACAGCTGCTACTTGTGTTAGAAGATTATTTTGTATTTGTCCTTCATCTCTGAAAGAAACTTCTTCCATGCTTCTACTGCAATCCCAGTGATTGTGATTGTGGTATTGTTTATAGATTTTAGGTTGATAATATTGATGAGGGATTTTAGAATGGTGATGGCTTCTTCTAATATCTCTCATTTCCTTAGTATCTCAATCAACTGTTCCATTCTCCATTTTGCTATGTCTTTCACTTTCCAAAAGGTTTCAACAATCCTATTTCTGGTGTTTTGAACATTTGTATGCTCTGTTTGTAATTCTTGAATCCTTTTCTTAATTGCACCATCATGATCCTGAAATATGTTAAAATCTTGTCCAATATTGTTCAGCTCTATTTCAATTTGTTCCAAATTTTCCTTGTACTTGTTGATTGCATGAGGCCATCGAAGATAGTAGTTATAGATGTTGTTTGTTGTGTTTATGCATTTCCTTAGCTGATTCATGTGCCCTTTTAGCTTGGTGAGTGATAATATGTGTATACACCTTAAAATGGTCACATCACATTGTCTGGTAATCAATTAAATATTTTTAATATTTAATTAAAATCTTCAAAATTCTATCTGCATATAAATAAATTTAAATAATTTATTTGTATTTCTTCATTCTTTCATTTCGATTAAATAAATAAGTTTATTTAATCATCTTTTCGTATTCATTCTTAATTAATTAAATAAACATTGCGATTTATTTATATTAATTATCAATAATCTTCGTTTGAATATTTTATTCAAATAAAGATTAAATTATTATTCTTCTTCTAAATATCATTTATAATTAAATATTCCAAAATATTTAATTATTTCCTCTAATTCAATTATTCATTCTGAAAATCATTTCTAAATTCAATTCATAAATCTATTCATAATTAAATATTTCCAAAAATATTTAATTAAATTCTTCTAAATATTTCATATTCTTCTAAAGTCATATCATAATTAAATATTACAAAATATTTAATTAATTCTTCTATAGTTTTCAAAAATCAAAAATCAAAAAAATCAAAATGCAATAAATTAAATTAAATAAATTTTATTTATTTAATTTGGGGATTTATCTTCAACTCCCGGGAAACAAACTGCCAAAACAGAAAATTAAATTTCTCTGTTTCTGTGCAGGCTTGTTCCCGTGGGTTGAAGACAAGCTTCCATTCTTCTCTCATTTTCTTCTCAACCTCTCAATCTCTCACCATTCAAATTTACCAGACAAATTCATAGCCGTAGATTCTTGCCAACCGGGATGGAGCCTGCAAAAAATCTATAAATACAGCTGCCGGGAGCTCCAAATCATATAGAATTTTAAGCAAGTAAACTATAGGAAAATTGCATAGTATTCCCAGCATTCATAGAGCATTTTCATAGCAATAGCATAGAATCATAGCAATAGCAATAGAACCATGATACATATCATTCACAGCCCCTGTGCATAATCACAGCCCCTGTCCATATCCGTATCAACAATTCCATCTTCACCAACATATAGAATAGTTTTCCTTTGCATACTCATTCTGCAGTAGCCATTTGGAGAAGCTTACATAATCTGAGAGCCAAAAAAGCTTCAAAAGAATCTTTGTGGATAGAGAAAAATGGGACGGCACTAAAGATTTTGTTTGTTTAAATTTAATTTAAATTTCTTTAGTTTAAGGTTTCATTTAGTGTTTTATGTTTTCATTTAGATTACAATTAAGCATTTACACATTTTTGGTGCCCACCGTGGGGCTCTTGCCCCCTTTTTTAACATCTTTTTGCAGCTTCTTTGGATTGATTACAGGAAAAATAGCAGAATAGTGCAGATGACACGTTTCGGAAGAACACCTCCAGTTTAGCACCCGTGATGTTTATTTCAGCGCCCGTGACTACTGTTTTAGAGCCCGTGACTACTGTTTCAGCGCCCATAACGAGTATTTCAGCGCCCGTGACATTTATTGCAGCGCCCGTGATGACTGTTTTAGCGCCCGTAATGTTTATTGCAGCGCCCGTAACGAGTATTGCAACGCCCGTGACGAGTATTGCAGTGCCCGTGACGAGTATTGCAGCGCCCATAATATGTTTTGCAGCGCAAATTTTTAGAAGACCGTAATCTGTAATCTGTAACTGTAGTTTAGTCTAACTGACTCCGACGCAGCCGCGGACAGTTATTAAAAAAAAAAAAGCATAAAATTTATCAATCCTAGGGTAGACATCTAAAGCATAAAATTTATCAATCCTAGGGTAGTCATCTAAAGCATAAAATTAACCAATCCTAGGGTAGTCATCTAAAGTATAAAATAGAGCAATCCTAGGATAGACACTTCATTTTTCAATTTAGGCTTAAAATGAATTTTCTATTTATGTGAAGCAACATCTTCACTTAGTTTAGAAAATTTCTATTTGGTGCTTAATAATTGAACCTAGTGTTTGCTTTGTTCTCGGTGATAGGCCTATGCTCTCCCCTTAACTGGGTGATCAAAATGCCAAACTCACCTATTTCTTTTTACGCATCTTTAAGCTTTGTTAAAACCTTGTAGAGAGCCTGCTCTTGTGGGAAAAAGTACTCACCCAAGAGGAACGACTCAAGTGGGTTCAAGCCAAAGCTAGGCTATTCCACCCCACTATAAAATTTAAAGCAAAATTGGGGAAACCTTCTTTTGACGGTAGTGTGCATTGATAACCATCCCCAAAGCCTTTGTTCTAAAGGTAGGGAGGTCTCTCGAGGGAGTCTATCATTTGCCGCACCGAACGGAAATCCTTACTACGAACCTAGTGTAGTAACTAACCGAGTCAGTTTCTGAACATTGTTTCAATCACAGTGCAGGGGAGGGAAGAATCTACCCCCAAGATACTCACCATATAACTGCCAAGGATTTTTTGCTCAGGGGATCCGGTATCCACTTCCGTCACTCTGAGTACGCACCTAGAAAATACAAAAACACGGGCGCCCTTTCGGGGGTGACACGGCTGTGTGAGTTGACGCAGTTTTAAGATGTGGGTTGTTGATTGCTATGATGACCTACTTGAGAATTAAGAGTGAGTCTGTTTGAAGTGCTTGTCATGTGTAAAACCTGTTAAAACAATTTTTGAAAAACATTTTGGTTACACACTTGATGTTTAACATAGGACTTAAAACAACTGTTTTAAATTTGTTTGATGTGTTTTCATTACATTAATTTAGATAAAGATCATCCAAAACACTCATTATCATATTGATCAATCTCATGTTACGAGATTGGAAATCTACAAAATTTGTAAAGAAATCCATTTCCAAAAGGATTAAGAAGCCAAAGAAACCTCTCAACCACAAGAAATTATTGAAGAAACAACAATTCTTATATCAAAGTCAAAAAGTTTTACTTAAATATAGAACTTTTCTTCATAGGTATCATGATTGTGTTAGAGGTCTTTCAGATGATTATGCCATAGAGCCCTTGTATTCACAAGCTTATTTTCAAAGAAGAGCCCTTTCTCAAAGGCATAACCATAGTCAACGCATCCATTTTAGTTATATTCCCCAACCAGCAATCGAATACTCTACTCGTCCAAATCAAATCTTACAATAGAGAACTTAGAATACATTAGGCATCTATCACAAAATCCATCTTTTTACAAAGCCATGATCAAAACTTCATAAAGTGCAAAAATCATCATTTTCTTGATCTTTTGCTTATATTCCCACTAACAGGATTTTTATCCTTTCACTTAGGGAACAACACAAGCTACAAGATTAGAAAATTTCGTATAAGTCATAGAATTTTCATTCTATTCTGACTTTCATACATACCACATCAATTGCACTATTTCACTCTTTTGATCAAAAGTAAGTAAAATTTGGAGTAAAATCTATGCCTGTTCTCACAAGATCTCAAAAACAAATGGAAAAAGACGAGGGAGAAACTACAACGAGCAAAATGGGTGACCGAAATGAAAAAGAAGAGGAAACATTTAATCTTGATGAGATAACGGAAGAAAAGCTTCAAGAAGCAGAACAAGATCCTCAATTCCATACTCTTATGGAAAGAATCCTAGAACGTAACAAAGAAAAATACTTCCTTTCATTAGCTAATCAAGGAGCTAAGTTGCCTCACACCTTTGACATAGAGGGGATTAAACAAAATCCTGATAATCCTCCTAATGACTTTAGTGCTCTTAACCAACAGATAAAAGAATTACAAGGGCAAATAAAGGAAATGCAAGGAGGTACAACAAAGAAATATGTTTTGGAAGACATATCTCCTTATCCATTTGATAGGAGTCTTCAAATGATCCCATTTCCAAAACATTGCGAAATTCCTAAGTATGATAGGTATAATGAAAAAACTGATCCCATTGACCATGTTAGGGATTTCCGAAACATGAGTCTT